>OZ022507.1:41379590-41979590 GCA_963989385.1 Ctena decussata | reverse complement strand
ATTAGTTATGGGTGGAGAAAAAAACAACGTTTTATAATTTAAGTTAAAGGTAATGGGAAATAGGAAAAGTTTTTTAAAGATACATTCCGCCGTGCCTCACCTAGCCACTCTGCAGGTATGCGTGTACTATCGTAGCAACCTAAGCAGCACACGGGGATGGAGAGGCGAATGGGGGGTCGCGGGGGGATGGTGAGAGATACTCTACAGAAAAGTGGGTTGGACAATTACACCCTTTGTATCTTATAAACAGTCTAAAATCCTTATCATTTCAAAATACTGCATATAGTGTGTACCTCAATTTATGCATATTTATCAAACAAACCTTCAGTAAACTGCAAAACCCAAAAATTTGACTTATTTATAGAGATAGAAAATGTCATATACACCTCTTAATAAAATCGATTTAAAGTCCCCGGTAATGACGTCTCAACACAAATCATAATGATAATTGGTTCAACATTTTCTTTTGGTCACAATATGTTTTGAGTCAATATGTTTTGGCATAAAGGAGAGAGACCGTGTTTTTGAAAACAGGCAAATCCCTCCACGAAATACAGTTTTCGATTCTGGAGCCCCACCTAGCAATGGAATATAAACAAAAGTGGCACAGTGAATGGGGTTCCAATCCTGTACATTGTCTTTTAACCATTTCATTAAGTGTATGATATCAAAAGTAGGTCATTTTAGTTGCCATAATGTTTCAAACCTTTTTATATGTTACTCAAGGCTGTATTATTTGTTTAAAAGCAAAATTTTGTATTTCTTGTTTATTTTTACACATTTTCCATTTAAATCCACATCTCTAGCACATGGATGCACTTTCGTTTCTGCAATTCATATAATCTATAATGAAATTATAAAATTCAGGCTTTGTAACAACAAGTTACAAATAGAAACAGGTCGCTGGAGGGGAATAGAAAGGAACCATAGAAAATATACGTTATGTATTTAGATGTTATTGGCGATGAGTTCCATTACGTTATGCAATGTCCGCTTTTGATAATGAAAGGAAATTATTTTGTCCCCGTATTACACACAGAAACCTTAAATGTATAACTTTTGCAAACATATTCAATGAAACAAATTCTGCAAAGTTAATAAAATTAGGTATATTCTTGGGCAAGATTATGGCAGCTTTCATGTAACTCAAGGCTTTAAATTGTGTGCTAACAACCAGTTTAGATTATATTTAGTCTTCTAACACTGGTCGCCCATATAGCCAATGGTAAAATCTTGTGATATAGTCTGTGACAAATCACTTGGCAGATTAACGTGACGTTATTTAGCGCCATTCAGACGCCATTTTGATTCGTTTGGTGACGACAATTTTCATTTCCATGAGGACAGACGGTGTAACGTCGTTTTCTCACATCAAAAACTTACGAAATACATTCGAATGGTTCTGTTACAGTCAAAAATATTGGCGGAAAACTAGAAAAATCTGAAGGAAACATTTGTGTTTTCGTCGTTTCTGGCGTGTTAGACTCGAAATAGATTCTTGCTAACAAGTGATTTGTGCCGAATATAGTGGTGCAAAGTTGTTGTTGTAAAGTAGCCCTTTAATACTCTGTATAATACATGACAGGACAGGCATACATAGCATAATCAATCAAAAATGTCACTAGGAGGGATAACTGATAAACATGGCTGTGTAAACTGAATTAGACATTGAAAAATTGATTGAAACAGTGGCATGGAATCTGACAATTCGAAATGAACTTTTCTTATATACACATAGATAATTGCAATCTTATAACTATTTGTGCATCTATAAAATTGCAATCAGTATATGCACCTTTGTAGATGTGCATGTAGAAATAATCGTATTTTGAGTAACGGTTATTTTTACTGTAAGTCTGATTGTTTCTAACATTTGAAATAGTATCAGTCATGAATATGTCCATTAACTAAATTGTCATCACTGACTGATATATAAACCTCTTGAGTAAATTAGATGGTCTTTTAGCTTTAAAACATAGCTAATTGTTTTGATTAGGGCAATTCTGCTTTTCACTATCTCATCGTAGGATATTTTGTAGATATCTTTGGTGAGAAGTGATGGCCATTTATTTGATAGAACTGTTTACACTATTTTAAATAGTGTTTAATGGAAGTTAGAAAAGATCTTGATTCTTCTAAATAGAAGTTTAAAAAATCTATACTGTGACTGAATCAGTTGCCTGTAAATTGACAACAGAAAACGCTTTTCATATACAACTATTTAACTGCAATCCGATAACTATTTGTGCATCAATAAAGATGCAATCTGATTATCAAATATGCACCTTTGTAGATGTAGAAGCAATTATAATTTGAGTAACAATTATTTCTACAGTGACTTAGTGTTTCTAAGCATTAAAATGTTTTTGGTCATAAATATGTCCATAAACTAAATTGACACCACTAACTGATATGTAAAAAATTGGAGTAAGGTAGATGGTCATTTAACTTTGATACATAGCTACTATTCTTGATTTTGGCAATTCTCACCATAGGATTTTTTAAAGACTTACTCCCTTGATGATAATAACAAAAATGATTCGATGAAATATTTCATGCAATACGTCCGAAATGGTCTAACTATACATTTGGCATATAGTTTAGAGACTAATATTTGAAGTTAAAAGTGACTTTAAACAAAAAGATATGCTCAGTTTTAAACACTCGTGGACGCGCTCGAAATCGCCTCATTGGACAAATATAATTTATTCATACGTCACAGTCACGCACGTGCACGAATAAGAAAAATATCTGTAAATGATCACATGATACACGTGGTTGAAATCGATATTCTTACAGGCCATAAGGAAATAGGTAATTTGCATTTTAATCTGAAGATTATTTTTCATTCCATATTTATCGAAAAAAACAAGCATTTTATTAAAACTTGTACAGTTAATTTTGACACTATAACATATTGTCTAACGAAATTTTGTTAAAATATTTATCTCTGAAAACATGAAATAAACGAAGGAGACATCTTTAAACAATTTGATGAGAATTAAAGGCCATTTATTTGATAAAAAAAAAAAGGTTTACACTCTTTCAACTAGTTTTTTTTAAATAGAAATGAAGAAAAAACTTCAAAATAAAAAGTAAAATATCTTCTGTGGCTGAAACAGTTGCCTGGAATATATCAATAGAAATACACTTTTTTCATATACAACTATTTAATTGCAATAATAAGAATACCATTCATCCTTTCTCTGTATTTTTCAAGATTTGGAGAAAAAAAATCTGGTACTGACTGTTGGCGTTTTATATTTACAATGAGGCCAGCACAACATCCTATTAGGAAAAAACCTTTTCCTCGCCCCCTTCGCAACATATGCCCCTCAACAGGGTCAGGTTAAGCAGCCAAGCTGCTTTTTTGGATCACATATCCTGTCACCAGCAGCAAGGTTTGCAGTCCCCCCCCTCCCCGCCCCTCAAGACAAACACACGCACATTCATCCCTAACCCCTATCTCTCCCACGCAGCTTTATATAAGATATAATACAGATACAGTCTCACTACAATATCCCCAGCCATAGCTCTCCAGTCGTTCCCAACCAACCCCAACATATACTATCCTTCTGTAGAAGCAATAAGCAATAATAAACCGATCATTCATCCGTTATCTGTCTTTTTGAAGTTTGGAGGAAAAAAATCTTGTATTGACGGTTGGCGTTTCATCTTTACAATGAGTCTTTACAATGAGGCTAGCACATATTATTTTGAAGGCGAGCCAAATCTTTGGATCCTTTAATCCTATTCCGCCTTTGATATTAGCGTTAAAACAACACTGTCTATGAAAACAAACCAATTATCACTTGTCTTAAAGTTGTGGAATAAACAAACGCAACATATCGTAATCCTGGTGGTCAAAACGGATTCAACTGGCTTCATTTGCTGATATGAACCAATAATTCAAACAGCCTTTCTTTGGCACAAGTTCCGAACAAATGATTGGCTGACAGCCGTTTATACGTCGATAAATTCTGTTGACGTTGTATCCATACGCGGCATTCTCTTCCGACTTAGTTTTTTCCACTTTTTTCCGAAACGAATCGGCAACTTTGCATTTTCTAATTGTAATTCACACGGAAAAAGCAACAAAATTGGTCTTGAGACGACCAAAGCAAGCACGTGTATGACAAACGTCAGCTGGTAACGTTTTCAAAATGGCGGCGCCCTCGACTGTTTTTGGTTGAACCATGGACTATTTTGGAGTATTTCCGACTTTTTATGCAAGGGATTGAAGGAAACGAGTTAAAAATGAAAACCTACGGAAAAACCGTTTGTAATTTCAAATATAGAGTTCGTAATTTCACAGGGTATTATGCTTGAAATGCTCATGTCTCTGATTTTGTCAAACGCTGTTCTCCTAAACCCTCTAGTGTGGTAAATCGATGGACAATGCAGCCGGAGAAAAACTTTTGGATGGACAAAGTTGTAATTATAAGAAATAAATTTCCTTTTCTGTGATTTTATCGATGTGTAAACGCCGGCGAATCCCTCACAAACGTAACATAAAGCCCTTCGAGATATATTCAGTTTGTGAGTGATTCGTCGGCGTTAACACATCGATAAAATCCCCAAAAAAGGAAATTCATTTCTTTCATGAAACTGCTCGTTACACTGTAGGCTGGTTCAGCAGTCGAGTGGAAAAAAAATCGGTTAGACTAGATCAATTACGTGTATTGCGGATTTTATGTCTTTGAAAAAAATCGGAACGGGGGTTGAAATAAAGGGATCCTTTCTTTTTTTTCTTTCTATATACTGCTACACTCTCTTTTCAGAGTATTTTGAGCAGGTGTACATTTGTACACTCCGGTGTAGCAGGATGAAAGCCTACATATAGCCATGTAGCTACAGTAGGGATATTTAACCTGCAGAGGGCGGGATGACTCTCCCTGCACAGGGGGCCTCCAGTTAACGTCCCGATCCGAAGGACGGAACACTTGTTAACATCATCCCTGCAAACGCGTTCGGACATAGAAAGACTTCGCCCTGGGCGGGGATCGAACCCACGACCTCTGGCTTCAGAGTCAAGTGCACTAACCACTGAGCCACCACGCTTCTCAGCTGGCAACTGCCTTTTTATAGCCCCACTAAAATATCCCGGGCCCCAGCCCCACCCCTTCCCAACAAAAACTACCCCTTTCACGGTTGCAATAATAAGAATATCACTCATCCTTTCTCTGTCTTTTCCAAGTTTTGGAGAAAAAAAAATCTTGTACTGACTGTTGGCGATTTATCTTTACAATGAGGCTAGCACAACTTCCTTTGAGACCCCCGAGACCCCCCCCCCCGAGCCCCCCCCCCTCCCCCTACTCCTCATCCTCCTCTGGATCCAGGCCTGCAGGGTCATTTATTGGAGATTATTAGAGTGCAGTTTAATCAGTTGGCTTTCTCAGACGTAACTTGGCAGCGTGTCCACAGGACGTTAAAAAGTCAGCATACAAGGGACTGGTGCGTCCAGTCCTGGAGAATGTAGTTCAGTTATGAACCCCCAAAGTATACTTCTTCAAGATGAACTTGAGAAGGTGCAGAAAAGGGTAGCTAGATTTGTAACGGGAAATTACACATATGAAACTGGGAGTATGACTGGCATTCTGGAGAAACTTAAGTGGGAATCTTTGAAAAGGAGAAGGAAAGATAGTAGACTAATAATGATTTACAAAGGTCTGAAGGGTGCAGCCAGTAAAACCTATAAATGGCCTTGTTCCCCAAGCAGGTGTACAAGGAATCATCATTCCCTGGAATTTCAAATCCCATTGGCTGGGCCTGACATTTTCAAGTCCAGTTTCTTCCCCCCAGACTATTAGACTTCTGCTGCTCATAGTGAAGAAACTGCGTACTTGTACTTCTACAGGTGTGAACCAATTTGGTATACACGGGTAATGTGGGGAAATTTCATTATCACTTAATAACTTTTATTATTCTTAATATATTTTTACATCACAAACGTAATCAGAAAGTAAAATTCTTCATCTTTAATATCGTGTTTTAATTTTGATTCTAGCACTAGTACAAAATGGTCTTTTTTGGTTGATTATCTAGAGGTATATAATTTAATTAAACAAATAATAAAATCTCCGCAAAACAACTAGGGCACACGAATTCGACCACTTATTTAGAATCAAATTGATACAAAATGTTATGCATCACAAATGGATCAGATAAGAAGAAAGAACATATTTTTATCTGATGTAATTTTTATTAGTCTAGCTAAATGATAAAATGGTCTTTTTTCACCATTTGTTCAAATTTTAATTAATGATTTTTGTATGCCGGTCGTTTCCGTGCGTTTCCGTAAAAACTTCGGCGATAGACGACGCGGCTTTAGGTAATAGCCTTGGGCGAAGATTATATGTATGAAGAGTATGATTGGATATTGTAGTAATGAATTTTCAAGGCGCTAAATTATGCAAATGTAGGTTCATCCAGCCTGCTTGAAACTAAAAGGTGAAAGAATATTTTTTTCTGGTCCAGAGCTGCCCTTTAATGTAGACCAAAGTTTTCTGATGTAAGAATGAAATTGAAGCCGTGCGTCTGAAAAATAATTGATGCAAACGTATTCAAATATCAGTCTTTGATCCGGTCTAATTAGCTTTACATGAAGACGAAAAGTCGATCGGCAAACTTCTTTTAACTTGTGAAATAAATTATATCACTGGTGCCGAATTGAAAGACAATTATCTTATGATTGTACGATGCCAATTAGTAAATTAATTTCGGTATGTTTCGAAAGTTAGCTTTTGCCCAGTAGTTGCTCATTAACAATTGTTTTTGCGAGGCAAAGAGCCACACTTAGTATCTCTCTCTCTCTCTCTCTCTCCATGTATCTGTAATCATTTGTCTGAATTCGCCTTAAAATCAGTAGTATGTTAGCAAAACAGTTTTACTACTTCTGTTTATTATGAACTTTATGAAATTGTATTATCTAGTTGTCTTTACATTAACAAGCTAATAATTTATTTATTGTCATTTTTTTCTTTTTTTTTATTTCTTATTTCTTATTTTTGAAATGTTATTTTTCAGTATGTTTTTTTTTTTTTATTTATTTTTATTTCTCAATTTCTTTGGAAGGGATGCCTGCTTTGGTACATAAGAAGAACTTAATTTTTGCTTATTTGTTGTATGGGTTTAGAAAGAAATATTCGGCGGACTTTAGATGTAGTATAGTTTTCTTCGTAAGAACCAGAAAACTGTATACTTTTGTAGCGTTAAATTATTTTTGTTTGTTGGCTTTTTTTTTTTTTTTTACAGACGGTCTTCATGTTAACACGTTTTTGTTTTCTCGTATGTTTAAAGTAAAAATACTTCAACAAGGCTCAAATTCGATTATTACATACAAACTATGATTTTTATCTTTACGGCAAAAAATTAGAACTTGTTACGTCATTCAAATATTTAGGAATTAACTTTTTCAAAAACCGAATTGGCATAGAACACAAAAGTGCATAGCCGAACACGCTTCAAAAGCAATGCATAGACTATTTTCAGTATTAGGTCAGTATGAATTTAAATCTCATGATAAATGTAAACTTTTTGACATATTAGTGGCATCAGTTTTAAATTATTCTGCTGAAGTTTGGGGTTTTAACGAAGGAAAAGATATAGAATTCATTCATACAAAATTTTTGCGTAAAATTCTCTGCGTTAACAAATCCACCAATTTTGTAGGTTTATATGGTGAATTAGGGAGGGTTCCATTATCAGTCATGAGAAAAATTCACATGTTTCGTTACTGGATAAAAATATTAAAATCAGATGATAAATGCATCATCAAGCAAATATATTCAATGTTAAAATCCGACGCCGACAATAATATAACATATAATAAGCTTAATTGGGCATATCAAATAAAATCGATGTTAGAAAATTTAGGACTTGGGAACTTGTGGTATAATCAGCAAGGCGATGTATTTTTACCTTTTATCAAGCAAAGAATATTAGACCAGTATTATCAAACCTGGTACGGTAATATAAATAATTCGCAAAGACTTGCATCATATAGTCGCTTTAAACATTCTTTCGCACTTGAACCATATCTTGACAGCATACATGAAAGAAAATTTAAAATAAGTTTAAGTAGGTTTCGCCTATCGTCACATAGTCTAGAAGTTGAAAGAGGACGTTATTTCAATATACCGAGAACAGAAAGAACTTGTAAATTGTGTACGACAAACTCCATTGAAAATGAGTATCACTTTTTATTAGTTTGCCCGTTATTTAAAGATCTGCGTAGAAAATTTCTGAAACCCTATTACTGCAGTTGGCCAACTCTCAACAAATTTGATAATATAATGTCATCAGTAAATAAAAACGAAATTCTGAATCTTTCGAAGTATATATACTTTGCAAATAAATTAAGAAATGATATCATAAATTAAAGGACCATGTATGTTTTCTCCATTATAATATCATAGAAGCTCTCTTTACATATGTTAATAAGAGATGAAACTTTTTGTATTCCTTACGCTACAATGTGTAAATATGTAGGCTAGAAGCAATGTAGTTTGCTTAATTGCTGAATAAAATTTGTTTGTTTGTTTGCTTTGTCGATTTATGTAACTGGGGTATTCATCGTTAAATAAACAATACAAATGACACGGCACGCGTCCACAGTACCGTGTCGCAATAAATGAGCCATGACATATCAAAACAAACAAAGTGACATGTGCGACCAGCGAAGACTCAGATCCGCCTGGACCTTCGCCCATTCTGATTAGTCTCCGCTATGCGCTTAAAAGGTAGCTTAGGGTCTAAGCTACCTACATGCCGACAGTTAAGACTCATCATACTTGGCGGATGCCCAGACTGATCTGAGTCTTCGCTTAGCGCACATATTACTTTGTATATTGTGTTTTGTGGCGGTCAAATATATATATTGTCTTAAGACGACGAAGGCAATTTGGGAAAAGTCCTTTTTCACATTTGTTTCCGCCCATGTGCCTAACGCTCAGATAACGCGTCTTATCTCGATAAATGGCGAGATTTTACAAACATGGGGTAAATGAAACGAATGATAATTTACCTTTTATTTTCTTATTATTACATTAAAATTAATAGTGTGAATGGCTTGAGATTAATATATAATACTCAAAACTATATGTCAGAGCGCGTAGAAAAAATCATGAAATAACTGATGATGGATGGATGGATGATTTGTGATTTGTACGTCCTGCTCAACAGTATTTCAGTCGGAGTGTGCAGAGAATTCAGTTACATGTACTAAGTTTACTTCTCTTATAAGGGCTAGGGACTAGCTTCCCTGATCACAGGTCCTGGTGAATGATTGTGCTTGGACGTATCACCCACGTATCACCAGTAAACAATTCTGATTCTTAGCTGCGACCCTCACTTTACTTCTTTTAAAAGATGCTACCTTGTTCTGATCAACAACGACAACAATGGTTGATAATACGTATCACCGGGTATACAATACACCGGTGTAGAGGTAAACATGACCGACCAAGGTCCAATTTAATCAAATTAGCTTGATTTCAGTTATTGGTCGGTACTGCCAGTGCTCAAATGATTAAGAGCCATGGCAGAAAGATTACAAACAATTTTAGGACATTTCAAGACAGATGGTAAAGTTGTACTGGTATCCTTTTACGAAATATAAATGTAGAAATGTTAGGTCCCAAAGCACCCATTTTCGTAAGTCACCGGTAATCATACCAAGTGATCCTTTAATTCTGAATGAGTCTACAGGCGGAAATGGTTAAATCTTCAGAGCTCTAGATAAGAGGACGTATTTGATGATACAGGGTTCGCGCTACCGCTCGCCAAAGTCGCCAAATGCGATTAAATAATATTTTTGGCTCCAAAAATATTGATTTGGCGAAAACAAGTGGCGAAAAAAAAAAAACATCTAAAAAAAAAAAAAAAAAAAAGAACGTATGGCAAAGTTTTACGGTATCAGAGACGATCTCCACAATCATTAATCAACACCTTCCATTACCGTTAATCTGCTCCTCAAGTAGTCGACAGTGACAGGACACCAAGCAGACGCGTCATGCCTCAAAGGTCAATGCGTAATCATGTTATGTAAACTTGAACACACCCCATGTCTATGCATCTCATTATTTTTGATAGCTCAGGTAAACACAACATTGACACCTTCAGAGCTAATAAACTCACTGATATATGAAAATACAGGGTTTTTATTCCTGCCGATTGTTGATTAGATAACGGTACTTGTGTAAAAGATCAAAGGAGATACCGACGGAAGGTTGACCATGTGTTAAGCCCCTTTTCACAATTATACAAATCAACATGTGCAATATGTTTTTAACTTTTCAGATCATAGAGTTCATAGACTGTATATGCGAAAGTCTTATTAGACTGCATGAATGCACAGGCTGATCGATTTCTTCACTTGACGCAAACTCTGTATTATGCGAAAGTCTTATTAGACTGCATGAATGCGCAGGCTGATCAATGTCTTCACTTGACGCAAACTCCATGAAGTAGTTCTTTTTGGGCCATTTATCCGAACTTTAATAGCTTATGGTGTAAAACATACTCATATTGAAGATGTAAGTTTTGATTCTGCCGTCTTACACATGCCTATCTTTTTATGTCAAAACAGAATTTGGACATTGTTATATATACTTAGTCAACAACAACTCTCATTTCACTGAAACTAAACTCGTTTGCATGAAGAGGATAAAGCAAAAACTAATACCGATAGTAAGGGGGTTTAAGGGGAGGTAACAAAGCATAACAACAAAGTACTAACTTTTGCAAAGCTTCTCAAGTACTGGCTTTTGCAAAGCTAGTTTCTTGGCCAGATTATCTTACAATAATAATTATTTTACTAGTTAAATAAATAATAACTTACTTACTACTTATTTATAATACTGAAAAAGGAACAGTAATAATAAACAATTAGAAATAAATAATCATAAGGATATTTAAAATGTCTTAGGCTATTTATAATGAGATAAGTTCCTACAAAAATAAAAAATAGGGAAAAGAGACTACAACTCATGAAAAACAGAGGGCAGTTAAACGATTTAATTACAAGATTGAAAGCTTTTTTAGCAGTGTTTATCTCTTTCAGTTGTCAGAGTAAAATGATTATGTAATGTAATAGACTGAAACCAGTCTAAGCAACCACAGTAAACAGCAAGTTAAGAAATGAGAGTGTGGTGGGGGTGGGGGAGATATTTTCAAAGAATTCTTAATATTGCGAAAATTTGGCTTAAGTTTAAAGAATCTGGCACAAACAATATCAATTTGGCGAAAGTGGTGGCGAAAGAAAAAAATATCCAAGCGCTAACCCTGTGATAATTAAGGATAATTTTTTTTATTTCTCGTCGAAAACCATATGTCGAGACGGTTCAGATGAGGGGTCACAACATATGTTTTTATGCAGATTTGACAAAAATTATCCCTAATTATCATCAAATACTCCCTCTTATCTAGAGCTCTGAATCTTTAGAGCATCTCGTATGACATCCAAGCTGCTCATGCATCAATGGACTGACAGGTTTTAAAAAAACATATAAAAAGTTTTCTTCGAGAAGGCGAATGGGAATTAAGTCATATAAGCGAGTTCGGAGTTCCGCAGTGCTCATGTGTCAAGGTTGATAATTCATTTCCAGGTCATTGACCCTATTTGCATTATTAAATCATGTGGTAAACGAGATCTCATTTACGCGAGATTTTGAGGTCGGGGGTTACTCCGACAAAATCGCATTTCTGCCATATTACTTCGGTGTTTCTTGCTGAAATTACCATCATTATTTGTGACAATTTTAACGGTAAAATTTGATAAACAGAAGTTTATGTGATCAATCTTTTATTAATTGTTTTTTGATGCAGCCTCAAAAAAAATCCCTGTGTAAATTAGAAAATAGAATGGGAAAAAATGACTTCTGTTGCACACCTGGCTGCAACCACGAGCGGTCCAAAGGAGCAGTTTGCTCATTTTACAGATTTCCAGAAAAGCCAGAATGGTTGAAAAAGGCATGGCTTACTAAAATTTCACGTGTTATAAAAGTGAAAATTAATGGAAAGACAGTCACAAAGGCTTGGGAACCAAGCAAACTCAAGAATTTGCAGTTGCTATTTTGAGGAGCCACCCAATCCAAAAAGCAGGGGTGCGTAAATTTACTGAAACGGACTGAATTACCGGAACGGACCCGTTTTCCCCGATCTTCAGTTGATATTTGTAATATTTTATTAAATACACACATATTTCATATTCATACATATTCTGTAAGCCGTCTAGCGCAAAATCAACAATAGGAGATATTAGTCAAAATACTCTTTGAGCATTTTGCGCCATGGGAAGGCCTCTTAATAACCCACGCATATGTGTTTCATCTTAAAATCACATAGTCTTATATAAAAATCTTGTCATCTTTCTACCAAGACTTAGAGAGAAAGGAAAACACAAAAAATTCCTGAATTTTTATTCCATAGTATCATGGCCAACATTTCATCCATAGGAAATATGTAGATCTACATTTATCAAGTCAGTAGATGAAATCAGGGGGTTGCTAATTAAGTTAATGCATGTTAGTCATAGGTAGGGCCTGGAATTAATCTGGGCGTACAGATTTTGTCCAAAATATCTCAAGAATCGGTTGGAAGTAGAAATAATATGGGTCCGTTCAGGTCCGATCTGGTAAATTTATGCACCGAAAAAGCAGGAAACTTGAGGCTCATTTGAAGATGCCAACAATATTTGCACACAGGCCAGCAAAACAGTCTGCCACAAGACCTCATCGGAACAGAGATATACATGTACCAGCAACAAATGACAAAAAGACCGGAAAGAAAAAGGTTCTAATAATAATGGTGGTAATTTCAGCAAGAAACACGAAAGTAATATGGCTAATATGGCGGAAATGCGATTTTATCGGAGTTACCCCCCTGACCTCAAAATCTTGCGTAAACGAGATCTTGTTTACCGCGTGATTTGATAATGCAAATATCAAGAATAGGTCAAGTGTGCCAAAGCCGGAAACGCAAAGCGTAACACACCAACATACCGACTAATATTTTAATTTTCCAATATTCCCTTTTTATTCTACCTTGCTAAAATAATGTGACTATATATATCCCTTTTCTCTGAATTGAAAACAAATTTTCATCATATCATTGATTTTTAATCACTAAAACGGTGTTTTATATCGACTGCACAGGTAAGTATATTGATGACCTATTGCATTTTTCCACTCTTGACCGCTGACCTTTTGCTCGAGTCCGACTGGAAACTCGGAACTCCGAACTTGCTGATTTGACAGTAGGCGATATGGGAATAGGGAAAACGAGAGTAGGCAAAATGGGAGTAGGCAAAATGGGATCTTGTGTTTACACGCTAGTTAACAAGGCAAAAATTTATGGCGATGAAAATATTTAACCCCTTCCATTTGGGATACCCCTTTAGGGGTATCTGGGCAAACAGTTTGGATCTGATCGAGATCCAAATTGTTTGTTGCCTAGACATCATTTCTACAGGAGTTAGTTAGACCAATATTGTCAAAATATTCTTGATTTTTTTTTATGCAGATGACAATTTCAGCAGATGACAAAAATACCCAGAATGCAATGGGTTAAATCTAATTGCTCAGCTGGCTGAATCTACTGTTTGTACTTCTTTTATCACAACTAAAATCATATAAAAGTCATAAAATTATTCAAATAACTAGACTTCATTTCATGTTATCTAGAGGAATTTGAGTGTTAGCTGGTGCTTTTCACAGCTTCACTGAGCCCCGAACAAATCATTTAAATGCATTTAAAACAACTTTACTGGCTAAGAAGTGAAAATAATAGCACTTTAACAAATTTTCATTGGAAATTAAAACATGTTGCAAAGGTAATTTGAAGAGGAAGGCATGTTGCAAACGACATGCCTTAATGGTCTGGGCAGATCCCTGAGTATAGTTGTCAATTGGACAGATTTGATGTTTCGACCCAGAATAATACACAGCTGGATAGTTGCAATAATTTAGCTCTGACATGGGTCAGTGTTCAGGGGTCATCCTAGAGCTTTCAGACAGGGAGACGTTTTGCAACATTTTTCCGTACTTGAAGCAGGTTTGGCCCAAATTTTGGATTTCCATATATGTTCTATACATTTTCACTTCTCCCTCAGCACAAAATAGGGAAAAGTCAGCCAGCTTAGGGAGACTATTTCTCTCAAATCCCCCTCTAGGCTGAGCCCTGGTGCTTCAAAGCAGTGCATTAGTGCTCCAGATAAGAAGGGATTACAGGGATAATATATATATAATTTTCCAAATTTCGCCAAAAGAACATATTTTGTGACCCCTCATCAGAACTATCATAACTTTATAGAAATTACATCCTGACTGTTTTAGAAATGATGAGGTGCTTTCACTTAGGGTAAAGAAAGGAACATTTTAGCCAGTGACCTACATATTTCAGAAAATAAATAATTATATCACCTGGATTGGAAGGTCAAATTCTAGCACGTACCATAAACTAATAATATTTATATCCAGCAACATTGCTAGTACATGTATAATGTTATTTTGAAATACTGTAAAAAAATACTAGGACAGGTAGGTGTAAGCAAACAGCATAGACCCAGATCAGACAGCTCCTGTAGGAGCAGTCTGATCAGGATCTACATTGTTTGCCATTCCATCTGCATCTTGTTGGAGCATTTCTCCATTTTTAACCAAATTATTCCATTTGAGAACAATTACGGTATTTTTTTAACCCATTCCATGCGGGATACCCCTTTATGGGTATCTGGGCAAACAGTTTGGATCCAGATCAGGCCCCACAAATGTGGGGCCTGATCTTAGATCCAAACTGTTTGCTGCCTAGACATCATTTTTACAAGAGTTAGTTAGACCAATATTGTCAAAATATTCTTGATTTTTGATGGAGACGACAATTTCAACAGACGACAAAAAATACCCAGAATGCAATGGGTTGATATCCCGAATTTTTAGAATATTTATGGTACATATCTGTAATTATACAAAAAAATGTACCATATTTAAGGAGAATGAATACACTTTTAGGGGAAACAACTCTACCATTTTAATTTTTGCCTCACTTCCAATGGGATCAACTCTTAAGAATTTGCTCCCCTAGATATGAAGCAGTTTTTTTCCTTCGAGAGTAGACCCCATTTTGGAAGGGCTGTTCCCCCCCCCCCCCCCCCCCCACCTTTCCATGGTGGCGAGCACATACTGGTTTTGATGCTGATCCGTTTGGCATCAGCTTTGGTATAGCTTCTTGTCTGCACTCTACCTCTTGAAGGAATGGATGGAATTGGACCAAACTTGCACAGATAGATCTTGCAGTTTGATATTTCTTAAAAGCTTCAGTCATACTACTTGAGCAGTCAGCACCTGATCATACGATCTACAGTAACCACAGCCAACATGATATTAATAAATTGAGATTATATTATTTGTTTTAATATTTTATTGGGTGAGTGGGAAATAGATTTTGGTGACCTTGACACCATTTTCAAGGTCACGGAAGATGTTGGAAAGTTGAAAATGGCTGGTCTGGCAGCATCATACATCTGTTTTAATTAAATATACAGTCGAACCTGTCTTAAGGGGTCACTGTATTAAGGGGTCACCTGTCTTTAGCAGCCACTTTTGGGGGGCCCCTCGGACCAAAATACATGTACAGTGCAAATGAACCTGTATTAAGGGGTCACCTGTCTTAAGCAGCCAATTTTTGTGGGTCCCATGGGGTGAACCCTTAAGACAGGTTTGACTGTATATATCATTCAGAGTTCTAGATAAGAGGGAGTATTTGATGATAATTAAGGATAATTTTTCATACTGCTCATTCAAACCATATGTTGTGACCCCTCATCTGAACCATCTCATCGAGACAGTTCAGATAAGGGGTCACAACATATGTGTTTATGCAGAATTAACAAAAATTATCCCTAAATATTACCAAATACTCCCTCTTATCTAGAGCTCTGTCATTTCTTGCAAACTTCCTTAACCGCTTATCAGCAACCTTCAAATGTGAGTACTGGTTATGTAGCACCAGCAGGGGATTATGAGTTTACTGTGCAGGCAGGGGGTAGAAGACTGACACCAGAGCAGAGACAGTTCTACGAGGACAATGGTTTTCTAGTCATCAAAAATCTTGTCAGTAAGAAAGATCTCGACAGATACAGGTGAGAGTTTGAGTATTTAATCCGTTTTTGACTGGTGGACTTACCATTTGGATGAGTCCATTTTTAGTTTTAGTAGGTTTTCTGGTGAATGTTTTCATTTCCTACACTGTTTTGAGACAGGAATTTTTATATATACATGTATATATATGTTTTTGTCGCACCAGCTTTAGCAAGGTGTGATATAGGAGTTTACTTGTCCGTCCGTTCGTCCATCTGTCCATATGTCTGTCTGTCAACAGTTACGTCGACCCTAGCATTTAAGTCCATTTCTCGCAAACTATGATACCTACAATCATCAGACCTGGCATAAAGCTTCTTCTCTAAAAATGTTCTCAAGGGCTATTGCTCTAATTTTTACCCTTGACCTATATTTTATGGTCTGCTGACTTCATAAAATTTTATATTCAAAGTTTTGTTGACCCTAGCATCGACCCTAGTTGCAAACTATGATACCTGCAATCTATGATATATGAGCGTTTAAGTCCATTTCTCGCAAACTATGATACCTGCAATCATCAAACCTGGCATAAAGCTTCTTCTTAGAATGTTCTTGAGGGCTGTTGCTTTTTTTTTACCCTTGATCTATATTTCATGGTCTGCTGACTTCATAAAATTTTATATTCAAAATTATGTCAACCCTAGCGTCAACCCTAGTTTAAGTCCATTTCTGGCAAACTACGATACCTGCAATCATCAAACCTGGCATAAAGCTTCTGCTTAGAATTTTCTTCAGGCCTGTTGGTCTTATTTTTACCCATAACCTATATTTTATGGTCTGCTGACTTTGTAAAATTTTTAATTCAAAATTATGTCAACCCTAGCGTTTAAGTCCATTTCTCACAAACCATGATACCTAGAATCATCAAACCTGGCATCAAGTTTCTTCATAGAATGTTCATGAGGGCTGTTGCAATTAATTTTACCCTTGACATATATTTCATACTCTGCTGACTTCGTAAAATTTTACATCCAAAATTGGGTCAACCCTAGCCTTTTAGTCCTTTTATCTCATAATATGATACCTACACTCATCAAACCTGGCATCAAGTTTCTTCTTAGAATGTTCATGAGGGATATTGCAGTTATTTCTACCCTTGACCTTCATTTCATGCTCTACTGACTTATTAAAATTTTACATCCAAAATTGTGTTTACCCTAGCATTTTAGTCCATTACTCATACACTTTCTTTTTACTATAGTCTTTACTACTGTGGAAGCGCAAGGCAGGTGCGACATAGCATTTCGTGGAATTCTTGTTTTACATAGAAATTCCTGTAAGCAAACCATTAAGACCCTGATCAGATGCTGCAAATAATGTGTTTGCAAATTTTTAAATCATTAATGCCATGTAGCTCCCAGCATGATTGTCCATTTACAAAATAAATGGTGTATAATTTAATTTTATATGAAAGTTTCATCTTCAGAAAGTTTTGTTTGTAATGCTATTGGTGTATAAGCAACATTTGATTTGCAACATGCAAAACATGGAGCTTAATGCAAGCAAAAAGCAAAAGTTTAGATCATCTGCAGATCCATGCAGTCTCATCAGATCTTTTGCTGTTCCCACACACCACATACAAACCCTAAGAAATCTTCAGGCACAAAATAAATATTCTAACCATACTGCACAGATTCACGGATCAGTCGAGTGAGTTAAGCCAAATACACAAATAAGTTACAAACAGAGCTCTAGATAAGAGGGAGTATTTGGTGATAATTAGGGATAATTTTTGATAATTCTGCATAAAAACATATGTTGTGACCCCTCATCTGAACCGTCTCGACGAGACAGTTCAGATGAGGGGTCACAACATATGGTTTCAATGAGAAATAAAGAAAATTATCCATCAATTATCATCAAATACCCATCTTATCTAGAGCTCTGAATAAGTTAAGCCTGCCGGTCACATGAGGTCAAAGAATGTTGAAAAATGGCTTGTCTGCACTGTATCTCCTGAATGGATGGATGGATATACCCAAACCTGCCCAGGTATATCACTTGGAGATGGAAAAAAAACTGATTGGATTTTGGCGACCTTGACTCCATTTTCAAGGTCACAGGAGGTCAAAGAGTGTCAAAAAATGGTTTGTTTGCACCTGAATGGATGGAAGAGTTTGAACCACCCTGTACAGATTTTGGTGATGGTGACCATATTTTCAAGGTCACAGGAGGTCAAAGAATGTTGAAAAATAGCTTGTGTGCACCATATCTCCTGAATAGATGGATGGATTTTAACCAAACTCACACAGATATATTATATCACTGGGAGATGGAAAAGAACTGATTAGATTTTGATGACCTTGACATCATTTTCAAGGTCACAGAGATTATGGCCTAGATCAGAGAACATTAAAAAATGCCTTGTCTGCACCATATCTCCTGAAGGGCTTGATGGATTATGACCAAACACAGACAAGTGTATAAACAGGTGGTGGAAAAGAATTGTAAATATCTTTTATCCTATTTTCAAGGTCACAAAAGGTCTTAACTTGACAACATTTAAGGAAATGATACTGCTGAGAAAGCGCAGAAGGGTGGGGGGACAGTCTGTTTTTTGTCAAAACAGTTCTAGTTTAGACCTTCGCAATCAGCAGGGTCTTACTTGGATCAGCACTGTCATCAAAAGACCTTTTGTGATTTTGGGGATTGTTTTGGCAGGGAAAAACACATCTTTTACTAGAATTACACAAGACTTATGCTGACACTATTGGGATAACGAGGGGCATTTCAGAAATAATGTAAATGATCTCAGGGTAGCTTATTGGCTGATATTTAGCAGTGGTGTTATATATCATTGGAAAGCTAAATTCAAGTGCTTTAGAATGGTATGGGTTAAAAGAATTTCTAAGTCACCCATGCATGACAGCACATGTTTATACGTCATAAGGGTGTGGATACTGGAAACTATACATTTTCACTGAAAGTCTCTCATGTTCTATTGCTGTTTCCTCAATGATCAAATAATATATTTTAATAAAAAGACATGTAATACTGTCCTCTCAATGTAAAATAAGAAAGTTATACAGAAATCATTGCCAGATTCTACACAAGTAACATAATAAACAAGATTTTTTGTCTCTGCTATGTGTTTATAAATGCAAAGTTATTATAAATGCATTATATCAATAAAATTGTGATTTTTGACTTTATCACATCCAATTTCAATAAATGACAGACATTTTATTACTGAAATGATGAGGTCATCATATTTTGTTATGACTGGCATCAAATCACTGATGAAGCTGGATGATATGTGTGCAAACCCCGCGCCGGAAGTTGCAAAGTAGCAGCAATTAATGTAAAATACAAAACAATAAAATGATATTATCTTCTAATAAAAAGACACAGGCTCAATATATTTAACTTTGTTTAATGTAAAAACATTAGAAGGGCTTATTGATAGGAAAATTCATATATAAAGACTTGAAAGACTTGTTATTTAATATGTCATACTGACATTGAAATATGTGGGTGGGCGGGAAACTTATCGTAAAAAAACAGATAGGCCACTGACAAAAGAGCATAAGGTGCCATTAAATATTATTTATAACAAAAAATAAGCATGACAAATTAAATCTTATTTATTTTTTGTTTCATATCTGTCACCAAACATTCACTTTCACTTAATTTGACCTCAAAATCGAAGTTTAAACAACTTACTATCCATTTCAATTTAGCGCAGGAAGTGACTTCATCAGAAATGCGCATTGTTCCATGATTAGCCTATCTTGCAAGGTAAATCTTGTGGGTTAGCAAGGCTGATAAAATGCTATTCATACTGAAATATTTTCAGTATAACATGTATTATAGGTATCAGTCCAGAGCTGCTTGTATCCAGAGTAAAGATTTTTGAATTTGTCTTTACATAAATATTCCGTCTGTTTCTACTCAGTGTCCTTACCCTGACAACAATTGTCAAGGCATATTTTGAAGAAAATACCAGTGCCTCAAATTTTTTGAGTGAATTCCATTGGGTGATATGTAAACCTAAAAGTTAAGACATAGTTTTCAAAAATCGGTCACCATTCATAGGAATGGCCGACTCATTTACACTATTTCTGAAATGACCCTCGTAAACATCCATCTTAATTCAAAGCTCCAGGTTAGAAGGGTAACAGGTATACCGTATTCAACCGAATTAGCGCACATGTCCCTATAAGCGCACATCGTGGTTATTGATGAGGTATATGACTATAAGCGCACATTTTTTTATTGGTTCATCCCTTTTTGCTAGTTTACTAATACAATAGCTGAAAACTGCTATAGAATCTTTTATTTTTCATTTGTCAAGCTTCTCTATCATTCTAATATGACCATAAGCGGCTTTTCTTCTATGGTTAGTCTTTAAATTTATTTCCTTCAATACATAATAAATCATCGAAATGTGCGCTCATAAGAAAGAAAACTTGCTACAAGTATTTGCTGCCATTTTGAAAAAGTTAAGCACACAGGCTACTACAAGGGTCGATTACGGTAATTCAGAGATAAGTTTTCTTATTTCTCATTGAAATATATACATTGTGATCCCTCATTAAAGCATCTGGGTGAGACAGTTTTAATGAGGGCAAGGGGTCACAGCATGTTTTTATAAAAAAAATAAAGAAAAATTACCCCTAGATTATCCCTGTTTTGCCTTCTTATCTGGAGCTATGATCTTATAGCCAAATAATGAGCCACATCATGTGATTTCCAACAATGTGGCATTGGTGACTGGCAAAGGTTCTGATCAGACTGCACTTAAAGGCCCCATTGCTCTATCAGCATGCAAAGATTTTATCATGAGGTATCGCTGCAAGCTCCTGACTATAGTTTCGTAATTGCAAATGACCGTGATAAGCCAGCTTTAAAAAAATAAAATGTCCTTGAGTTTCACATAAAAGGGTTTGAAACTTAGTTGGCAACTAAAATGACCTACTTTCGATTTCAAAAAATGGTAAAAATACAATGTACATGCATGGAGTCCCAATCACTATCCTGCCTATGTTTATATAGCATTGCTAGACGGGAAACCAGAACATGAAATTGTATTCTGTGGAGCAATTTGTTATTTTTCAAAAAACTGTTTTCTCTATTTTTTGCCAATTATATGACTCAATTTATGGACACCAACACACATTTCATTACCAAACGTGACGGTTGAACCACTTTTTACAATGAGTTGAGTTTAGGCGCTTTTTCCACTGATAGGATTATGGAGACTTTAAGTGCAGTCAGATCAGAGCCTTTGCTTGTCACACAGCCATCTATATGGAAGTGGCCCAAGCCATATAGCCAACAGCGAGGTCTCTGGTTACCTTGTGTGATTGAGAAGGATGATCTGAATATCACATTACAAAATTCCCACATTGTTGGAAATCACATGATGTGGCTCATATGACATTTGATTGCTTTTAGGGACCAGTTTGAAAAGATCTGCAAGCGTGAAGTTCAAGTTCCAGGCATCACAATCATGAGAGATATCGCCATTTCAAAGTCCGAGTTTGTACCTGACCAGAAAGCTGTGACTAAAATACAGACATGGCATGAAGATGAGGTGCTCTGGGAATATTGTGCATTGCCAGAAGTAAGTTTTGCTGTTATTTTTGTTTGTACTGTCATGCTTTTTATGCCCCCAACTTCGAAGAAGTTGAGAGGACATTGCTTCTGGGATGTCCGTCCATGCACCAGTGGGTCCATCCGTTAGTCATGCATACCATATCTTAGAAACTGTGCATGCTAGAGTTTTGAAATTTCATATATGGATTCATCATCAAAAAATAGCTGACATGTATTTTTTTTTCTTGTCCGAGTTGTCTCCCAATTTGGAGTTATGCCCCTTGAGAAAAATTCATAATGAAACCTTGTCAGCAAGATAGCTCGAAAAGTGTTTTAGCTACAGACTTGAAACTTTACCCAGCTTATTGGAGATGATGGGTAACTGATTTGATTAACATTTTAACAAAATCTGTCAATTTTTATAGGAGTTATGGCCCTTTGAAAAGTTCGGCTTTTCTACTTTGTCAGCAAGATATTTTGAAAAGTATTGAGCTACATGTAGGGACTTCAAACTGGGTCAGCTGATTGGAGATAATGAGTAGATGAACTGATTAACTTTTGCACAAATTTTTTTTTTTTTTTTTTTTTTTTAGTTATGGCTCTTTGAAAATTTCGGCATTTTAACTTTGTCAGCTGGATATCTCAAACAGTATTTAAGCTAGGGGCTTGAACTTTTGCCAGCTTACTAGGAATGATATGTAAATGAATTGATCAACTTTTGAATGAAATCTGTCAATTATTTTTGGAGTTATGGCCCTATGAAAATTTTGGCATTTTAATTTGTCAGCAAGATATCTGAAAATTATTTGAGATAGGGACTTGAAACTTGGTCAGCTGATTGGAGATGATAAGTAGATTGACTGTTTGACTTTTGAATGATTTCCGTCAATATTTTCTAGTACTAACCATACCCTTTTGGGATCAGAAATATGGTTGGGGGCATAGTGTTTTACAAACGCCTTTTCTAGTTTAACAAGACCACAGCCTCTGGGTATGAAGACAGTTTTGCTGGCTCAAGACAAGACCTCTCACATGCGGTGTCTCACTAAATGAGACAAACTCTCACCTCGTCAACCTATTAGATTACTCATACCACATATTATTTAGATTTATTGGTACACCTCCACATTTTTCTGCCATTTGTACAAAAGAGGAAGACAATTTTCTTGACTCGAGTTTTTGCTTTTAGCTCAGTTTTGTGACAATGCACTGACAGGTGAGACAATGCATTCCACAGAAAGCGTGTTTGTAGCAAAAAACTCTCCTCCCCTATGAGCAAATTTGACACTTTGAAAGTAGACCCATATACCGGTATTGAAAGGCTTTCTTATTCAGAAAAGCAAAATGAATTTTCACAAAGGTTTTGCAATGCTTTTGAAAATAACAAAAATAAAAACTGGAGTTGTATCTACTAACCATAATGTGCTGAAGGAATGGATTACCCAAAAATATGTAATGTCCCATTTGTCTTAGATGGACAATTAATGGATTAATGGTTTTTAGGTGTCTGAAAATTTAAGCACATTAGGGTATATTACACATGTGTGCTCTTTCAGATTGTTGACTATGTAGAAAATTTCCTGGGACCTAATGTTGTTGCCATGCACACCATGCTTATCAACAAACCACCGGATCCAGGTAGGCAGACTCTTAGCAAAGTGGGAAAAATAAAAATAGAATAATTTACAAATAGAGTAGATCCACATGAGGTGGCTGTAAAGAGCCACCTCATCTAGAACTGCATATTTGATTTCTAATCTTTGAGTTATCAAAATATTATATAGCTTGGACAAAACATATTGGGCCATTGGTTTAAACAATATTTTATTCAACTATGAGATACATTCAGTACATTCAGAGTACAATTTTCATGAAAAAGATTTGGTCGAAAGCTCATAGCTTGTACAGACCATTTTATGGGGTAGTTTTAATTTTTGGTTAAAAAGGACAACAATAATAAACACTTAAAACACTGTGTGTGGGGGGTGGAGGGAGGCAGGGGGCAGAGGGGGGTGAACAGGGAATGGAAAAAAAAAAGAACCTCTCTTGATAGAATTTACCACCAGTGTTTTGGAAGAAAGGCTCACATAAATGCAAATGTAACTGATATACTAGTCAGGGTTTTCCCTGATAAAGGATCCTGTGTCATTCTACACCAATATCATTCCTGGGGCTCCCAGAAAAATCTTGACAGTCCTCTTGGTCTAGAGATAAACTTGATCATTAACAGAAGCTTTTTAGTTCTGGCACATCTCTAGTGGATATAAATCTGACTTGAAAATATCGGCCTTTTTAGCTCACCTGAGCGAGCGGCTCAAGGGGAGCTTATAGTATAGGCAGGCTCCATTGTCCATCATACATAGTCTGTCCGTCATCCCTCTACAATTTCAAACAACTTCTCCTCTGAAACCACTGGGCTGATTGTAGCCAAATTTCATATATAGGCTCCAGGGCTTTTAGGAACAAAATGTTGTTCAAGTGGTCTGGGTCACATGACCAACATGGCCACCACACCCGTATACATGTATGGTAAAAACCTGTAAAAATCTTCTTCTCCAGAACCAATAGGCCTATGGCCTTGAAACTTGGTATGTAGCATCAGGTGCACAAGTACTACCAAGATTGTTCAAATTATGACCTTACGTTGACCTTGACCTTTTTACGGCAAGGTCAAATTTGCTGTTTGGTGCTTTTAGATGGAAAAATGCTAGAACATAAGATACCTTGAAAACTGTTGACGATTTTGGGCTAAAAATTGGTATATACAGTCATCTTAATGAGTACATGAAGATTTTATGAGTACGAAAGGTCAATGTCATTCTTTGCATCCTCTCCGAGCCACAGTTACAGACGCATTTCGCGAGACACAGTAGCTACAACATTTTCCCCATTATAAGCCTATGGGATCTTTTTGTTGTCATGGTAACCACAGTTTTAAACCAATCTGTCCCAAAACTATATGCAATCAGTCCCCCCAGGTCTCTCTAAATTCTACAGTTTCATACATCTGCTCAAAAGCCACTGGGCCAATTGTCAAGAAATTTCATTTAGAGGCTTCAGGGGTCAAATTCACATGACCAACGTGGCCACCATGCCCATATATGGTAAAAAGCTTAAAAAAATCTATTTCTCCAGAACCAATAGATCCATTGCCTTGAAATTTGGTATGTTGCATCAGGTACTTGAGCACTACCAAGATAGTTCAAATGTTGACCTTGGGTTGACCTAGACCTTTCTAACAGCAATGTCAAAGATGGCAAAATGTTAGAACATAAGATTTTATGGAAAATTTTGAAGATTTTGGCCTAAAGAGCCTCAGGGGCTCAGGGAACAAAAAGTTGTTCAAACGGTCTTGGTCACATGACCAAGATGGCCAGCATGCCCATAAATGGTAAAAAGCTTTAGAAGTCCTCTTCTCCAGAACCACTTTACTGTGATGACATTGAAACTTAATGGTATGAAGCATTGGGTACCTGAGTATTACCAAGATTGTTTAGATGATGACCTTAAGTTGACCTTGACCTATTTTTACAGCAAGCTCAAATACGGGAAAATGCTAGAACATATGGTTTCATGGAAACTTTTGAAGATTTTGACCTAAAAATGGTATATATAGTCATCTTAATAAGTACATGAAGCTTTATGAGTACAAGGGGTCAAGGTCACCTTTCCACCTTTGACCTAGGACCCTTATATTTTGACAATTTCAAACATCTCCACAAAAAACACTGAGGCAGTTATAACCAGATTATAACCAGATTTTGTATAGAGCCTTCAGGGGCAGAGGGAATGAAAATTTGTTCAATTGGTCCAGATTACATGACCAACATGGCCACCATGCCCATATACATATTAAAAACCTTTAAAAAAATTCTCCTGAACCAGTTGAACGATGTCCTTGAACTTTGGTATGTAACATAATACCAGTAACCAAGATTGTTCGAATGATGACCTTGGGTTGTTGACCACCAGGTGAAATATGAGAATATGTTGACTTTGACATTTTTTATGGCAAGGTCAAATTTGCTTTTGGGTGCTTTTATATGGGGAAATGCCTAATATAAGAGTTAATGGAACTTGTTGAAAATTTTGGTGCTGAAGTTGAGAAATATAGTCAAATAAATGAGTACATGAACATTTTTAGCAATAGAGGTCAAGGTCATTCTTTTCTTTGATCTTCAGCCAATGTCTCTCATATTTTGACAGTTTCAAACTGCCAGGTTTGTTCAAATGATGACCCTAGTTTGACCTCTGGCCTTTATACTCAGGTGAGCGAATGAGGCCCTCTTGTTTCTTGAAGGAAGGGGGATGGGGATGAGGGCAGGGACTTGTTTCTTGAAGGATGGGGGATGGGGATGAGGGCAGGGACTAGAAGGCATATTTTTTTCCTACAGAATGGTCTTTGATAAAGTTGTCTCCCTTATAAAAAAGGCACAAAACATAGAAGTGTATCCGTACACCAAAAGATTTCCATTTTGCTTGAGTATTATGTTTACAGGCAGGAAATCCTCTCGTCACCCAATGCATCAAGATTTGTATTACTTCCCCTTTCGACCAACCAACAGAATTGTCTGTGCCTGGACTGCTATGGAGAAAGTACACAGACAAAATGGCTGCCTTGTTGTATTGCCAGGAACACACAAGGGGAAGCTACTCCAGCATGACTATCCAGAATGGGAGGTAAGAATTTTATCTCGTGAATCATATTTAAGTTAAGATGTGTGGGTTCACCTTCATGTTTTTCTGGCTTTTTATATGCCTGTTTTGATAAAAGAGATGTACTATGTCATGGCACTGTCTGTCCATCCATCTGTCCCTCCATCAACATTTTTGTATGCGCCATAACTCAGTAACTGTTTGGGATGTCTTTATGAAGTTTTGTAGAATTTTTTATTAGGTTAGGGCAAAAATGGTAACTTACCCTTTCTTAGTTTCCAAGTTGTGCCCCTTTGATTTTTTATTATGCCCCCAAAGGGACTTCGGGTGGCATATTAAAATCGCACCGTCAGTCCGTCCATGCATCCATCCGTAACAAATCATGTCTCAGCAATGATTTAAAAACTACTGAAGCAAATTTGATGAAACTTCACAGAAAGATAGAGCACAAAAAGAAGGTATGTCATGCACAAGAGTTTGGTTCCCATGCCCAAGGTCAAGGTCACTGTCGGAGGTTAGAGGTCAAATAGTGTCTCTGTGATTACTTTGAAACTACAGACCTGAATTTCATCAAATTTCACAGAAATACAAAGCATAATGAGAAGGTTTGTCACACATAATATTTATATTCCCAAACCCAAGGTCAAGGTCACAATCTGGGGTCAGATGTCAAATCATGTCTCAACAATTGCTCATAAATGTACCAAAGCAAATTTCCTTAAACATCACAGAAAGTTGAAGCTTAATGAGAAGGTAAGACACACACAAGATACAGGCTTTTACACTCAAGTTCAAGGTCACATTCTGAGGTCAAAGGTCGTTTCTCCCCAATTACTAAAAAGATTTCTTAAGCAAACTGTATTAAACTTCCTGAAATGGTAAGACATAATGAGATGGTATGTTACAAACAAAATTTAGGTTCCCATTCTTAAGGTCAGTGTCAAATTCAGGGCATATAGGTCAGATTATATCTCCAAACTGACTGGAGACTGTTAGAGTGAATGTCATCAAACTTCACAGAAAGGTAAAGCATGATAAAAAGGCGTCTCACTTGCAAGATTTGGGCTTCCTTGCCCAAGTTCAAGGTCACAATCAGGGTCAAAGGTCAGTTTAAGGGGCCTTCGGGGGCATTTGTTACATACTGTAACATTTCTTGTTTTTCCCCACTAGTCGTGTGTGCGCTGTAACTACATAACCGTTTGGGATATCTTGATGAAATTTCATAACAATGTGTATGAAGTTCCAATGATGTGTTGTGTACAACAATGGTTGCTCTCTTTAACATCACTTTCAAGTTACATCCCTTTGATTATTTTTTAAGGCTATTATCATGTGCATACCATAATTTAGTAACCATTTGAAATAGCTTGATGAAACTTTATAGCAATTGCATAACAAGAGGATGTGTGGCATGTAAGAGTGGTTGCTCCCCCTTATTTAATTTTGGAGTAACTTCCCTTTGATTAGTATGTTTAGGCTATTTCCATTCACTCCATAACTCCTTAACCTTTTGAAATATTTCAATGAAATGTAGCAATGTGTATAATAATGGGGCATGTATCCTGAGCAATAACCACAACTCTGGCTTACTTAATTCAAGAATTATCTGCTCTTATATAATCTACCGGTTTACTCTTTGACCATTTAAAATATTTAAACACAACTTAATGGTGATGTGTTTATTGTCAGGGGAATATATTGGACCAGGAATGGTAACTCTAGTTTATTCAGTTGATGAATTAGCTCTCTTGTTTGACTTTGGCATTCCTCAGCTTCTGAGCCACTTCAACTGGAAGCTGATTTTTGGTATATTTATAGTATTTGATGTGTTTAATGTTTAAATAATATTTAAGTCATTAATTACAGAGTTGTTGCCCCTGTTTGTCTGCCTGTCCATCCCTCTGTAAACAATCTTGGTCATTCTGTAACTCCTTCATGACACTAACATGGGCGTATTATGCGCCCCTTGCAAAGCTGTTGTTATACCTGCTGCTAACTGTGTTTTGTGTGAGGTATACTGTTTTCATGTTGTCTGTCCATCCATCTGTCTGTCCGTCTGTCCAAAATGCTAATGGTTTCTGCTCAATTACTAAAGTTTATATGATCAGATCTTGTTGAAATCTATATGGTCTATGAGTGTCAACAGGATAAGGTTGAGTTCAAAAATTAGGGTTGTGCCTGAATTTGTACAAAAGTTATGGCCCTTGATAGAAGTTACGGCCCCTGATAGAAGTGAAAGTTTGCAGATGTTTGGTTTGCGCTCAATAACTTAGTTTGAATGAATGGAATTCTTTGAAATTTATGTGGTATATGACCATCCACAAAGTACAGGTTTAGTTTGAAAAGGGAGGTAATGCATTGACCAGGCCTGTGGAAATAGAAAAATTTCTTACTTGTCCAGGGACAAGTAAAGAGTCAAATGCCACTTGTCCGGCAAAAAAATTACTTGTCCAAAACCCTTAATATGATGTTTGCATATCTTAAGGATCATTAATCTCATTATTATTTTGACAAAACCCCTCTCTCATTTTAAATAGCCTCACACATCTTATTCTTTACTCTACACCTATATTTTTTTTTTCCAAGGAACTGTACAAAATGGAATGGCAAACAGTGCGGAACCTGATCAGACTGCAGGAGCAGTCTGATCTGGGTCCCCACTGTTTGCTTAAGTATTTGTCTAAACCAAAAATATAGTTGTTGTAACTGAAAAGGAAACCATATACTTTTTCCATAGTTGTCCCAGGGCAAGTACATTAAAAATTTTCACTTGTCCTGAGTGAAATGGGACAAGTAGGACAAGTCGGGCATGGTATTTCCACAGCCCTGCATTGACTTTGAAAGGGTTATGGCCCCTGATAGGTCTGAAAATTTTAGATATTTGGTTTCCGTTCAGTAACTTAAGTTTAAGTGAATGGATTTCATTGAAATTTATATGGAACGTGACCAAAAAAAAAAAATGCAGGTTGATTTTGAAAAAGGATGTTATGCGTCAATTTTGGCAGGAGTTTTGGCCCCTGATAGACATAAAAAATGGAAAAATTTTGGTTTCTGCTCAATAACTTAAGTTTGTATGATCTGATTTTGTTGAAATTTATTTGGTGCTGACCATTAACAAAACTTATGTTGAGATTGAAAAAGGAGGTTGTGCCTCAATTTGTTCAAAAGTTATGGCCCCTTATAGACATGAAAATTTGCAAAAATTTGGTTTCCGCTCAATAGCTTCAGTTATAATGAATGGATTTTTTTGAAATTTATGCGGTACATGACCATCAACAAAATACAGGTTGAGTTGGAAGAAGGAGGATATGCATCAATTTGGACAGGAGTATGGCCCCTGATATGTTTGAAAAATGGAAAATATTTGGCTTCATCTCAATAACTTAAGTTTAAATGAATGGGTTTCTTTGAAATTTTATATACATGACCATGAGTAAAATACAGGTTGAGTTTGAAAAAAGAGGTTATGTGTCAATTTTGGCAAGAGTTATGGCCCCTGATAGGCATAGAAAATTTTCAAATTTTTGGTTTCCGCTCAATAACTTGAGTTATAATGAATGGATTTCTTTGAAATTTATGTGGTACATGGCCATCAACAAAATACAGGTTGAGTTGGAAAAAAGGAGGATATGCATCATTTAGGAAATGCTGCTTTGTTCAGGAAGGCAAACAGAAAGTTACTAAAGTACAAAAGTTGTTCCCCTCTGTAAAAATAGCAAAAACAAACAAACATTTAGATATACTCATATTCTTTAAATACACTTGCATAGAAGGTGGTGAATTTCAAAGGTTCATGTTTTTATCTCTGAAGTTGTTTCAGCCCTACCACTTTGTAGCCCTTAGACAATACTTATCAAGGTTTGAAATTAGCAGTAGCAAGTAGCAAATTTGCCACCTAAAAATCTCATTTGCCACCTGAAGGAAAAGTGGGTACCAAAAAATTGCTGCCTAGGAATTCTTTAGTGAAAGTTGATTTCTTGGAAGTGCTAGACAATTTTCATTAAAATACTGCTTCTATGTGTAAGACTAAACAAAATTCCATAAGGTCAAAGGCATTATCAATGCCTTTGACCTTATGGAATTTTGTTTGGTCATAAATCTGACAACTGTTGATTGGCGAGAGGACTGTATTTGGCCTCCAGTTTTTGCTACCAGGTATGGAAGTTTTGCTACTAGCTTTTATACTAGATAGCAAGTACTTGCTATGTGGCAAAAAAGGTGAATTTCTAACACTGCTTATTTTTGCTCAGTCATCACAGTTTAATTATATCGCTTCATGATATCTGTGTTATCTATTACATAATTGAACACAATGTTTACACAATACTGTAATTTGATTAAATTGCTGTAAAAATTACAAAAATTGGGACACCGCAAATAATTACCTTAACTGCTCTAGTAATGAGACAGTGTGGTTTTACAATATATTAGTGCTGCAGTGTAGGCCCTGATTGGACTGCTGCTTTAAGAATAGTCTGATCTGGGCCCTTCTGTTTGCTCAGACCATTCTGTTGTAGTTCTTAGAATTTTCATAGTAATGTAGTGGTTCTGGATAGGGGGCTGGGAGAAGGAATGTAGGTGTAGGAAGGAATGACTATAAATGGGAGATAGTTTTTTTTATATACTTGATAAACTCATTAGTTGTGGACTCTGATTATTATAATGACCCTAAATATTCAGACAGACAGGTCTCAGCAAAGATTGTATACCCTGATCAAACTGCTCCTAAAGGAGCAGTTTGATCAGGGTCTACAACATTTGCAGTTCACTGAAGCATCATTTGGATACATTAATGCATGTAAAATTTACTTCTAAGAATTTTGAACAATAATTGTCCGACTTTCGGGTGTCCAAAATTTTCATTTTGGTAGACTGATATATAATTTAGTCTCCTATGTGTCTAGCTTGCTGCTAGTAGAATTGAGACATCTATATTACTTTACCAGTGCTAGCATCATCATTTGTAGTGAAAACTTTTCCTCTAGAGTTCTGATTTAGCTCTGTTAAGTGACAATGGAAAAACAGGTGTCACATAACACTCCATAGCTGGTTTGCATATTTTCATATAAATGTAATCTGTACAACTCTCACCTCCCTTGTGTAAAGAAGCAGAATATAAGTTAACTCTGCACAGTCTATAGCAGAAGATTGCATTAGGTTGCAAAATTTCTAAAAAAAATGAACAAAAAAAAATAGTGATGTAATAAAACAAAAAAAAAAGGAAAATACATGTATACTTGAAGTAAGAGACTAATGCAAGTAAAGCCTCTGATTAGAACTTGCATCCCAGAGGCCACAACGTGTTATGTTCTTTGAAAATTAACAGCTTTAATCAAGTATACCCCATCTCTCAAGCACAAGTTGTAAATATGATTTCAGTGAAAGTAAAGGTAACAAGTTGATAAAAAGTTTATCTTTTGTCATCAATGCAAGATAACGCTTGATTTAATTTGAGTAATGCGTTACATTTTATAACTCTGAATATAAGCACTCAGAGCCTCAAAATTGAAATAGTTGAATTTGAAAACAGCATAGATCCAGATGAGGCAGCTCATTAGGAGCTGCCTCACCTTGAGCTACACTGTTTGCCCTCTATATCTTTGAATTCTCTCAGTGTGGTATTTTGGATGAAATTGATTTTTTATACGCCCGTTTTGAAAAAACGGTCGTATTATGGCGTGGCGCTGTCCGTCCGTCCGTCCGTCCGTCCGTCCGTCTGTCCGTCCGTCCGTCCGTCCGTAAACATTCTTGTGCACGCCATAACTCAGTAACCATTTGGGATATCTTCATGAAATTTTGTAGGCATATGTATTAGGTAGGGGGAACGTGTCGCGTACAAGAATGGTTGCTCCCCCTTCCTTGGTTTCAAAGTTATGCCCCTTTGATTGTTTTTTACCCTGCAGGTCTTGTGCGCGCCAGAACTAGATAACTGTTTGGGATATCTTCATGAAACTTCATAGCAATGTGTATGAAGCCCCAACGATGTGTCGCGTACAACAATGGTTGCTCTCCCTTTCTTCGTTTCTGAGTTACATCCCTTTTCTTAGTTCTTTTCGACTATTTTTGTGTATACTTATATTGTGCATACATTAACTCGGTAACTGTTTGGAATATCATGATGAAACTTAATAGCAATGTGCATGATCACATGATAATATGTCGCATATAAGAATGGTTGCTCCCCCTTTCTGAATTTTGGAGTAAACTCCCTTTCCTCTGTCCGTAAACATTCTTGTATGTGCCATAAATCAGCAACCATTTGGGATATCTTCATGAAATTTTGTAGGCATATGAAGTAGGTAGGGGGAATGTATCACATACAAGAATGGTTGCTCCCCCTTCCTTAGTTTCCAAGTTATGCCCCTTTGATTGTTTTTTGTCCCCTGCAGGTCTTGTGCGCGCCATAACTAGATAACTGTTAGGGATATCTTCATAAAACTTCATAGCAATGTGTATGAAGTCCCAATGATGTGTCGCATACAACAGTGGTTGCTCTCCCTTTCTTCGTTTGTGAGTTACATCCCTTTTTATTAGTTCTTTTCGACTATTTTTGTGTATACTTATGTTGTGCATATATTATCTCGGTAACTGTTTGGAATATCATGATGAAACTTTATAGCAATGTGCATGATCACAAGATGATGTGTCACATATAAGAATGGTTGCTCCCCCTTTTTTATTTTTGGAGTAACCTCCCTTTGATCATTATTTTTAGGAATTTCCATTCACTCCATATCTCTTTAACTCTTTGAAGTATTAGAATGAAACTTTGTAGGAATTTGTGTAATAATGGGGCAATGTATCCTGAGCAAGAACCACGACTCTGGCTTGCTTACTGGATTATCTGCCCATGCATAAATTTCCTGTTTACTCTATAACTCCTTAACCGTTTAGAATATTTTAACACAACTTTATGGAGATGTGTATATTGTGAAGGGAATGTATTAGAACCAAGAATGGAATATCTAGTATATTTAGTTTATGAATTATCTCCCTTGTTTGACTTTCGCATTACTCAACTTAGGAGCCACTTCACCTTGGAAGCTGATTTTTGGTATACTAATAATATTTGATGTGTTAAATATTTACATAATGTTGGTGTCATTAATTAAAGTGTGGTTTCCCCTGTTTGTCTGCCTGTCTGTCCTTTTGTAAACAATCTTGTTCATTCCTTTATGACATTAAAACGGGCGTATTATGCGCCGCTTGCGAAGCCCTTGTTTTATTTTTTTTTATTTTTTTGCAAATGTAAATTTTGGCATCTGCTTTTCTGTGCTTCAAGATAGCTGATTAGAGTCTTTACTGTAGCATGGAGATAGCATAGACCCTTAGCCACTCTTTAAGTGCACAATGAAGACTGATAATACTGGGAAGATGCCTAGGCTGTTCAGTGTCTTTGCTGGGCGCACATAACATTTTTAGCTCACCTGAGCCATAGGCTCAGGGTGAGCTATTGTGATCACCCAGTGTCCGTCATACGGAGTCCGTCGTGCGGCGTCAACAATTTGCTTTAAATGACATCTCTGAAATCGCTAGGCCTAGGACTTCGATATTTGGTATGTAGCATTGTCTAGTGGTCATCTACCAAGTTTGTTCAGATGGTGGCCCCAGGGTCCATATTGGCCCTAGGGCAGGGGGTCTTGGGTTCGAAACTAAAAAATACTTAAAAATCTTCTCCTCCAGAACTTCTTGGCTCAGATGCTTTAAATTTGGTATGTAGCATTGCCTAGTGGTCCTCTACCAAGTTTGTTCAAATGGTAGCCTTAGGGTCCAAATGGCCCTGCGGAAGGGGGTCTTGGGTTCAAAACTAAAAAATACTTAAAAATCTTCTCCTCCAGAACTGCTTGGCTAAGATGCTTAAAATTTTGTATGTAGCATTGCCTAGTGATCCTCTACCAAGTTTGTTCAAATGGTGGCCCCAGGCTCCAAAATGGCCCTGGGGCAGGGGGTCTTGGGTTCAAAACTAAAAAGTACTTAAAAATCTTCTTCTCCAGAACTGCTTGGCTCAGATGCTTGAAATGTGGTATGTAGCATTGCCTAGTGATCCTCTACCAAGTTTGTTCAAATGGTGGCCCCAGGGTCCAAAATGGCCCTGGGGCGGGGGGTCTTCGGTTCGAACCTAAAAAATACTTAAAAATCTTCTTCACCAGAACTGCTTGCCTCAGATACTTGAAATTTGGTATGTAACATTGCCTAGTGGGCCTCTACCATGTCTGTTCAAATGGTGGCCCCAGGGTCCAAAATGGCCCCGGGGCAGGGAGTCCCAGGTTTGAACCATAGAAATACATAGAAAAAAGTAAAAAAAGTCTTCTACTTCAGAAACCAAGGCTCAAATGCTTGAAATTTTGTATGTAGCATTGCCTAGTAGTCCTATACCGAGTTTGTTCAAATGGTGGCCCCAGGGTCGGAAATGGCCCCATGACATGGAGTCCTATGTCTGAACCATAGAAATATATAGAAAAAAAATCAAAAACCTTCTTCAGAACCACTTGGCTCATATGCTTGAAATTTGGTATGTAGCTTTGCCTAGTAGTCTTTTACCAAGTTTGTTCAAATGATGAGCCCAGGGTCTAAAATGGCGGGGCCCCAGGGGGTCTGGGTTTGAACCATAGAACTACATAGAAAAGTATTCAAAAATCTTCTTCTTCAGATCCACTTGGCTCAGATGCTTGAAAATTGGTATGATGCATTGCCTCGTTGTCCTTTTACAAGTTTGTTCAAATGATGGCCCCAGGGTCCAAATTGGCCCTGCGGCAGGGAGTCCTGGGTTTGAACCATAGAAATACATAGGAAACTATTAAAAAATCTTCTTCTGCAGAACCACTTGGCTCAGATGCTTGAAGTTTGGTATGATGCATTGCCTGGTGGGACTCCTACAAAGTTTGTGTAAATGGTGGCCCTGGTATCCAAAATGGCCCTGGGGCAGGGAGTCTTGAGTTTGAAATTAAAATGTACTTAAAAAACTTCTCCAGAACCCCTTGGTGCAGATGCTTGAAATTTTGTATGATGCATTGCCTAGTGGTCCCTTACCAAGTTTGTTCAAATGATGGTGCCAGGGTCAAAAATGGCCCCGCCACAGGGGTTCCTGGGTTTGAACCATGGAAATACACAGAAAAATATTCAAAAATCTTCTTCTTCATACCCACTTGGCTCAGAGGCTTGAAATTTAGCTTTTAGCATTGCCTAGTGGTCCTTTACCAGGATTATCCAACATGGCCCTGCCCCAGTGGGTCCAGGGTTTGAACCATAGCAATACATAGAAAAACATTCAAAAATCTTCTTCCTCAGAACCATTTGGAAATGGTTGCAAACTATCAGGTTTGTTCAAATTATGACCCTAGTTTGATCTTTAATCATTTTGCTCAGGTGAGCGATTCAGGGCCTCTTGTGTTGGTTTTGTTGTGTCGTAGCTTAAATAGTCATTACCTTAGTCACATAACCTTCTGCAGTGTCCTGTAACATGTCTGATCAGGGCTCTAGATAAGAGGGAGTATTTGATGATAATTAGGGATAATTTCCCTTATTTCTAATAGAAACCATATGATGTGACCCCTCATCTGAACCGTCTCGACGAGACGGTTCAGATGAGGGGCCACAACATATGTTTTTAAGCAGAATTTACAAAAATTATCCCTAATTATTACCCTAATTATCACCAAATACTCCCTCTTATCTAGAGCTCTGCTTATTATTGTAGGGAGGTGTGAACAAGATGTACCATGGTGTGCGAGACTTTGACCCTAACAGTCAAAGGGTACATCTTGAGATGGAGGCAGGAGATACAGTATTCTTTCATCCTCTCTTGATCCACGGCTCCGGCATGAACAGAACTAATGGATTTAGAAAGGTTAGTACTGGTACACTGGAAGCTCGATAAGGATGGAGAAGGGATGTGCAATAAAACAGGTATACTTTGTATATTGCGATAGGACCTGAAAATGATGCACATCACGATATGAACTGTCTGTTTAGATATTCTATGAAATTTTCGGCTATTAAACAGGTCTTGCACTAACGCCAAAATTACAGATCAAAGGTGTCCACAGACATCCTGAAACAATGTCAACAGTAAATGTCAACTACAAACTCCTATAAGCAGTCAGCGAGCATGTTTGTTTAAGGACATATTCCTCATATTTCTGATGCACATGGCTAATTTAGTCTGCAGATAAAAGGCCCAGTGAATTTGCTCTCAGGTGGAGCAGATTCCTTCCTTTAGGGGGAACTCTTAATTTTCAAGTTATACCTTTAGCACTGTTTTAGTAAAAATATACCTGGCTATCAATTTTAAATTCATGTAAGGGTATGGAAAGTTAGGATACATCAGGGAAAAGTAGGGGAATTCGGAGTGGAGGGTAAGTGGCAATCTTAGTATAATTCTGTATAGATCATTCCGTATCGGACACCTAAAATAATTAATTTTCCATTTGGGACAAATGGAAAATTAATTATTTTTAGGTGTCCCAAAATTTCGGCACATTAGAGTAATCCAAGTCATTTTTAATGTTTCACTTGGTTTTCCATTTTAGGCTATATCATGCCACTACAGCACGGGGGATGCTCACTTTGTCAACATGGATGGTGTTCAGGAAAGTATAGCGGATGAAATATTGGAGTTGGCCTCCAGTAGAACAGGCTTACCTAAAGAGGATATCAAATATGAGGTTTGTTGGCATTTTAACACACATCAGGGCCCAGTGGTTTAAAGCATTGTTAGCTTAATGAAAACATTAGTCAAGGATTCATAAAGTTTTCGCCTGAAGCTTATATAAATCATCTCCTGAAGCTTATATAAATTATCTCCTGAAGCTAATATAAATCATCTGAAGCTTATATAAATCATCTCCTGAGCTTATAGAAATCATCTTCTCAGGAGATGATTTATATAAGCTCAGGAGATGCTTTATATAAGCTTTAAGCTTCCTATCAGATCCTGTACCATGTAAACATGTATATACGTGCAAATGTATATGTTGAATGCGAAGATTTATTAATAAATATTGTTTAAACCAAAGTTTTCTAACTTATATATGATTAAGTATGCTAAATTTTTTGCCTCTGTGACAACAGTCAGGGGGGCATTAAGATTTGCTCCTGTCTGTCCATCTGTCTGTTCATTCATCCCACTTTTGGGTATAGAGTTTGTGTAATCAGCTCTTCCCACAGTTTTCAGTGTATTGTTTCCAACTTTGTACACATGTTGTGGACATAATGAAGCTGTGCATGTGAATTTTTGATGGAGACAAAATTAATTTTGACAGAATTATGGACTTTGAACTTAGTCATTTGGGCAGCTTTTTAGCTCACCTGAGCCAGCGGCTCCGGGGGAGCTTATAGGATGGTAAGGCTCCGGCGTCCGTCGTCCGTCCGTCGTCCGTCCGTCCGTCCGTCCGTCCGTCAACAATTTCAAACGACTTCTCCTCTGAAACCACTGGGCCAATTGTAACCAAATTTCATATGTAGCCTCTAGGGGACTTAGGAACGAAAAGTTGTTCAAACGGTCCTGGTCACATGACCAACATGGCCGCCACGCCCATATATGGTAAAAACCTTGAAAAATCTTCTTCTCCAGAACCAATAGGCCGATGGCCTTGAAACTTGGTATGTAGCATTGGGTACGCGAGTACTACCAAGATTGTTCAAATTATGACCTTGGGTTGACCTTGACCTTTTTTACGGTAAGGTCAAATTTGCATTCTGTAGCTTTTATATGGGAAAATGCTAGAACATAAGATTTCTTGGAAACTGTTGAAGATTTAGACCTGAAAATTGGTATATACAGTCATCTGAATGAGTACATGAAAATTAATGCGTACAAGAGGTCAAGGTCATTGTTTGACCTTTGACCCTGGTCTCTCATATTTTGACAATTTCACATGTCTCCTCAAAAGCCATTAGGCCAATTGTAACCAAATTTCATACAGAGCCTCTAGGGGGCAGGGGAACGAAAATTTATTCAAACGGACTGGGTCACATGACCAACATGGCCGCCATGCCCATATATGGTAAAAACCTTTAAAAATCTTCTTCTCCAGAACCAATAGGCCAAGTACTACCAAGATTGTTCAAATTATGACCTTGGGTTGACCTTGACCTTTTTTACGGTAAGGTAAAATTTGCTTTTTTAGCTTTTATATTGGAAAATGCTAGAACATAAGATTTCTTGGAAACTGTCGAAGATTTAAACCTGAAAATTGGCATATACAGTCATCTAAATGAGTACATGAAAATTTATATGTACAAGAGGTCAGGGTCATTGTTTGACCTTAGACCCTGGTCTCTCATATTGTGACAATTTCACACATCTGCTCAAAAGCCACTGGGCCAATGGTAACCAAATTTCATACAGAGCCTCTAGGGGCTGAGGGAAAGAAAATTTGTTCAGTCTTGGTCATTGACCAACATGGCCGCCATGCCCATATATGACAAAAACCTTTACAAATCTCCTTCTCAAGAACCAAGTGATCGATGGCCTTGAAACTTGGTATATAGCATCAGGTACTTGAGTACTATCAAGATTGTTCAAATGATGACCTTGGGCTGACTTGACCTTTTACAAGGCAATGTCAAGTATGGGAAAAAGGTAGAACATAAGAGTTCATGGCAAGTTAAGAAGATTTTGGCCTAAAAATTGCTATATACAGTCGTCTTAGTTAGTACATGGAAGATTTGCGGGTACAAGAGGTCAAGGTCATCCTTTGACCTCTGACCCATATCTCTTATATTTTGACAATTTAAGACGTCTCCTCAAAAGCCACAGGACCAATTATAACCAAATATCATACACAGCCTCCAGGGGCTGATAATACGAAAATTTATCAAGTGGTCTAGGTCACATGACCTACATGGCCACCATACACAGGTGAGCGATTCAGGGCCTCATGGCCCTCTTGTTGCACTTCAGGGTATAGATTTTGTGTAATCAACTTCTCCCACAATTTTCAATTACCGGTAATTAATTTTGAACAGTGTACCATATTTGACCAAATTTAGTGCACATGCCCCAATAAGCGCTCATCATGGGAATTTCTGAGGCATATGATTATTAGAGCAAACACTTTTACTGGTTTACCCCTTTGATTGCTTGTTTACAAGTGCTGAAAGCAATAAGAATCTTCAGTCTTCACTTACAAAGCTTCTTCATTCTACATGACCAAAAGCAGATAAACTAATTTTGACAGTCATTTGAACTTAGTCATTTTGGGCAGCTATTTTGCATGTTATGGAATCAACTTCTGTCACAGTTTTCAATGGATTTATTAGCTCACCTGAGCCTTTAGGCTCATAGGTGAGCTTATAGTATAGCCAGGCATCTGTCGTCCGTCCGTCCGTCCGTCCGTCGTCCGTCAACATTTTCAAACATCTTCTCCTCTGAAACCACTGGGCTGATTGAAGCCATATTTCATATGGAGCCTACCTAGGTTGGGGGAACAAAAGTTTGTTCCGGGTATCTGGGTCACATGACCAAGATGGCCGCCACGCTCATATATGGTAAAAACCCTTCAAAAATCTTCTTCTCCAGAACCAAAAGGCCGATGACCTTGAAACTTGGTATGTAGCATCGGGCGGGCGCATCATAGTTTATACAAATGATGACCTTGCGTTGACCTTGACCTAATTTATGGCATGGTCAACTTTGGTACGTTAGGCTTTTATATGGGAAAATGCTTAAACAGTGGATTTCTCAGAAACTATTTAAGTCTAAGGTACAATACGTGGTATACATGGTTGACTAAATGACCAGATGAAAATATTATGTCACTAAAGGTCAAGGTCATTCCGTCGGACCATCCGTCGTCAAGATTTTTAAACATCTTCTCCTCTGAAACCACTGGGCCGATTGAAGCCAAATTTCATATGGAGTCTCAATGGGATGGGGGAACGAAAGTTTTTACCCGGGGTCTGGGTCACATGACCAAGATGGCCGCCATGCCCATATATGGTAAAAACCCTTCAAAAATCTTCTTCTCCAGAACCAAAAGGCCTATGACCTTGAAACTTGGTATGTAGCATCGGGCACTCAAGCCCATCATAGTTTATACAAATCATGACCTTGCGTTGACCTTGACCTAATTTACGGCATGGTCAACTTTATAACATTAGGCTTTTATATGGGAAAACGCTTACACAGTGGATTTCTCAGAAACTATTTAAGTCTAAGGTACAATACTTGGTAAACATGGTTGACTAAATGACCAGATGAAGATATTATGTCATTAAAGGTCAAGGTCATTCCGTCGGACCATCCGTCGTCAAGATTTTCAAACATCTTCTCCTCTGAAACCACTGGGCGGATTGAAGCCAAATTTCATATGGAGTCTCAGTAGGATGGGGGAACGAAAGTTTTTACCCGGGGTCTGGGTCACATGACCAAGATGGCCGCCATGCCCATATATGGTAAAAAACTTTCAAAAATCGTCTTCTCCAGAACCAAAAGGCCTATGACCTTGAAACTTGGTATGTAGCATCGGGCAGGCCGGCTTATCCTAGTTTATACAAATCATGACCTTGCTTTGACCTTGATCTAATTTACGGCATGGTCAACTTTGATACGTTAGGCTTTTATATGGAAAATCAATTAAACAGTGGATTTCTCAGAATCTATTTAAGTCTAAGGTACAATATGTTGTATACATGGTCAACCAAATGACCAGATGAAGATATCATGTCTATAAAGGTCAAGGTCATTCCGTCAGACCATCCGTCGTCAAGATTTTCAAACATCTTCTTATCTGAAACCACTGGGGAGATTGAAGCCAAATTTCATATGGAGTCTCAGTGGGATGGGGGAACGAAAGTTTATACCCGGGATCTGGGTCACATGACCAAGATGGCCGCCATGCCCATATATGGTAAAAAACTTTCAAAAATCGTCTTCTCCAGAACCAAAAGGCCTATGACCTGGAAACTTGGTATGTAGCTTTGGGCATGTGGGCCCATCATAGTTTATACAAATGATGACCTTGCTTTGACCTTGACCTTATTTACAACATGGTCACTTTTGGTATGTTAGGCTTTTATATGGGAAAACACTTATACAGTGGATTTCTCAGGAACTATTTAAGTGTAAGGTACAATATGTGGTATATATGGTCAACTAAATGACCAGATTAAGATGTTATGTCACTGAAGGTCAAGGTCATTTTGTCGGTCTGTCCATCATCAAGATTTTCAAACATCTCCTCTGAAACCACTGGGGAGATTGAAGCCAAATTTCATATGGTGTGTCAGTGGGATAGGGGAACTAAAGTTTATACCCGGGGTCTGGGTCACATGACCAAGAAGGCCGCCATGCCCGTATATGGTAAAAACCCTTCGAAAATCTTCTTCTCCAGAACCAAAAGGCCTATGACCTTGAAACTTGGTATGTAGCATCGGGCATGCGGGCCCATCATAGTTTATACAAATGATGACCTTGCGTTGACCTTGACCTAATTTACGACATGGTCAACTTTGGTACATTAGGCGTTTATATGGGAAAACGCTTATACGTTGGATTTCTCAGAAACTATTTAAGTCTAAGGTACAATACGTGGTATATATGGTCAGCTAAATGACCAGATGAAGATATTATGTCACTGAAGGTCAAGGTCATTTGTCGGTCTGTCCATCATCATGATTTTCAAAACATCTTCTCCTCTGAAACCACTGGTCTGATTGAAGCTAAATTTCATATGGAGTCTTAAGTGTGATTGGGGAATAAAAGTTTGTTCTTGGGGTCTTGTCCAAGATGGCCGCTTTGCCCGTATATGGTAAAAACTCTTCAAAATCTTCTTCTCCAGAACCAAAAGGCCTATGACCTTGAAACTTGGTATGTAGCTTTGGGCACTCAAGCCCATCATAGTTTATACAAATGATCGTGCGTTGACCTTGACCTAATTTATGACACTGTCAACTTTGGTACATTATGTAGGCTTTTATATGGGAAAATGCTTAAACAGTGGATTTTTCAGAAACTATTTAAGTCTAAGGTGCAATATTTGGTGTAGATGGTTGATTAAATGACCAGATGAAGATATGGTAAAGGTCATTCTTTGACTTTTGTACAAGGTCATTGAGATTCTGTCACCCGTCAACATTTTTAAACATCTTCTCAGAGGCCACTAGGGTCAATTGAAGCCATATTTCATATAGAGCTTCACCGGCTTAAAGGAACCATAGTTTGTTCAGATGGTCTTGGTCACTTGACCTAGATGGCCACCATGCCCATATATGGTAAAAACTCTTCAAACGTCTTTTTCTCGAGAACCGAAAGACCTATAACATTGGAACTTGGTACCGGTATGTATATATCATAGTTTATACAAATGATTATTGTATTTCATATAGAGCTTTAATACTGGGTCAAAGGAATCAAAGTTTGTTCAGATGGTCATGGTCACATGAACATGGTGGCCGCCACGCCCATATATGATAAAAACCCTTCAGAAATCTTTGTCCAGAACCAAAGGCCCAGTGACCTTGTGGCTTGGTATATAGAATTGGGACTCAACATTAATCCCCAAGGGAGGGGGGTTATCTGCCCCTGCCCTGGTGCTATAAACATGTATAAAAGCATTAAAATATATACCAGGACCAAGTGGAAGGTGAGCTACAGGACCAGTGGTCCTCTGGTTTTTTTTATCCTTTGTACACTAGTGGTGGACATAATGAAGATGTGCATGTGGCTTTTTGCAAAATTAAATATGACAGAATTACGGCTCTTGAACTTTGTTATTTTTGCCAGCTTATTGCACTTTAGGATAGAGATTCCTTCTACAATTTCAACGGATATTCTTCTAACTTACCGGTAGTACACTTGTTGTGAACGTAATGAAGATATTCTTTTGGCTTTTTGATGGGGATAAAATTAAATTTGACAGAATTACAGCCTTTAAAACTTAGTCATTTAGGACAGCTTTTTGACAATTTAGGGTATGAAGTTCGTGTTATCAGATCTTTTTACAGATTTTAGTATATTCTGAGCATTTGTATAAACATAGTAGATTCTGTGAAGATGTGCATTCGATAGATTTAATTTTTACAAAATTACAGCTCCTTTGACTTAGTTATTGTGGGAAACTTTGTCTTTAGTAATCAGCATTTCTATTGTAAGAACATTATGAGCATAATTGAAACATGCATAAGATGTTTTGGTCAGAATAAATTAGCTTGATTGAATTGTGTGTTTTAAAACTTTGTCATTTCAAGCAGTTAGACTTTGTATCAGCAACTGCTACAGCTACGTCTTGATTGACCTCAGACTCTGTAAAAATGTATCAGAGATGTGCATGTAATATTTATAGAGATGAAATTAATTCTGTTCAAAATGCAGCTTTTTGAGAGTTCAAACCAACAGGACACCATTTCCAAATAAATTTCATTGATGATAGATAGTTTAGTGATGTACACTGTCCAGTGACAGGCACATCATTCGTTTCTCACAGACATAATTTTCTAGTTTGCTGGGAAAAAAAAGGAAAAGAAAATTGAGTGTTTTTGTGTACAGAACATTTGAAAATGGATTGTCTCATTAGCTAACAACGTCATGAGTTTGGGCAATAGGGGTGGCTGTATTTATTTACCTTTATATCAGATACTTCCTATATTTCAGAGCTCTAGATAAGAGGGAGTATTTGATGATAATTGGGGATATTTTTTGTTAATTCAGCATAAAAACATATGTTGTGACCCCTCATCTGAACTGTCTTGAAGAGACGATTCAGATGAGGGGTCACAACATATGGTTTCAATGAGAAATAAGAAAAATTATACTTAATTATCATCAAATACCCCCTTCTTATATAGAGCTCTGCTTATTTGCAGGATATTTGGAAGTTCAGGTCCAAGCTGGTGAAAGGGGACTGTGCCTGGAAATGAGGAGCTTGCTGTCAAATAAATCTTGTCTTGTCTTGTCTTGTCTTGTCATACAGATATGCTTTAACAATCATGATCTTGTTTTCTGATTAATGAAAATGAACAGTGATACTCTCAATAAAGTGAAATTGATTCAGGAAAGTGTAAATTTATACTGTCAATAAAGTGAAATGGATGTAGGAAAATGTACAACATTGAAATAAATTAACCTAGATGAACAGGGTATACTCTCAATAAAATGAAATTGATGCAGGAAAACGTAAATTTATATTGACAATGAAGTGAAATGGATGTGGGAAAATGTACACCAGTGAAATGAATTAAGACTACCATAAAATTGCAATACCTGAAATAATTACTGTAATTGTCCTGAAAATGGCAAAATACAACAATGGGTCAAAAAGAACAGATTGAATGGCAAATAGTGTAGACCCTGATCAGACTGCTCCTTTTAGGAGCAGTCTGATCTGGGTCTGCACTGTTTACTCAGGCCTATCTGTCCCATTTCTAGCCAGCAATAATATGCATGGAAGACCATGTTTGTTTTTAATAGCATACTCTTTGACCTATTGGTGAAATCATTCACCAATATTTGCAAGGGTGTGCTATGCATACCATCATGATATAATAATGATGTCACAATGATATTACTGTGACATCACCATAGTGATGCCACAGTGACCTCAGCTGCAGTGATGTCATGCATAGCATTGCCAGTGGAATAACAAGTGAAATTGACAGAATCAAAAGAAACTTTTCTGAAACAAATGATTCACAGGAGGCATACAGGGTTGAATCAATATTGAATCAACATTGATTCAGTGCCATGTCATTGAACCAACATTGGTTCAATGTTGATTCAACATTGTTTGCTCAGTGTGATTAATTTTCAAATATGATATTATTGCATGTGTAAATCATAAAGATACAATCTTTTTAAGGGGAAGGGATTACTTTCAAGGGAAGCAACTCTGATATTTTTATTTTTGAATCCCTTATCAATGAGAGTGGACCCCATTGTAGAAGGCTTTGGAGTCACAGAAGTATTTCCCATTGTGAAAATGGGAAAAATACAATAAACAGTACCCATTCTGTTAAATTTTTAGACATTCTAGTATTTCAATAATGATCTTACTATGTTGAAATTGAGCTGTTTTTATTTAATATCTCTTATCTATCCTATATTTCTGTTCTCTCTCCATCTGTCTGAAAGTCAGCACAGTGTGGTGCCGTAGTCATTAGACAAAAAAATCTATTATGCTAGCCATATATGTAGGAGCAGTATATTAAGGCAGTATTTACTATACATGTATTTTAATACCATACCAGTATGAAGGTTATGAACCAGGGGCCGTATTTATAAAACGACTTAAGTCGTTGCTATGCTGTTGCTAAGGCTAAATTTCTATGAAGCAGATTCCCTACAACTATGAAATTTGCTCTGGAGGAAGTCTTTTTCAGACTGTTCCACCAGAGCAAATTTCGTAGTTGTAGGGAATCTCCTTCATAAAAATTCAGCCTTAGCAACAGCATAGCAACCACTTAAGTCGTTTTATAAATATGACGCCAGGTCTATTATGAAATGATTCTGTCTCACCTACATCTAGCAGAAGTGAGACATAGGTACAGTCAACTCTCGATATCTCAAAGATGAAGTTGATCCCAAACTACTGATATCACAAAGTAAATTTTCTGATTCCAGAAAATTTACTTTGAGATATCAGTAGTTGGAGATAACAGGATATGAAATGTAAATAAAATATAGGAAATTAATCTGGGCTATATTCTTTTATATAAGAGGGTACTTTGAGATATCAGTGTTTGAGATATCGAGAGTTGACTGTACATGTATTACTTTTCTAGCATTGTTGGCATTCTTGCTGTTGGCCTAAACTTTTGAGGTTTCTTGTTTAGCTCTATTTGGTGACAATGCTCAGACAGGCGAGCTTTAAAGTTTCTACCTTGCCTGCATGAACATTTAGGAAGAGCTGTTTTTACCTCTGATGTCCATGTCCACATTGGAATCCACATTAAAAAAATAGGACATCTGGTAAAACTTCTTTATTTGAAGGGCAAGCATGGGTTAAATGAGCTAACCTTTATGCTGACAGATCTTGTTATTTGGTATTTCTATTGTTCCTCAGATAAATGTATTGAATGTTGTTGTTTTTTAAATAAATAAATTTGTTGATTTGTGATGAAATTATGATTTACGAAATAAATTGTTGATATATATGGCCAGTTTTGTAATTTTCACAGAAACTTTTGGTTTTTTAACCCTATTGCACTCAGAACAGCTAAAACTCCATTGATTATCGGCTATTCGGAGTGGAAACGGGTCAAGATACTGCATCACCTGTGTGCCAATTAAAATGAATTTATCAGCTCATTCCATTAGAATATGAGTCCCACTCTATGAAAGCATTTTAACATCTCTTCTAAAATGTTTTCTCTTGATGAAAGACCTTTATTATTATTTAAGGGTTCTCTCCAATATGTGATTTACTCAGATCAGAAATGATGTTTTTTATTTTCATAATTGCCTTCCTTCTGAATGAGGATTGGCTTGAAAGAAAGAATTTTCTGCCCTAAGAGCACCAGTGATTTTTTTACAAATCTCCTTCTTTGAGTCCCAGGACTCACAAGACCTAAAATCTTTGCATCCCAAGCTCAAGGGTTTGCATCTTTACTGGGATGCAAAAGCAATATTTTCTCTGCATCCCAAACTTAAAGGGCTTCAAAGGACAAGCCCTATTATGGCCTATAAGTAAAAAATAACCAACGTCAAGCTCCTGTGGTCACAGGAATAAAATAAATCACCTGTTGTCTCATTGTCAGACAGCGTATTGGATTTGGAGACATCCGTTGTCATTTCGGATTCGAAGTTTGATCGGTCGCATCATGATCTGCAACATCTGGCCTTGCGTGTTTGTCTTGCCCAAGAAGACCAAATAATGTTTGCTGCTTTGAATCAAGTTTGATCTTTTTCTTGTTTTTCGGAGGCATGATTACTTATTGACCCGGTGTATTAATAAAAGTTTGCATTTAGGTAAAAGACATCACCGTGGTCGATAATACTATGTTCCTCCGGTACTGGACAACCACTATTGATTATTGGTATTACAGGTAGACTTCGGTATTTAGCGGGAGTAGGAAAGACTATGGTACTGTTTTTTACCAGTAATATAACAATCTGCTAATGTACCGTTGCTCTATTCTTAAAACGAAAGTAGCTTTGTAAACGAAGCCGAAATCGGAAGTTGGACTACCGATCGGCTATTTTTATGCGTCCCGGAACGCAGCCAAGGAAATATTTTGCGTCCTCTGGGAAAATTATGCGTCTAAGACGCAGGACGCAGGGGTAAAAAAATCACTGGAGCACATTCTTTTCTTTAAAAGTAGACCCATTTCAATCTAGAGGAGCAAACAGGAAGTCACAAATATTTATTCCCGTTGTAAAAATAGCAAAAAAAAAGACCATTCAGGTGTACCCTTGCACCTTAAAAAAGAACAGCATAACTGCCATGCTTGTGCTGTTGTCTACTACTGTAATTATTCTTACTACTAGGAATGACAGGCCTTCAGCTAACGGTTTAGATATACCCTATTCAAACTGCACTCTAAGCTGATGCCTAATGAAATACTGTCTTGAAGGGCCATAAAACAAAACAACCAATCACATGCATTGTCTGTGTATGGTTTCTCTCCTCCATGCATTTGTTGAAATTAGACTAAAAATTATGCCTTGTAAACTGCAGTTGTAGAGAGCGACAGTTAATTTTTCAGTCTTTGGTAATTTTTATAGAATTTAAATTCTATAGTACTGGAAAAAAGGTCTGTTTTCACTAAACTGCGGCCCCAAAATAGCCTGATGTTGGAAATTTCAAATACTTATGGAAGTGCCCTTTAGACTACATACTGAAGAGAAGCCTTAGTCGACACATACTGGAGAGAAACTGCATATTAAAGGGTCCTACAGATCTCATCTTGCCATTTTTACAAAGAGAAACAACTCTTGTGAACAGGTGAACAACAGGTGAATTCCTGTTTGCATTTCTGTACTACAAAGTGCCTCCACTTAAGGTGGTGATAATCACTGATTTGGGACAAAGACAAAAATCTGCATAAAATACTCAAAATAACACTGATCTTTCCAAAACTTAGCAGATGCCTTTTTTATGTTGTTTCTCATAATTTAGAATCCCAAAATACAGAATTTGTTGATGTTAAAAAGTGTTTTTATAAAAGAAGATCAAAGGGTAATTTTCTGCGAATAAATCTGAAAAAATAATATCATTATTGAAAATATACTTAGTGCTTAGAGTTCCTTGTTGCATAATGGAGAGCGTCCTAGCAATTATTTTTCCAAACTCTTTCACACATTATCAGGCTGAGCAGATGAAAAAAGATGCAGTCTGTGTCCAAATTTTTTTGTCAAAACACACAGGTGAGACAGGTGATACTATTTTAACAAGGTTGAACAATTTCATCTACACACCACTGATCATGTCAGTAATGTATTATTTATGTTGTAGGTGTTAACATAGGTATGCTTGCCTACCCTATAATTAATAAATGCGTCCAGTGTACATTGACTTTGTACATGGTTGAACATTTGAGAAAAAGCTACCGTTTTCATCTGGTCTACATTACAATTTGAGAAAGAGTTGGAATAAATAATTGCTAGGACGCTCTTCATTATGCAATAATGCACCTTCAGCACTACGTAAATTTTCAATAACGATATCATTTTTTCAGATTTATTCGCAGAAAATTACCCTTTGATATTTCCTTATAAAAACACTTTTTTAAGCAGCATGTGCATCTATTTTGTATTCTAAACTGTAAAGAACAACAAAAATAAGAAGTCTGCTAACTTTCAGGGAGATACGTTACTTTTTTATGGTTTTATGCAGATTTTTACATTTACCATAAATCACCACCTTAAAATGCTTAAGTATTGGGACATCTAACACCATTAATTTTCCATTTGTCCCAAATGGAAAATTAATGGTTTTTAGGTGTCCCAATTTTTAAGCACATTAGGGTAATTTTTGGGCTCCTGGAGGGAGAAAATTCTTTCCTTAAAAAGAAGCCCCCATTGAAATGGAAGACAAAATTCTTGTTGGTTGGAATTATCTCCCCTGACAGTGTTTTCTTAAGGAGTAGGCTGATCTCAGTCTCTACTGTTTGCTCATGCATTTCAGCCCCAATATTTTGGGTCATTTTTTTATTGTAAAAATACTGAATCAACAGTTGACGGTGACTGTGAGACATGCCTATAAAACATAATTAACTCAGGGAATTTTTTACATAGTTTTTATTATCACTAAACAGTGCATAATATATATAAACTTAAATATCAATATGTACACAACTCAGCAGTATTAAATCAAATAGAATGTAACAGCAGTTTTATTAAACATCAGTATCAATTATCTGAGGCCTGCATCATTTCAGTCAACGTAATATCTCAAGTTCATCTCAGACTACTGATTCTCAAAGTTAATTTTCTGGTACCAGAAAATTTACTTTAAAATACAAGTCAATTGAGATAACAGGGAAATAAACAAAAAAATAAACAAAAATAAAAACAGGAAATACCCCAAATAATATTTATTATTATTATATAACCTAGAAATAACGCATTTTCCATTGGCTTAGAGCTGATTTCAACCCATTCAATATTTCCCTATATTCACTGGCCTGGGGTTTTTTCCCACTGAATATTAGTTTCTAAATTTAGATCAAGTGCTGGAGAAATTAGTGTTGGAAAATCAAGGTGGATTGGTTTCATATCTCTGCAGTATGCCTTAAACACTGCATTGTGAAATGTATGGAATTTCACCTAACTCTCATGGATACATTATTGGGATAAGTTAAAAAGCTGATTAGATTTTGGTGACCTTGACCTCATTTTCAAGGTCACCGGAGGACTTTGATGACAATTTATTGTACCCACGATATCTCCTGAACCAGTAGATGGAATTTCATTAAAGTTGCATGGATAGATCAGTGGGACTAGCTTAAGAGCTGATTTGATTTTGGTGACCTTGACCTTATTTTCAAGGCCACTGGAGGACTTAGATGACAATTTCTTGTACCCACAATATCTCATAAATCAGTAGATGGTATTGCACCAAACTTGCATGAATACATCACTGGGACTAGCTTAAGAGCTGATCAGATATTGGTGACCTTGACCTCATTTTCAAGGTCACCGGAGGACTTAGATATGTGAAATTTCACTAAGATTGATATATCTCATTAGCCTTTGGCTTGATTTCCACATTACTTTCATGGGACAATCTCAAGAGTTTACTGTCTTTTGATAACCTTGACCCCATTTTCAAGGTCAAAAGCTAACTTAAAAATGCTTGTTGTTGTTTTTTTTCTTAAAAATGAGTTATAGCTTGAACCGATTGATGGATATTCATCAGACTTGCATGAATATATTGTCGTGACAGGTTTAAGATAAGTTTATTAGTTTATGACCTTGACCCATTTTTACAAGGACACAGTCTTCTAAGTAGGATATCTTTAGAACCAGTGGATGGACTTTCTCCAAACTTGCTTAGATATTTTATTTCTACAGGCTTTTTATTCCTTAGAGGTGATGGGAATTGGACTGGTGGGGGACATCAGTTTGTCTCTGAAAAACATTTCTAGTATTATATTAAGACAAAGCATACTGGAGAGAAGCTACATATCTAAAGATACAGCCGTGTTGTATCTTATAATGCATACTTGAGAGAAGTGTATTGAAACTGGACAGAAAGTTTATTATTTCAAGACATAGAGAAGGTTCATTGCAAATATAATGCATACAGGAGAGAAACGTTAGATAGTATTGTTACAGCCAGCCAGGGTTCGAGGTTATAAAACTTGAGAATAATCTTAAACTCAAAATAAAGCACACTGATTGGCTGCTTCCGAGCAGCATGTGCTCGGAAGCAGCCAATCAGTGTGCTTTATTTTGAGTTTGAGAATGTACTCGTTTTATAATCTCCAGGCCTGGCCTGTAAAAATATGCTTCATTTTTCTTTGCTCCAAAAGGTTATATCAGTATTTCGTCTTTTTTTTGTGTGTGTGGGGTGGGGTGGGGGGGGGGGGAGTAATCAATTTGGACTCTTTTTCCTTCATAACCCACTCAGTCTAGTAGAACACATTTGAAAAATTGAATATGACTGAAAAGACAAAACAAAAACATCACTGCTTCATACCTTTTATTAATGAAATAAATATTCATACATGGGACAGAAATGAATAAGTCATAAAATATTCATACATAGAAACCAGCAATAAATATTCATAATACATACAAAACAACTGATTTTAAAAAAAGTTTGACTTAATTGTGTGCCCAGCATGCATGTAATGTTAAAATGACGTCATGCTGACGTCGATGGGACGTAATGACGTCGCAACAGTGTCATTTTGACGTCATGTGCCTACTGGGTGGGTTCAACTTCCTGTTTTTCTGCCATTTTTCAAATCAAAATAACTTATGTGACTTCCTGTTTGCTTCCCTGAACAATAAAATCCAAGCAAGATGTACTCTTAACAGAGCTCTAGATAAGAGGAGTATTTGATGATAATTGAGGGATAATTTTCCTTAGTTCTCATCAAAACCATATGTTGTGACCCCTCATCTGAACTGGTTTTATCCAGAATTAACAAAAATTATCCCTTATTATCACCAAATACTCCCTCTTATCTAGGGCTCTGGACTCTTAAAGAGTTCGCTGCACTAGGAATGAATACTTTCCTTCAGGAGTAAAACCCCACTAAAAAGGGAGGAAAACAAACGAGAAACTGACCAGGTTGCTTCCCCTGAAACTCAACGTGCCAGAGTAAACAGTGCAGACCCAGATCAGACTGCTCTTTCAGGATCAACAATGTATTTGCCATAAATAATCAGACTAAAATGCAACAGAAACAGTATAGATCCTCCTGATCAAGGTCTACACAGTCTGCCAATTCATCTGCATATTTTGTATGCATTACGACATTGTAAAACTGAACTGTTTCTCTTTTAGGATAGTTACAGTAATTATTTCAGGTGTCTCAGATTTTAGAATTTTTCTGTAAGACAAACTAACTACAGTCAACTCCCGATATCTCGAACATTGATATCTCAAAATATCTTCTTGTATCAAAGAATATATTTTCTATTTTATTTACATTTCAACTCCTGTTAACTCAAACTACTGATATATCTCAAAGAAAATTTTCTGGTATCAGAAAATTTTCTTTGAGATATCAGTAGTTTGGGCTGAAATTCGACTTCGAGATATCGGGAGTTAACTGTAAATAGTTACTGTTAATACATAACCATATTTGAGCCACAACACGAGAAAACCAACAAAGTAGTTGTGTGCCCAGTGCAGACTAAGATCAGCCTGGGCATCCACTCAGTCTGATCAGAGTCTTCGCTTTGCACTTTAAGGGTAGCTAAGAAATGAAGCTACCTCCATGCGGACTGCGAAGACTCTCATCAGACTAGGTGGATGCACAGGCTGATCTGAGTCTGCTCTGGGCGCACAGCCACTTTGTTGGTTTTCTCGTGTTGTGGCTCATTTATTTTGCTATAAAATGGGGTTTTTCCCATTCTAGAATGACCCATAATATCTTAATCACTCTTATAATATTCTGCTTTCAATATAATCCCAAAAATCTAGATCAGTCTTATAAGGCAAAACTAAATTTTTGGGATAGGAAAAAACCTGCATCTTATCACCTAACATACAGTTATTTATTTTGTAATTTACAAGCTTTTTCTTATGTCAAAAGATAATACAATATGAGTAGTATACAGTAGCAGAAGAAGCACAAATAATTAACACTTATAGCACCAAAAAAGCAGATGGCAAAATTTAAGTCTGCCAAATTTCAACAAGAATTCATACATACCAAGTTTCAAGGCCATCGGTCAACTGGTTCTGGAGAAGAAGATTTTTTTTAGGTTTTTACCATATATGGGCGTGGCGGCCATGTTGTTCATGTGACCTGGACCATCTGAATAAGTTTTCGTTCCCTTAACCCCTGAAGGCTCTATATGAAATTTAGTTTAAATTGGCCCAGTGGCTTTTGATGAGATTGTTTGAAATTGTCAAAATATGAGTGTTCTAGGTTCAAAGCATGACCTTGATCTCTTGTACTCATAAATCTTCATGTACTCGTTAAGATGACTGTAGATACCATTTTTTAGTCCAAAATCCTAAACAGTTTCCCAGATATCTTATGTTCTAGCATTTGTTCCATATGAAAGCACAAGGAACCAAATTTGACCTTACCGTAAAAAAGGTCAAGGTCAGCCCAATGTCATAATTTTAACATTCTTGGTAGTATTCGAGTACCGAATGCTACATACCAAGTTTCAAGGCTATCGGCCTATTGGATCTGGATAAGAAGATTTTTGTAAGGTTTTAACCATATATGGGCATTGTGGCCATGTTGGTCATGTGACCAGGACCGTTTGAACAACTTTTCGTTCCTAAGACCCCAGAGGCTACATATGAATTTGGTTACAATCGGCCTAGCGGTTTCAGAGGAGAAGTCTTTTGACATTGTGGGCGGACTGACGACGGACAACGGAGCCTTGCCATCCTATAAGCTCCCCCGGAGCCGCTGGCTCAGGTGAGCTAAATCTTCAAGCTTTTTATCTATGAATTGCCAAATTATTCACCGTGTATGTATGTAAAGTATATTAGTACAAATTCTAGCATCTGTGGCGTCCTCACAAACGCCTCAGTGAAAGAGGACAACCTAAAATTTCTTTTAGGTCATTTTTGGGTGTTTTATGATAACTCGACTTCAATGTTTTTCACAAATGAGCCGCAACACGACAAAACCAACAGAGTGGCATGTAGGCCCAGCGATCTGCATGGAGCTAGCGTATGCCCTAAGCTACCCTTTAATCGCACAGCAAGGACTCTGATCAGACTGGGGCGGATGCCCAGGCTGATCTGAGTCCTTGCTGGGCGCATATGCCACTTTGTTGATTTTGTAGTCCCCGCTGTTCAGTTATACTTTACATACATATATATAGGGTCGAATAACATCTTTTCAATGAATTATCAGATATTTAAGTGAACTTTTAGATGCAGTATTCTCATTCAAACAAATTCAAACTCAACCCCATCCCCCTCTCACCCTGCATGCAGAAAACCTCGAATCAGCATTGCATTGAATCAACGTTGATTCAACGTCATGACGCTGAATCAACGTTGATTCAACGTTGTTTGTCCGTCGGGCCGTTCCCTTGAATGTTAGTAAGTTTAAACACATTTCTACTGACAAACGATGCAGACATTCTCTTGAATGCAGAGAAAAACATGTTTGCTTACGTGGGCACACAGCAGTTTTTTTCATCTTTCCCTTATGGAGGGTCACCACTAATAGCTAAAGCTTCTGGGTCTCTTCAGCTATAATACTGTCAACTCTCGATATCTTGAAGTCCAACTTCAGTTCAAAAAACTGATATCTCAAACTAAATTTCTGGTACCAGAAAATAGGAAATACATTCTTTGATATAAGAAGATACTTTGAGATGTCAGTGTTCGAGATAGCGGGAGTTGACTGTACATTGCAAATGAAAAACACCACCTGTCTTAAGGTGTATGGATATACTTCCATTTTTTTTTCAAAGGGCGACAACATCTGGAGCTTATGTGATTCTCTTTATACCCCCCCCCCCCTCTTCCAACCACTCAAGACCTTATTTCCCAGCAGGCACATGACGTCGAAATCGTTGCATCGACGTCGGTATGACGTCATGTGCCTGCTGGGTTTAGTTCTGGAATGGCTTCGTTGTCCAGCAAAGCAAACAGGAAGTAACACGAGTTGTTCCCTTTGCAAAAATATATGAGTCGCGACACGAGAAAACCAACAATGTGGTTGTGCGCAGACTCAGATCAGCCTGGGCATCCGCCCAGTCTTATCAGGCTTTTCTCTAAGCGCTTAAAGGGTAGCTAAGGGTCTAAGATACCTCCGTGCGGACAGCGAAGACTCTGATCAGACTGGGCGGATTGCCAGGCTGATCTGAGTCTGCGCTAGGCGCACAAACACTTTGCTGGTTTTCTCGTGTCGCGGCTCAATTATGTGCTCATATACCTTACAAGAATGGCTTCGCCTGATTGGGCACATCTTTGCATGCCCAGGGTACTTTGTCCACTTTGTTCCTCACGTGCGTAATGAACAATGTGGACTTCTTAGTACCCTTGGCTAGGGTTTGGGCACTGGCACAGAACTAAACCAGAAAACTCGACAAAAGTTTTGAAATCAGAAAGGATTTGGTCAAGGTCGCCACTATTTGCTATCCCGACAACACGTTTATAAAGAAGAACTTAGCAGATGCAGGTGGGTACAACCTTTTATAATGAATACAATTAATTACCTAATAGTAATACTTACTTATAAGGCAAAAGCAGTCCACATAATACCAGTCATAAACTGGGCTTATTTTGACAAACTCGGCCAATACAGGCTAACTCAAACTCGGCCAATACAACCCGGCCAATATCAATGACGTCAGTCTCGGCCAATATCAATTACGTTAATTGATAAAGTTGTCACTAATCAAGAAATTTCGTACTGGCCCAGTTGGAAGTCCTCGGACTACGGTATTGGCATCCGGCCTTCGGCCTTGGGTCAGTACAACAGACCTCGGATCTGTAACTAGGCCAATACGAAATTTCTTGATTAATAACATTAAATAAATGTAATAATTTGGCTTTTGTTTTACGAACACTGATGAAAAATGAAGGAATTTTGCTGGTCCCAAGTAGTATCCCAGTATAGGTCAATAACAACTTTTATCTGCCACTACAAAAACAGTCCTTAACGGACTTGCAAAAGTTATTAAAGAGAGAGCGAAATGAATCTATGAGCATGTCCTACCACCAAAATGCAGATCAGCCTGCTTGTCTGTGCCTATTGATGAAAAAACTTCAAGATAACCATTTTTTCTGAAATTATCCAAATCAGCAATGGCAGAGTAAAAGATACTTGTCATTTTTGATGAGGAAAAACAAGATCAGTCTGCGCGCCTGCACAGTCTGATCCGAGGTTCTGACTGTGACAGGTAAGTTACATATAGCTTGAGGAAACTATGAGCAGAGAAAACACTGATCATACTGGTCGGATGCACGGGCAGAGCTGATTTTTTTATCAGTCGCTTTTGTCGTAAGGTTCAGTGTAGCCAGTCTCTGGCTTATGGATTTTCAAAAAATATGAGATTACCCCCCTTAGCATTTTACCATCGTATGCTAAACGTTATCTCCCTTTGAATTAATAATGAAGCCCACACTGAAATATAATCCGGCACGCAGGCTTGTTTGGTAGTTTGCTGGTCAAAAATATATCAAGTCTTCGCATTTGAGAGTCTGTTTTCTATGTTTCACATGCAAAAACTAGTGGAGTTATCAAGTGGCCAAACAGAAGTTTCAGGAAGGAGTTCGGTGAGAACTCCGTCAATTCATCTGTTATAAAGACGAAATTTTTAAGTGTTGTGTTATTGCTTAACGTCCACGGTAAACAGCTATGATCATATCGGGACGGTCAGTTAGCCGGCCGTGGTTTTGTGCTTGCTGGGTGAGGGGGTGAAGGATGGGGGGTAGCTGAGTTTGAACTTGTTTGAAATATAATACTGCATTTAAAAGTTTACTAAAATATCTGATAAGAATGAAGACTGCATCTTCAGGCATGGTAACATGCAATTACCTTTCCACCTGGATATTAAAACTTCAAGCAAAATCTAGCAATGCTGTTCTACCCCTATGTATGTAAAGTATGTTTGAGCAGCGACACGACAACATCAACAAAGTGGCATAAGCGCCCAGCAAAGACTCAAATCAGCCTGGGCATCCGCCCAGTCTGATCAGTCTTTGCCGTGCGCTTAAAGGGCAGCTTAGGGTCTACGCTAGCTCCATGCGGATAGCAAAGACTCTGATCAGACTGGGCAGACGCCCAGGCCCATCAGAGCCTTTGCTGGGTGCACATGCCACTCAGTTGTTGGTTTTGTCGTGTCGCGGCTCATTTGTGAATAACACTGAAGTAGAAAAACTGGCGGAGTTAAAATAAAACATCCGAAAAGGACCAAACAGAAATTTCGAGTTCTCCCCTTTCAAGAGTCTGTGAGGATGCCACCGATGCTAACCTTTTGTACTAATATACTTTACGTACATACACGGTAAATGGCACTGCTATATTCATTGACAATAAGCTCGGATTTTTAAATTTGTCAGTGGTCGGGCGTAATGAAAGCAAAGTAGCCGACAGGTTTGAAGCAACTCCTTATATGAGCCGCGACACGAGAAAACCAACAATGTGGTTGTGCGCCCAGCGCAGACTCAGATCAGCCTGGGCATCCGCCCAGTTTGACCAGACTCATCGTTAAATGCTCAAAGGGTAGCTAAGGGTTTAAGCTACCTCCATGCGGACAGCGAAGATTCTGATCAGACTGGGCGGATGCCCAGGCTGATCTGAGTCTGCACTGGGCGCACAACCACATTGTTGGTTTTCTCGTGTCGCGGCTCATATATGTTTTACGAACATCTGGTGAAGAATGAGGGAATCATGCTGGTCTCAAGTAGTATTACAGTATAGGTCAATGACAACTTTTATTTGCCTCAGCAACCACAATTGTAAATGGACTGGCAAAAGTTGTTAAAGAGGGAGTGAAATGATTCTATTAGCATGTCCTACCATCAAAATGCAGATCAGGCTGTTCATCTGTGCATATTGACGAAAAAACTTCATGAAATCCATTTCTTCAGAAATTGTCCAAATCAGCAATGGCAGAGTAAAATGTACTTGTCATTTTTATAAGGAAAGGAAAGATCAGTCTGCGCGCCTGCACAGTCTGATCCGAGGCTCTGCTTGTCGCATGTAAAGTTTCATATATCTCGAGGAAACTATGAGCAGAGAAAACTCTGATCATACTGTATGGATGCACAGGCAGAGCTGATTTTCTATCAGACGTTTTTGTCGTGAGGCTCAGTGTAGCCAGTCTCTGGCTTATGGATTTTCAAAAAATATGAGATTACCCCCCTTAGCATTTTACCATTGCATGATAAACGTTATCTCCCTTTGAATTAATAATTTTGAGATATTTTTAAATCGTCCGAATCAGCAATATTACAATAAAAAGTACTTGTCAATTTTGACAAGGCATGTGCACCCAGCGCAGGCTCAGATCAGCCTGGGCGTCCGCTCAGTCTGATAAGACTCTTAGCTGTGCGCTATGGTCTAAGCTAGCTTCATGCGGACAGCGAATACTCTGATCAGACTGGTTGAAATAGTAGCGTATGGTCTAAGTTAGCTCCGTGCGGACAGTGAAGACTCTGATCAGACTGGGGGAATTCTTTTGCGAGTCCATTTTGGACTTTGGTTGCTGTGGCAAAGAAGAGTTGTTATTAACCTATACCATATACGGTTAACTCTGTTTTCAAGGATGTTACGAAGCGAAACAGAGCTGTTACGAAACGAAAAAGAGTCATCGTTACCAAACGACCTGGTTATCAGGTCGATTGGTAACTATGACATTTTCCAGTTCGTAACAGCTCTTTTTCGTTTCGTAACATGACCAGGTCGTTTGGTAAACATTGACTCTCTTTCGTTTCGTAACAGCTCTTTTTCGTTTCGTAACAATCCTTGTATATACATAGTTAACCAGGGCATATAATGGGCTTATACTTGGGACCAGCATACTTCCTTCGTTTTTAATCAGATGTTCGTAAAACATATATGATAAGGAATTGCTTCAGTCTCAAACCTGTCAGATACTTTGCTTTCATAGCGGCCAAGTTGTTACTGTCCCCGATTCTTAAAAAGCTGATAGCAAATTCTTGCCTCGAAAATGCACAATTCCACACTTGGAAATTAAAGTTTCAAGCTTTTTCAAATGGAATGCCAAAAAAATAGCAATGCTATTCGCCCTGTATGTATGTTCATCATGCATCTGCTGCAAAATACACCTGGAAACAGGGGTATGATAACACAATGTGATATCATGTCACTGTAGAATTGCGCTTGCGCGAATGTTATCAGGCGATTACTAAAGAAGCGATCTCTGAAGACGATTGGTTACATACTGACGTTGGCTGTGATATCAACGTTCGATTGGTTAAATGACGTCACCGAATTACGTCATAACGCATTCGCGACGTCAGCAAGTTCGAACAAAACTGCGTTTGTTTTTCATTTCTTTGCCACTATTTACGTCTTAAAATCTTCTTATGATGCAAGATAAATAGAAAACCATGTACGTTCTTTTGATATCAAGTTTATCAGGCTCGACCAGAAACACATATAGGACTAGTTCGGCAAGCCTCGCCATTCCTACGCTGTTTCTGGTCTCGCCTGATAAACTTGATATCAAAAGACACTAACATAGTATTCTCTATTTGTATGTATGTATGTATGTATGTATGTATGTATGTATGTATGTATGTATGTAAGGTCCAATTCTCAACTTTGTTACAGATACATATGTGGAGTTCTCAGGCACCAAAGTCACGAAAGGTTCAAACCAAAATTTATGTTTGGCTACTTTCAGGAGTTTTGTGCTAACAATTTTTGCGTGTAAACATAGAAAACAGGCTCAAGTGTAAAGACTTAGAATATTTTTACCAGCAAACTACCAAACCAGCCTGCGTGTCGGATTATATTTCAGTGGTTTATGTTCACTCAGAATTTTGGTGATAGGACGTGTTCAAAGAATCATTTCTCTCCCTCTTTAATAACATTTGCAAGTCCATAGAGAACCGTGGTTGCTGTGGTAAATAAAAGTTGTTATTGACCTATAATTGGCTTATACTTGGGACCAGCATAATCCCTTCATTTTTCGTCAGCTGTTTGTAAAACATGTATAATAAGGAATTATTTTAATCTCAAACCTGACAGCTCCGAGTTTGGTCCCAGGTCTCCGGAAAATTTTTTTTCAAGCTTTTTCAAATTGATTGCCAAACCATAGTAATACTTCCCCCCATGTACCTACGTGAAGCATATTAGAACAAAATTTCAGCATCGGCAGAGTTCTCACAGACTCCTGAAAGTATGGACAAACCGAAATTTCTGTTAGGTCACTTTCAGAAGTTTTATGACAACTCCGCCAGCTTTCAAAAAAAATAAAACAAAATTTTGAGCCGTGACACAACAAAATCAACAAAGGCTGATCACAGTCTTTGCTTTTCGCATGGAGCTAGTTTAGATTTTATACTACCCTTAAGCGCACAGCCGAGACTATGATCAGATTGGACGGATGCCCAGGCTTACCTGAGTCCTTGCTGGGCGCAAATACTGACCACTTTGTTGGTTTTGTCGTGCCGCTGCTCAAATACACTTTACATACTTAGGGGTAGAATAGCATTGCTACATGTATATTTTGCTTGAAGCTTAAATTTTCAGGTGGAGATGGAATTGCATGATACAATGCCTAAAGACAGGGTCTTCATTTCTTCATTTCGTGAATTTTTAAATGCAGTATTCTCATTCAAATACGTTCAACCCTAGCCCCGCTTCCACTGCCCCCCCCCCCCCCCCCCCCCCCCCCCCCCCGCCGCCCCCCCCCCCCCCCCCCCCCCCCCCCCCCCCCCTCCAACCCGCAGCAGCCACACAACCTTGAATTAACATAGAATTAGGGATAACTGTACTCAAAACTGTCATTACGGGAGGTATACCGTCGGTTTTATGGTCGGAAATTTCGTTTTACGGCGACGCGTCACATGCCACTTTGTTGGTTTTCTCGTGTCGCGGCTCAGTTGGTGTTCTCACCAAACTCTTGGAATGTTCAAAGCAAACTGGCAACTTTCAGGTGTTTTGTGGAAACGCCACGAAATTCACAGACAACAGACTCAAGTGCGAAGACTTGGTATATTTTTGACCAGCAAACTACCAAACCAGCCTGCGTGTCAGATCACATTCCAGTGCGTGCCTCTATAAATTGAAAGGGAGAGTACCCTGTAGCATACGATGGTAAAACGCTAAGGGAGGTAATCTCATATTTTTTGAAAATCCATAAGCCAGAGACTGGCTACACTGAACCTTACGACAAAAGCGACTGACAAAACTCAGCTCTGCCTGTGCATCCATGCAGTTTGATCAGAGTTTTTTCTGCTCATAGTTTCCTCAAGCTATATGTAACTTACCTGCCAAAAGCAGAGCTTCTGATCAAATTGTGCAGGCGCGCAGACTGGTATTTTCTTTCCTTATAAAAATGGCAAGTACCTTTTACTCTGCCATTGCTGATTTGGACAATTTCAGCAGAAATAGATTTCATGAAGTTTTTTCGTCAGTGTGCACAGACGAGCAGGCTAATTTGCATTTTGGCGATAGCACATGTTTATAGATTCATTTCGCTCCTTCTTTCATAACTTTTGCAAGTCCATAGAGAACCGTGGTTGCTGTGGTAAATAAAAGTTGTTAGTGACCTATAATGGGCCTATACTTGGGACCAGCATAATCCCTTCATTTTTCGTCAGCTGTTTGAAAAACATGCATAATAAGGAATTACTTCAATCTCAAACCTGACAGCTCCGAGTTATGGTCCCAGTTCTCCGAAAAAAAATAAAAATCTAAGCTTTTTCAATTTGACTGCCAAACCATAGTAATACTTTCCCAAATGTACCTACGTGAAGCATAGTACAACATCGGTGGAGTTCTCTCAGACTCCTGAAAGTGGACAAACCGAAATTTCTGTTTGGTCACTTTCAGAAGTTTTATGACAACTCCACCATTTTCAAAGAAATAGTACAAAATTTTGAGCCTCGAAACGACAAAACAAACAAAGTGGCATGTGCGTCCAGCGAAGACTCCGTTCGTCTGGGGTATCAGAGTCTTCGCTGTCCGCATAATGGTATCTCAGTTCCTTAGTTACTCTATAAGCGAACAGCGAAAACCCTGACAACATGCTACAAACAGGAAGTGCATGAGTTGTTCCTCTTGCAAAAACATATGTACCCATACACCTTTAAGAATCATCTCGCCTGGATATGCCAAGGATACGCACGTAAGGAACAAAGGGGACTTAGTATCCTTGGCTAGCGAAGATGGTTTGAGCACTGTCACATATCACAGAACTAAACAAGAAAACTCGACAAAAGTTTGAAACCAGAAAAAATTAGGTCAACGCCCCCTCCCCCCCCCCACCCCCACCCCATTTGCTTTCCAAACAACACGTTAATAAAAAGAAACTCAACAGATGGAGGTGGGAACCTTTTATTATGAATAGTACCTAATAATTTGGTTATAAGACGGGGTTTTACCATCTAAAATGACCCCTAATTATCTAAATTTGCCGTGGGTAACTTCTATGATATGCCCCCCCCCCCCCCCCCCCCCGCACACCCCTCCAAAACAACCCCGAAAATCTAGATCCGATTCATAAGACGGATCTTGATTTTTATTGATTTTTATGTTTATCGTGAAGGAAGGAAACTCTCATCTTATAATGGAATAAATGAGCCGCGACACGAGAAAACCAACAAAGTGGTTGTGCGCTCAGTGCAGACTCAGATCAGCCTTGGCATCCATCCAGCCTGAGCAGAATCTTCTCTAAGCGCTTAAAGGGTAGCTAAGAGTCTAACATACCTTCATGCGGACATCGAAGACTCTGACCACACTGGGCGCACAACCATTTGTTGGTTTTCTCGTGTCGCGGCTCAAATATTGAATACTCTTTATTTCTCTCTATTTTTTTGTCCATTTTTCATAACGATGTTCCCCAGGAGGCTCAGAGGAATGAATCCATGGTTGCACACTCTTGGCACCGAGTGTGTCTGTCCGACCCCCCTCCAATTCAAAGAGGAGAGTGCAATTTAAGCTATTTCTTATTCTACAATTGTTTAACGAACATTTGGTGAAAAAAAATGAAGTGTTATGCTAGTCCCAAGTATAAGCCCATTATGGGTCCATGACAACTTTGATTTATACAGCAACCACGGTTCTAAATAGACTTGCAAAAGTTTTCAAAGAGAGAGCGAAATGATTCTATGAACATGTCCTATCACCAAAATGCAGATCAGCCTGCTCGTCTGCGCATATTGATGAAAAAACTTCATGAAATCTATTTCTTCTGAAATTGTCCAAATCAGCAATGGCAGTGTAAAATGTACTTGTCATTTTGATAAGGAAAGAAAAGGCCAGTCTGCGCACCTGCACAGTTCGATCCAAGACTCTGCTTGTCGCAGGTAAAGTTGCATATATCTTGAGGAAACTTTGAGCAGAAAAAATTTTGATCACACTGTATGGATACACAGGCACAGCTGTTTTTCTATCAGTCTTTTTGTCGTAAGGTTCAGTGTAGCCAGGCTCTGGCTTATGGATTTTCAAAAAATATGAGATTACCTCCCTTAGCATTTTACCATTGTATGTTACAAGGTACTCTCCCTTTGAATTTATAATTCTGAGTGAATAGTAAGCACGCACTGAAATATCACTAACCTGACTCGCAGGCTGGTTTGGTAGTTCGCTGGTCACTTGAAACTATACAGTTTCCTCACTTGTGTCTTATTCTTGGTTAATCTACCCATAGTCCAGACGGGGCCGGAAAATGCTTAGAAACATTTTTTTAATTTTAATGCTTATCATGTTTACCCATTAATGCCCTGCTTCCCACAAAAGGCGCATTGGCAAACAGTGCAGACCCAGATCAGACACCGCAGTACGCGGCGTTTGATCAGAGTCTGCACTGTTGGCCTGGAATACAGGAAATAAATTTAAACAAAAATAAAATAAAATTCCAGTTTGTCTCCGCCAATATTGCGGATGGCCCGGTCTATATTTTGATGTAGCATAGTCCACTAGGCAGTAATGGATTGAATTAGAAACTTAGTATTCTTTATAAGATGGCCTAACAAGCTCAGGCTGTTTGCCGCTAGAGAGAATGAATCTTGACTTCTGACCCACTTCTTAGAATGTTTCTTAAAAAGTTTTAGGCTAATCAATTTCATACGTCGATATGGTCCATGCTCCTTCTTTCCAATGTGCCCACTGGGCACACAAGGTTGAATCAACCTTGAATCAACCTTGATTCAACATCACGACGTCGAATCAATGTTGATTCAATGTTGATTCAACCTTGTGTGCCTGCTGGGGTGCTCTTGAAGGAACTCTTAACGACTTTTAGACTTTAAGTTGACTTCACTGCAGCTGGCGTTTTGCCGTGTGGTGGCCGTAAAACGTCTCCCCGTATATTATCCATATTTTGTCCACAAGATGGGAAAATCAAGAATTTTTATTGGTTAAGACTCATATTCTAGACAATCGCTGTTTAATTATTTGGACCCCTTTTGATGCTAGGTCTTTGACCTGACTGCCTTAATAAAATCAAGAAATAACAGTATGTTTTCTCTGGCTTTCGTCGCTAGATCATACCACTGATGAGGCTTGAGTAGCCGAAAGTTTGGCCCATGTTCCTTATTTCGAATGTGTTCTCTGCTCTTGAAGCAGCTCTTTTATATTTAAAGGACGGGTTACACTTTGACCGATTTTGTGCCCACGACCGATCTTGATAAAATTTATGTATTTAAAAGCTTGGCATTTGGCAGTTTACATGAGCACATTTTTAAGTTTGCGGTTTCATAAATAATCACGTGACTACCGGTTTATTGCATATGGGGTGCTGAATGGGGTACACTAACTACCTGTGGAACAACAGTGAACCATACTTTAATGGTTGGTCTCCAACAGTATGTATCTGATGGCTGGATAGATAACTTGCAATTTTATGTCCTATTAAAACAACTGATGGTGATTTTGAAAGGCTTTTAATATGCTTTAGATTCTGACAAAATCTTGACACCAGCAGGACTCAATCACATGTACTTAAGTATGGAATGCTAGCCTCTTGGCCTCGGGAATGCTTCTGCTGCTCTGCTGTATAAATTATGACATGGTTACACTTTGATATATGAGCCACGACACAACAATAACCAACAAAGTGACTTGTGTGCCCAGCAAAGACTCAGATCAGCCTGGGCTTTTGCCCAGTCTGATCAGAGTCTTCGCTGTGCGCTCAAAGGGTAGCTTAGTGTCTAAGCTAGCTACATGTGGACAGCGAAGACTGATTAAACTGGGTGGCTGTCCATGTCAATTTGACTCTTCGCTGGGCACACATGCCTCTATGTTGGTTTTGTCGTGTTTTGTGGCTCATATAAGAATCATGAAACAGTTGCTCTCCAGTATGTATTTCTGGTACTCTGCTATGACTCATATACTCATATGATATGTTGTACCTGAGCATACTATATATTCACTAATTTTGGCTGTCTTCCAATTTTAGGGTATTCCAGGATCACTCTGAAACCAAAAAAACTGAAAGTTACTAAATATTTCAAATTTCCGACAAAGTAATTTCTGTATACACGCATCTGTCTGTTTCCTTCGGTATTTCTGGCACTTTTTGTTAGATCTTCAGCAGCAGGTTTACAACTAAATCATAGGTAATGCAAAGTATAGCTCAGATCTGAACTTTAAAAAAAACAATTCTAAGGATCATGCAAAACTATGACATGTGTATTGTTTGCACAATAATATGTCATGCATGTGATTTCATATTAATCAAAATGAATAAGTGCTGATGGGGCTGTTTTCTGTTTTATTGAAAGTCAGTTTTAAAGTAATGAATACAACTGCTGTATTTCTGATTAGTTCAGTATAATTTTATAATATTGCTCAAACTACATTATTTCTGTTATATTTCCAAGAGCAGTTTTAATTTTCACATCCATTGCGGACTGCAAACACTACAAAATGGCGAAAATTTATGCTTATATTTTGGACCCAAAACCACAAAAAGAACCTACAAAAATTACCACCTAATAGTAAATATATGATACTGCTCTGTATAAATCAGAAATCAGGGTTGCAGTACAATATATATACTTCCCAATAAGAATCACATACAGTTGCTCTCCTGTATATATAGCCATTAACTTACTGTGAATGATGATATGGTTACACTTCAGTATGTATGTCTGAAAACCCAATGTGAATCATGGCATGAATGCACTCTAGTATGTTTGTCTGATTACCCACTGTGAATCATGATATGGTTGCACTCTAGTATGCATGCCTTATACCTACATGGTTGCACTCCAGTATGTATGTATAATATCTTACTGTGAATCATAAAATGGTAGCAGTCCAGTATGGATATCTGATACTCTTATCTTAACTCTTTCGGCGCCAAAGTCGCAAAAATGCGACTTTGCAAACAGCGTATATCCAGATCAGCCGGCTCTTAAAAGAGCCGTCTGATCAGGATCTACACTGTTTGCCATTCAAATATGAACTTAAAAAGCCTGATTTTATGAAAAATGTCTTTAGATTGTTAAAATTTCCAATTACAAATCTGTCGTCTGATAATTTGAGCAGACGAAAATTTGTCGTCTGAAAAATTTGGCGCCGAAAGAGTTAATCATGAGATTGTTGCACTATAGTGTGTATGTATGGTACCAACCCTACTGTGTTTTTGATCCTTTCTGTGCATCACGGTATTGCTAACTCTAGTACCTATGTATCTGATTCTTCACAGTAAAGCATGATATGGTTGCTCTCCAGTATGTATGTTTAATAGTCTACTGTATATCATGATCCCTATCGCGGTATTGCTACAGTATCGGATTCTCCACAATCAAACATGATATTGTTGCATTCCAGTATGTATGTCTGTCACGCCAATGTGAATCATGACCCCTCCTGCGAATCATGGTAGTGCTACACTCCAGTATGTATGTATCTGATTCTCCACGATTAATCATGATATGGTTGCACTCCAGTATGTATGTCTGTCACCCCACTGTGAATCATGATCCCTTTTGTTAATCACAGTATTTCTACACGCCAGTATGTAAGAAACTGAATCTCCTTAATGAATCTTGATATTGTGTAACTCCAGTACGTATGTCTGGGACTCAACTGTGAACCATGATCCCTACCATGAATCACGGCACTGCTACACTCCAGTATGTCTGTATCTGATTCTCCACAATGAATCATGATATTGTTGCATTCCAATATGTATGTCTGATACTCCATTTGAATCATGATCTCTACTTTGAATCACTGTATTGCTACAATTCAGTATGTATGAAGCTGATTCTCCACAATAATGGTTGCACTCCGATAAGCATGTCTGCTATTCCTCTGAGAATAAAGTCACGCACGGGTCCCATAAGAGGTATATAATGTTGAAATGACTGAGCCGCGACACGACAAAACCAACAAAGTGGCATGTGCGCCCAGTGCAGGCTATCAGCCTGGACATTCGCCCAGTCTGACCCGAGTCTACGCTGTCGGCATGCAGATACATGTAGTTTAAACCCGTAGCTACCCTGGGTCTTCATTTCGTGACCATTTAGATGCAGTATTCTCATTCAAATACGTTCAACCCTAGCTCCGCTTCCACCCCCCCCCCCGCCCTCCCCCATCCCAACCCGCAGCAGCAACACAACCTTGAATTAACATAGAATTAGGAGATAACTGTACTCAAAACTGTCATAACGGGAGGTAAATCGTCGGTTTTATGGTCGGAAATTTCGTTTTACGGCGACGCGTCACATGCCACTTTGTTGGTTTTCTCGTGTCGCGGCTCAATTGGTGTTCTCACCAAACTCCTGGAATGTTCAAACCAAACTAGCCACTTTCAGGAGTTTTGTGGAAACGCCACGAAATTCACAGACAACAGACTCAAGTGCGAAGACTTGGTATATTTTTTACCAGCAAACTACCAAACCAGCCTGCGTGTCAGATCAAATTCCAGTGCGTGATTCTATAAATTGAAAGGGAGAGTACCCTGTAGCATACGATGGTAAAACGCTAAGGGAGGTAATCTCATATTTTTTGAAAATCCATAAACCAGAGACTGGCTACACTGAACCTTACGACAAAAGCGACTGATAAAAAATCAGCTCTGCCTGTGCATCCATGCAGTTTGATCAGTGGTTTCTCTGCTCATAGTTTCCTCAAGCTATATGTAATTTACCTGCCAAAAGCAGAGCTTCTGATCAAATTGTGCAGGTGCGCAGACTGGTCTTTTCTTTCCTTATAAAAATGGCAAGTACCTTTTACTCTGCCATTGCTGATTTGGACAATTTCAGCAGAAATAGATTTCATGATGTTTTTTCGTCAGTGTGCACGGACGAGCAGGCTGATTTGCATTTTGGCGATAGCACATGTTTATAGATTCATTTCGCTCCTTCTTTCATAACTTTTGCAAGTCCATAGAGAACCGTGGTTGCTGTGGTAAATAAAAGTTGTTATTGATCTATAATGGGCTTATACTTGGGACCAGCATAATCCCTTCATTTTTCGTCAGCTGTTTGTAAAACATGTATAATAAGGAATTACTTCAATCTCAAACCTGACAGCTCCGAGTTATGGTCCCAGGTCTCCGAAAAAAAAATCAAGCCTTTTCAAATTGATTGCCAAACCATAGTAATACTTTCCCAAAAGTACCTACATGAAGCATAGTACAACATCGGTGGAGTTCTCATAGACTCCTGAAAGTGGACAAACCGAAATTTCTGTTTGGTCACTTTCAGAAGTTTTATGACAACTCCACCATCTTCAAAATGTACAAAATTTTGAGCCGTGACACGACAAAATTAACAAAGTGGCATTTGCGCACAGTTTAGACTCAGATCAGTCTGGGCATCCGCCCAGTCTGAACACAGTCTTTGCTTTTCGCATGGAGCTAGTTTAGATTCTTAACTACCCTTTTAGCGCACAGCAGAGACTATGATCAGATTGGACGGATGCTCAGGCTTACCTGAGTCCTTGCTGGGCGCAAATACTGACCACTTTGTTGGTTTTGTCGTGCCGCTGCTCAAATGTACTTTACATACTTAGGGGTAGAATAGCATTGCTACATGTATATTTTGCTTGAAGCTTAAATTTTCAGGTGGAGAGGGAATTGCATGTTATAATGCCTGAAGACAGGGTCTTCATTCCGTGAACTTTAAGATGCAGTATTCTCATTCAAATACGTTCAACCCTAGCCCCGCTTCCACAGCCCCCCCCCCCCCCCCCCCCACTCCCCCACCCCAACCCGCAGCAGCCACACAACCTTGAATTAACATAGAATTAGGAGATAACTGTACTCAAAACTGTCATAACGGGAGGTAAATCGTCGGTTTTATGGTCGGAAATTTCGTTTTACGGCGACGCGTCATATGCCACTTTGTTGGTTTTCTCGTGTCGCGGCTCAATTGGTGTTCTCACCCAACTCCTGGAATGTTCAAACCAAACTGGCACTTTCAGGAGTTTTGTGGTAACGCCTCGAAATTCACAGACAACAGACTCAAGTGCGAAGACTTGGTATATTTTTGACGAGCAAACTACCAAACCAGCCTGCGTGTCAGATCAAATTCCAGTGCGTGATTCTATAAATTCAAAGGGAGAGTACCCTGTAGCATACGATGGTAAAACGCTAAGGGAGGTAATCTCATATTTTTTGAAAAACCATAAGCCAGAGACTGGCTACACTGAACCTTACGACAAACGCGACTGACAAAAATCAGCTCTGCCTGTGCATCCATACAGTATGATCAGTGTTTTTTCTGCTCATAGTTTCCTCAAGCTATATGTAACTTATCTGCCACAAGCAGAGCCTTGGATCAATTTGTGCAGGCGCGCAGACTGATCTTTTCCTTCCTTATAAAAATGGCAAGTACCTTTTACTCTGCCATTGCTGATTTGGACAATTTCAGCAGAAATAGATTTCATGAAGTTTTTTCGTCTGTGTGCACAGACTAGCAGGCTGATTTGCATTTTGGCGATAGCACATGTTTATAGATTCATTTCGCTCCTTCTTTCATAACTTTTGCAAGTCCATAGAGAACCGTGGTTGCTGTGGTAAACAAAATTTGTTATTGACCTATAATGGGCTTATACTTGGGAACAGCATAATCCCTTCATTTTTCGTCAGCTGTTTGTAAAACATGTATAATAAGGAATTACTTCAATCTCAAACCTGACAGCTCCGAGTTATGGTCCCAGGTCTCCGAAAAAAAAAAAAATCCAAGCTTTTTCAAATTGATTGCCAAACCATAATAATAATATTCCCTTTATGTACCTACATGAAGCATATTAGTACAAAATTTCAGCATCGGTGGAGTTCTCACAGACTCCTGAAAGTGGACAAACCGAAATTTCTGTTTGGTCACTTTCAGAAGTTTTATGACAACTCCACCATTTTCAAAGAAATAGTACAAAATTTTGAGCCTCGACACGACAAAACAAACAAAGTGGCATGTGCGTCCAGCGAAGACTCCGTTCGTCATGGGTATCAGAGTCTTTGCTGTCCGCATAATGGTATCTCAGTTCCTTAGTTACTCTATAAGCGAACAGCGAAAACCCTGACCAGACTGGGCGGATGCCCATTCACTTTGTGCACATGCCACAAAGAGGAAGTGCATGAGTTGTTCCTCTTGCAAAAACATACGTACCCATACACCTTTAAGAATCATCTCGCCTGGATATGCCAAGGATACGCACGTAAGGAACAAAGTGGACTTAGAATCCTTGGCTAGCGAAGATGGTTTGAGCACTGTCACATATCACAGAGCTAAACAAGAAAACTCGACAAAAGTTTGAAATCAGAAAAAATTAGGTCAACGCCCCCTCCCCCTTCCCCCCCATTTGCTTTCCAATTAACACGTTAATAAAAAGAAACTCAACAGATGGAGAGATAGAGTGGGAACCTTTTATAATGAATAGTATCTAATAATTTGGTTATAAGACGGGGTTTTACCATCTAAAATGACCCCTAATTATCTAAATTTGCCATGGGTAACTTCTATGATATGGTCCCCCACCCCTCCAAAACAACCCCGAAAATCTAGATCCGATTCATAAGACGGATCTAGATTTTTATGTTTATTGTGAAGAAAGGAAACTCTCATCTTATAATGGAATAAATGAGCCGCGACACGAGAAAACCAACAAAGTGGTTATGCGCTCAGTGCAGACTCATATCAGCCTTGGCATCCACCCAGTCCGAGCAGAATCTTCTCTAAGCGCTTAAAGGGTAGCTAAGAGTCTAACATACCATCATGCGGACATCGAAGACTCTGACCACACTGGGCGCACAACCATTTGTTGGTTTTCTCGTGTCGCGGCTCAAATATTGAATACTCTTTATTTTTCTCTCTTTTTTGTCCATTTTTCATAACGATGTTCCCCAGGAGGCTCAGAGGAATGAATCCATGGTTGCACACTCCTGGCACCGAGTCGGTCTGTCCGACCCCCCTCCAATTCAAAGAGAAGAGTGCAATTTAAGCTATTTCTCATTCTACAAATGTTTAGCGAACATTTGGTGAAAAACTGAAGTGTTATGCTAGTCCCAAGTATAAGCCCATTATAGGTCCATGACAACTTTGATTTACCACAGCAACCACGGTTCTAAATAGACTTGCAAAAGTTTTCAAAGAGAGAGCGAAATGATTCTATGAACATGTCCTATCACCAAAATCCAGATCAGCCTGCTCGTCTGCGCATATTGATGAAAAAACTTCATGAAATCTGTTTCTTCTGAAATTGTCCAAATCAGCAATGGCAGTGTAAAATGTACTTGTCATTTTGATAAGGAAAGAAAAGGCCAGTCTGCGCGCCTGCACAGTTCGATCCAAGACTCTGCTCGTCGCAGGTAAAGTTGCATATATCTTGAGGAAATTATGATCAGAAAAAATTTTGATCACACTGTATGGATACACAGGCACAGCTGTTTTTTTTTATCAGTCTTTTTGTCGTAAGGTTCAGTGTAGCCAGTCTCTGGCTTATGGATTTTCAAAATATATGAGATTACCTCCCTTAGCATTTTACCATCGTATGTTACAAGGTACTCTCCCTTTGAATTTATAATTCTGAGTGAATAGTAAGCACGCACTGCAATATCACTAACCTGACTCGCAGGCTGGTTTGGTAGTTCGCTGGTCACTTGAAACTATACAGTTTCCTCACTTATGTCTTATTCTTGGTTAATCTACCCATAGTCCAGACGGGGCCGGAAAATGCTTAGAAACATTTTTTTTAATTTTAATGCTTATCATGTTTACCCATTAATGCCCTGCTTCCCACAAAAGGCGCATTGGCAAACAGTGCAGACGCTGATCAGACGCCGCAGCAGTACGCGGCGTCTGATCAGCGTCTGCACTGTTGGCCTGGAATACAGGAAATAAATTTAAACAAAAATATAATAAAATTCCAGTTTAACTCCCCTAATATTGCGGATGGCCCGGTCCATATTTTGATGTAGCATAGTCCACTAGGCAGTAATGGATTGAATTAGAAACTTAGTTTCGTTATTACATGTCATAACAAGCTCAGACTGTTTGCCTTTAGCGAGAATGCATCTTGGTTTAAACATATTTTATTTTCAAGAATATACATTACAACATATAAACAACATACATACACAACTACAATGAAAAAGGATCAGGGCCGGAGGTTATAAAACTTTTTTCATGCTCAGCTGAGTTGAGCATAAAATTTTACCCGCTAAGAAATAGCAAATTATTGATAAGTACGGTTGTTTTCTTGCTCCGTTTGGCTGAGTATGAAATTTTTTCTGCTTATGAATATGAAAATGCCAACATTAGTTGGCATTTTCATATTTATCAGCAGAGAAAATTTCATGCTCAGCTGAGTTGAGCACGAAAAAAGTTTTATAACCTCGGGGCCAGACTTCTGACCCACTTCTTAGATGTTTCTTAAAATGTTTAGGCTAATCAATTTCATATGGCGATATATGGTCCATGCTGCTTCTTTCGAATGTGATCGCTGCTCTAGATTCTAAGTTGGCTTCACTGCAGCTGGCGTTGTGCCGTGTGGTGGCCGTAAAATGTCTCCCCGTACGTCATCCATAGTGCAGATGATTTTTTTTGTAGGATATATTCTGAGACATCAGGATTTTTTTTATTTTCTAATCATTTGAGCCCCTCTTTGAACTGACTGCCGAATTAAAATTAAGAAATAATAGAAAGGTTTCTCTGGCTTTCGTTACCAGATCATATCAGGGTGACTGATGAGGCTTGAGTAACCGAAAGTATGGCCCATGTTTCTTTTTTCGAATGTGTTCTCTGCTCTTGAAGGAACTATTTTAGATTTTAATTTGTTGATTTAACATTTTATTTTCATGTAAACGTCATATTGAACAGCCATTCATCGATAACTTTCCATGGTCCCCTTTATGAATCAGACAAGTAATGCACTGAAAGGTATGGGAGTATCCTCTTTTTTATAATAAATGAGCCGCGACACGAGAAAACCAACAATGTGGTTGTGCGCCCAGCGCAGACTTGGGTCAGCCTAGTCTACCCCCCAGTTTGACTAGACTTTTCATTAAGTACTCAAAGGGTAGCTAAGGGTCTAAGCTACCTCCATGCGGTCAGCGAAGACTCTGATCAGACTGGGCGGATGCCCAGGCTGATCTGAGTCTGCGCTGGGCGCACAACCGCATTGTTGGTTTTCTCGTGTCGTTGCTCAAATGTCTTTGTACTCAAACTCATTTTTCCATGTTTATTTCAAATAAACGCATTTAATTCCAGTCTGATATACTTTTTGAAAAGAATGTGGTCATTTTTGTTTGAATACCCTCTAACTGTATAGAATAAGGGTAGATCATGAATTTTGTACTAGCTCTTCATACATACTGGAGAGAAACTGTATACTACGGACTTCATACATACTGGATAGAAATTATATATCATGGACTTCATACATACTGGATAGAAACTGTATACCACGGACTTCATACATACTGGATAGAAACTATAGATCATGGAATTCATACATACTGGAAAGAAATTGTAGATCATGGACTTCATATATACTGGAGAGAAACTATATATCATAAACTTCATACATACCGACATACTGGAGAGAAACTAGTCTAAGAGATCAAGGACTTCATTCATACTGGAGAGAAACTATACATCATGGACTTCATATATACTGGATGGAAACTGTAGCCCAGAGACTTCATACATATTGGAGAGAAACTGTTGATCATGGAATTCATACATACTGGAGAGAAACTGTTGATCATGGACTTCATACATAATGGATATAACTATTGACTATTGACAAGGACTTCATTCATACTGGAGAGAAACTGTAGTTCAGGATCTTGGTACATAATCGAGGGAAACTTAAGAACATGAGCTTCATACATACTGGAGAGAAACTGTAGACCAGACTTGATACATACTGGAGAAAATCTGTAGATGGACTTGATACTAACCAGAGAGAAATGGTAAATCAGGATTTTTATACATTTAAGGAGAATCTGTAAAACATGGACTTCATACATACTGGAGAGAAATTGTAGATCATTGACTTTATACATAGTAGAAAGAAACTGTGGCCCAGGGTCTTGAAACATATTTGTGAGAAACTGTCAGTCATGGACTTCATACATACTGGAGAGAAACTGTAGATAAGGGACTGCATACATGCTGAAGACAAACTGTACATCAGGGACATAATAAAACTTGAGAGAAATTGTAGATCATAGACTTCATATATATTGGAGAGAAATTGTAGATCAGGGACTTCATACATACTGGAGAGAAACTGTAGATCAGGGACTTAATACATACTAGAGAGACACTGTAGATCAGGTACTTCATGCATACTGGAGAGAAAACTGTAGATGAGGTACTCCATACATACTGGAGAAAAACTGTAGATCAGGGACTTCATACATACTAGAGAGACACTGTAGATCAGGGACTTCATACATTCTGGAGAGAAACTGTAGATCAGGGACTTCATACATACTAGAGAGAAACTGTAGATCCGGAACTTCGTACATACTGGAGAGAAACTATAGATCAGGGACTTCATACATACTGGAGAGAAACTATAGATCAGGGACTTCATACATACTGGAGAGAAACTATAGATCAGGGACATCATACATACTAGAGAGACACTGTAAATCAGGGACTTCGTACATACTGGAGAGAAACTGTAGATCAGGGACTTCATACATACTAGAGAGAAACTGTAGATCCGGGACTTCGTACATACTGGAGAGAAACTATAGATCAGGGACTTCATACATACTGGAGAAACTATAGATCAGGGACTTCATACATACTGGAGAAACTATAGATCAGGGACTTCATACATACTGGAGAGACACTGTAAATCAGGGACTTCACATATACTGGAGAGAAACTGTAGATCAGGGACTTCATACATATTTGAGAGAAACTGTAGACCAGGGACTTCATACAAACTGGAGAGACACTGTAGATCAGGGACTTCATACATACTTAAGAGAAACTGTAGATCAGGGACTTCAGGGACTTCATACAAACAGGAGAGACACTGTAGATCAGGGACTTCATACATACTTGAGAGAAACTGTAGATCAGGGACTTCATACATACTGGAGAGAAACCGTAGATCAGGGACTTCATACATACTGGAGAGAAACTGTTGGTCATGGACTTCATTCATACTGGAGAGAAACTGTAAATCAGAGACTTCATACACACTAGAGAGACACTGTAGATCAGGGACTTCATACATTCTGGAGAGAAACTGTAGATCAGGGACTTCATACATGCTGGAGAGAAACTGTAGAACAGAGATTTCATACATACTGGAGAGAAACTGTAGATCAGGGACTTCATTTATACTGGAGAGAAACTTTATATCACATTACTGAATTGGAAAACCACTGTTCCACGGACGTGAAACTGTTCAAGCCACAATTTTTTTTCTCCAGAACTGGTAATGCTACTGGGCATATATTTTGCAGTAAGCATAAGGGACACCCCCACTCAATTTGTTCAAATTGTAACTGTTGGACATATATTCCCCTAAGTAGGGGCAGCAAACTTTGCTGCAAAACATGGCAGAACTGGCTTCATGATAGGAAAAATTTGTCCAGGTGCTTTAAGCTGCACTACTCAATGGATATTCTTGATAAATGCACTTATAAATGGCTTAGTTGCCATAGGATCTGACAATTCTCTGTAGAGTTACAGCCCCTTGAAATTTCCATTGACTTACAATGAGAAACAGTTTTTAGTGAGTAACCTCTGGTTTAACATCCTACCAACACATAGTTCATATGGAGATGGGACCTTGGCTTAAAGTCTCATCTGAAAGACTGAGAAGCAGGGGCCGTATTTATAAAAGGACTTAAGTCGTTGTTATGCTGTTGCTAAGGCTAAATTTCTATGGAGGAGATTCCCTACAACTACGAAATTTGCTCTGGAGGAACAGTCTATTTAGACTGTTCCTCCAGAGAAAATTTCATAGTTGTCAGGAATCTCCTTCATAGAAATTCAGCCCTAGCAACAGCATAGCAACCACTTAAGTTGTTTTATAAATACGGCCCCTGGGGATTGAACTTGGGACCCGTGGATTAGTAGTCTTGCACCTTATATATAGAAAAAAATCCTTTAAAAACCTTCACCAGAACCGAAAGGTAAATGACCTTGAAACTCTGTTAAGGGCTGAAGTCCACTATGTAACATACAAAATTTGTTCTAATGATGACCCTGCATTGACCTTGACCTAATTTATGGCCAGGTCAACTTTGGTTACGCTTTTGTATGGTAAAGTGCTTAAAAAGTGGATTTTACAGGAACTTTTTTCAATCTAGATATAATGATTAGAAATGTTAACTAAATTTTAGCCTATAGTTCAGGGACCATAACTATGTACTTAACAGCAGCTATGGCTGCACACTAAATGCAAACTTTTTTGGTGTATGGTTTGGGGACCACGGGCAGCATCATTGGAATATGTACTTTACAGCAAACTGTTTGGTCTGTGGTTTCTACAGAATCACTTACTAACTCAATATGAGCTGCTGAAAAAGTAGAATATGGCACAGATTAATACTTTGTTAACTGTCAACATTGTCTGTCTGAAAATTTCACAATTTTTTCTTTGGGCTGAAAGGATAGGAACAAAACAACAAAACATTTCAGAAGTGCAATTTAATATCCCATCTGATATACTCATGTACAAATACAAAAGCATAAATAAATTAGCTGCGACACTTAAACAAAACCAGCAAAGTGGTATGTGCACCAAGCGAAGACTCAGATTAGCCTGGGCATCTGCCCAGTCTGATCAAAGTCTTCGCTGTGCACTAAAAGAATAGCTAAAGGTCTTAAGCTATCCTCACGCCAACAAAGAAAACTCTGATCAGACTGGGCTGATCTGCGTATTCGCTCAGTGCACATGGCACTTTGTTGGTTTTGTCGTGTCGCAGCTCAAAATAACTCCAAAACGTTACCCATGTCACTTTGAAATGAACCTCAACATGCAAAAATGTTGTTAACTGAACAGCGAAGATTCAAACCAGTCTTCCTAAAAAAGGAGGTTTCTGTTTTGTCAATATACGAGGGGTGATCATTAAATAATGGAAACTAGCATTTATTTCAATAGCTATGTATAAAAACAGTACTCCAGATATATAAATCCTAAGAAGCAAGCATGTGACATATAATAAAGTTCTAAAGTACTTTTTAGGACTATCGTTGCCATGGCAATGATGCCTTAAACTTCTAAGGGTTTAGTCTCTAAATTTTTGCATATTTTCATGTATATATACTGCTGATTAGTAACAAAGAATGGATAAAAGTTTGTGATTGTGTAATGGCTTGATGCAAGTCACAAATACTTAAAGAAATATATAAGTATTCATACCTTGCACTCAAACATGGCAGAAATACAGACTGTGATAGACTTTTGACTGATCAAAATTTGACGTTTTTCGCCGATTTTAAGCCATAGGGACCAGACGTGTGATGTCATTGCTTTTTAACAAGCAGAGTCCTGGGATAATTGTATAGCAGAAAGAACCAAAAATATCCTGTACTTGATAAGCGATCAATCAACTTTAGCATAATACTGGAAATTACGGAATAAAATGTCGAATTCCCTAAAATTCAATTATTTCAACCCCTGCTTTAGCTTTAATTCATGCCAGATTTCAGAACATTTTCATTTACAATCATTATATGTGTGTCTCTAAAGCCAAAACCTAACTATAACGGAAGGTGTTCCTAAATTTTCAATATCCCTTTACATATCGTACATAATGAGCATAATAAAAACACCTCCTTACCAAAATGACGTCGAAAAAATTCACACGTGGTACCCAGCATGCACGTGACATCATATATAACTATGGTAACTCGTTAAAATTTTGATCTCAAACATGGATTCGAAAGCTTAAAAGACACTCTATGGTGTTACATGAAGGATTCCTATTTCTGTATAAAATCAACTAATCTACAAAGGTGTTTCCATTACTTAATGATCACCCCACGTATATACCTCAAGGCAACACAATGTTCCTGTATTGTCAATGTATATACCTCAAGGCAACATAATCTGTGCAACCAGCATAAGCTCTGATCAGACTGCACGGATGTGCAGGCTGATCTGAGCCTTTGCTGTTTGCATGTGGATAATACATTTTCCAACATCTCAAATTTTTGGTCAGTCTTCGTTCTGTGTTGGACCTCTGTTCTCATAACTGAAGGCATAATATATACCTACAATGTCATGGATTGGGTGCCATTTTCACAAGTGAGGCAACTTCAGCCAAAATTCAATTTCTTCCCAAGTTGTTGTTCTCATCATGAAGAGCGCCAAAAATGAAAATACTTTTAGGCAAATTTGCAAATAGTGTAGATTATGAGCCTCCTCATCTGAATCTACACTGTTTGTCCTCTTCTTTGATTTTTCAATGCGATATGCAGCTTTGATGAACCATTTTTTGAAATTTTGCTGATGTAAATTTTGCCTCCTTTTTCATGCTTTAAGGGTTGATTGATTGCTTAATGTCCACGGTAAACATCTATGGTCATGTCGGGACGGTCAGTTAACCTAACCACACTATTCCTGGGCAGGCTTAGACCTCCTCAGCGGTTAACCAGTAATAAGTGCACATACTTTCGCCAGAAACTGACAACTCCCTTCTATCAGGATATCAGCGGAAGGATAAACTAAAATATGTGGCCAGACCGGGTATCCAACCCAGGACCTCTGACATATAAGTCAGATGCCCTACCGACTGAGCTATGCGGCACGGCCAATGAGAAATTGAAGATTTTGCTGCAAATGTACCCTGAGCAATTCACTTTATAGCCATATATTTCTGCTCTAGTATGGAACAAAAGCAGACACAGGACAGCACAGCTTGCCTGAAATGGTGCACATACAGATCTCCATTCTCACTCCAGAAAAACATCAGCTGTTCTTATGCCAATACAAATGAGCTAAGGTTGGCCTTTCTCATGCTTTGGATGATAAAAATGAGTAAGTGCACTTAGTACTGACATGACCATAGCTGTTTACCGTGGACCTTAAACAATAACACAACAACAACAACAACCGTGTTTTGGCCATAAACTACCAGTACTTATGGCCTGAAATAAACATTTCAAATTACATGAAACTACTAATTTTTGTGGGATTTGATTTCCTTGTTGCATGAAACTACCATTTCTTGTTGTCTGAAATATGAAACGTGGTTTGAGGCAACAAGGTACATTGTAGTTTCAGGCTTAAATGGTAGTTTCAGGCAGCAAGAAATGGTAGTTTCAGACAGCAAGTCATGGCATAATTAGTTCACAAGAAACAGTAATTCAAAGCAACAGGCAATGGTAATTTAAAGCAATGAGAAATGGATTTTTTTGATTGATTTGTTGCTTTACGTCCACGGTAAACAGCTATGGTCATGTCGGGACAGTCAATTAACCTAACCACACTATTCCTGTGCAGGCTTAGACCGCCCAAGCGGTTAACCAGTACTAAGTGCACATATTTTCGCCAGAAACTAATGGCTTTTATCGCTGTTTTGATGAGCACTTTCGCTAATTTGATGAATCACCCTACAGAGACATAGAAATGGGTGTTATAAAACACCCATTTCTATGCCTGCAGGGAGAAATAGAGGAAGACTTAGACAGCTGATGTTTAACACTCGTGAACATTAAACACCAATTTCTATTTATCTGCAAGGACAAACAGAGGAAGACTTAGGCAGCTGATGTTTACCACTTGTGAACATTAAACACCAATTTCTATGTATCTGCAAGGACAAACAGAGGAAGACTTAGGCAGCTTAAGAACATTAAACACCAATTTCTAGGTATCTGCAAGGACAAACTGAGGAAGACTTAGGCAGCTGATGTTTACCACTTGTGAACATTAAACATCAAATTCTATTTATCTGCAAGGACAAACAGAGGAAGACTTAGGCAGCTGATGTTTACCACTCGTGAACACCTGGTAATACCTTTGTTTTAGAGTCCATGTCTGTGTATCTAAATATATTGGATTTCTCAATGTTTCTATGGTTTATGTATTTGGTATTTTTACCTAAAGCAGTTGGTTTAAAGGATGGCTCATTTTAACTTGTGATATCTGGAAAACAATATTACACTATAAATAAATATACTATGTTACAGATATAAATTATTAAAAAAAAAGTATGAACATAAAATGAACTCAGTTTCCAACCTCATATGCAACAAAAGTATCAAATATTTAGCATAATTACAATTCAAACATCATATGCAACATCAACAGCAAACATAAACATAATAACAAGTTATCATATATACAGTGGAATCTGGAGTTAGAAGTGCAAGGGAGTGGTAAATTTTGTTTGAATAATTGAGACTTTGAATTACTGAGCAGTTGTAATGATGCAGGCTTCAAAATAACTGAATTATAGAATACTTTAGATTATAAGAGTTCGATATTACCCTAAAGTGCTTAAGTAGTGAGGCACCTAAAACCATTAATTTTCCATTTGCCCCAAATGGGAAATTAATGCTGTTTAGATGTCCCAAAATTTAAGCACATCAATGGAGCCATGATCCACTGTATACCCTTAAGAAACACCTAAATCAACTATTGCATTCATCCCAAAATGTGAATAAAAGGCCATCGGCCAAGTGTCACCCGACGTTTGAAATGTGTCACAATCTTCAGCCCTTTATTCTGTTTCAGAGTAAATGTATGGCCAAAAGCAGAAAATATATATTACAGAACCTGGTAAGCAAATGATAACTGAACATAAGCAAAGACATATACCCAATTACTGGGCCTCTTTATAAAATACTTCAGCTCAGAACGGGGCATATATGTGTAAAATCAGGTTACTGAAACTATAGGCCCTTACAAAATGACCAAAACATCAAGACTGTATACCCAGTAACAAAATAACAAGAGCCATAAACCTGCTTATATGAATCTGATGAAAAATGAACAATGCATTTATGAAAATTCAGCCCATTAATATGAATAGTTCTGGAGTTATCCCTTTACCTTTAAGTGAATGTCTATTATCTATGAAAGGGGAATAACTCTGTCACTTATAATTTAGCACATCCTAACAATAATCAGAATAATCAATTAACCAAATGCTAATAGCATACCAAATTTCAGCTCTCTCGGTCAAACAGTTCAAAAGTTGGAAAAATGCCAAAAAAATGACAAAGGGCCATAACTTTGTAAAAAATGGGACAATTGAAATTCCAAAATCACATGCACATCTTCAGATCATGATGAAACATTCTGCACAATTTCGAGTCAATCTGATACAAGATGTTGCAGGAGTTGCGGGGACAAGGTCTAAGTCAGCAAGGGCCGTAACTCCATTAAAAATGGCCGAAACAAAAATAAACAAGAGGGCCATGAGGCCCTGAATCGCTCACCTGAACAATTGGCAAGGTGGCTTATACTTATCATGTCCGAAATTGTCAAAATGTGAGTTTTGGGTCAAAAGTCAAAGAATGACCATGACCACTTGTACTCATAAACCTTCATGTACTCATTAGACAACCATATATACCATTTTTAGGCAAAAATCTCCAAAACTTTCCATAATTTCTTATGGTCTAGCATTTTCCCATATTTGACCATGCCGCAAAAAAGGTCAAGGTAAACCCAAGGTCACCATTTGAACAGTCTTGGTGGTACTCTAGTACTCCATGCTATTTACCAAGTTTCAGGGCCATAGGTGTATTGGTTCTGAGGAAGAAAAATATTAAAGGTTTATCCCATAAGTGGTAATGGCGGCCAAGTTGGTCATGTGACCCGGACCGTTTGAACAAATTTTCATTCAATCAACCCCTGGAGGCTCTATATGAAATGTGTTCACAATTGGCCCTTTGGCTTTTGAGGAAATGGTTGAAAATGTCAAAATATGAGCAATCTGGATCAAAGGTAAAAAAATGACCTTGACCTCTTGTACTCATAGTTCTTCATGAACTCATTAAGACAACTGTATATACCAATTTTTAGGTCAAAATCTTCATAACTTTCCATGAAATCTTATGTTCTACCATTTTCCCACATTTGACCTTGCTGCAAAAGGTCAAGGTCAACACAAGGTCATAATCTGAACAATCTTGATAGTACTCAAGTACCCAATGCTACTTACATAGTCTCAAGGCCATCGGTCAATTGGTTCTGGAGAAGAAGATTTTTAAAGGTTTTTACCATATATGGGCGTGGCGGCCATGTTGGTCATGTGTCCAGGACCATTAGATAATATTTTCATTCCATCAACCCCTCGAGGCTCTATATTAAATTTGGTTTCAATTGGCCCAGTGGTTTTAGAGCAGATTGTTTGAAATTGTCAAAATTTGAGAGTTCTGGGTCAAAGGTCAAAGAATGACCTTGACCTCTTGTGCTCAAAAACCTTCATGTACTCATTAAGATGATTCTATGTACCAATTTTTAGGTCAAAATCTTCAAAACTTACCATGAAATCTCATGTTCTAGCATTTTCCCATATTTGACCTTGCCGTAAAAAAGGTCAAGGTCAACCCAGGGTCATAATTTGAACAATCTTGATAGTACTTGAGTACCCAATGCTAAATACCGAGTTTCAAGGCCATCGGTCTACTGGTTCTGGAGAAGAAGATTTTTAAAGGTTTTTACCATATATGGGCGTGGTGGCCATGTTGGTCATGTGACCTCGACCGCATGCACAAATTTTCTTCCCTCAACCCCTGGACGATCTATATGTAATTTGGTTACAATTGGCCTAGTGGTTTTTGAGGAGATTGTTTGATATTGTCAAAATATGAGAGTTCTGGGTCAAAGAATGACCTTGACCTCTTGTACTCATAAATCTTCATGTAGTCATTAAGATGACTGTATGTACCAATTTTTAGACCAAAATCTTCAACAGTTTCCAAGATATCTTATGTTGCAGCATTTTGCCATATAAAAGCATGAGTAAGCAAATTTGACCTTACCGTAAAAAAGGTCAAGGTCAACCCAAGGTCATAATTTGAACAATCTTGGTAGTACTCGTGTACCCGATGCTACATACCAAGTTTCAAGACCATCGACCTATTGGTTCTGGAGAAGAAGATTTTTTCAGGTTTTTACCATATATGGGCATGGCGGCCATGTTGGTCATGTGACCAGGACCGTTTGAACAACTTTTCGTTCCTAAGGTCCCAGGAGGCTCTATATGAAATTTGGTTACAATCGGCCCAGCGGTTTCAGAGGAGAAGTCGTTTGAAATTGTGGACGGACGACGGACGGACGACGGACGACGGACGCCGGAGCCTTACCATCCTATAAGCTCCCCCGGAGCCTCTGGCTCAGGTGAGCTAAAAACCACATGCACATCTTCATATCGAAAGAATACAATCTGTAAAATTTCAAATCAATCCGATGAAAGATGTAGGAGGAGTTGCGGGGACAAGATTTCGGAAGGTCTGAGTCAGCAAGGGCTGTAACTCCATCAAAAATGGCCGAAACAAAAATGGAAAACCACATGCACATCTTCATATCATAAGAATACAATCTGTAAAATTTCAAATCAATCCGATGAAAGACGTAGGAGGAGTTGCGGGGACAAGATTTCGGACGGACGGACGGACGGAAGGACGGACGGAAGGACGGACGGACGGACGCACACACGGACGGACGAGGGTCATTTCTATAGTCCCCCTCCGCCTACGTCGGGTGACAACAAGTTGAATGATCAGGGTTAGAGGTTATAAAACTTGGGAATACATGTAATCTCAAACTCAATATAAAGCACACTGATTGGCTGCTTCCGAGCATGTGCTCGGAAGCAGCCAATCAGTGTGCTTTATTTTGAGAATGAACTCACGTTTTATAACCTCTGGGCATCCCATAACTGCTGACAGAACAGCATACAGTCATGACCCTGATCAGACTGCTATTTGCTCAGAAAATTCTCTCTCATAATTTAAGGTATTTACTGTACTGATGAAATCAAAGTGAACAGATAACCCACCATGTTTTTTCCACCAATTTTTCAAAGGATTAGAACTTTTGTGACTAGGAGCAAGTTCTTTCCTTTACGAGTAGACCCTAACTGGTAAGGACAGGAAAATGAAAATGGCAGAATTCTTGCCCTTAACTTTTTAAGCCCCAGTGACGAAATTAGCAAAATTTGCAAAAGCGTAGATCCTGATGAGCTGCCTCATCTAGATCTATGCTGTTTGCCCTCTAGTCTTTGAATTCTCAATATGAAATGTCTTGGACAAGGCATTTTTTTAATTTTTGCAGACGTACATTTTGTCGTCTGCTTTTTGGTGCATAAAGAGTTAATGTGTATCCATATACCTTCAGTGTCCTGAAATTATTATAAAATGAGCCATGACATGATAAAACCAACAAGCGAATTCAGTCAATTTATATCCCCCTCCGAAGTGACCCTATTCATTTATGGTTTAAGTTTCATTTTTTTTTTTTTTTCAAAAGTTACTTAGTTACTACTTAACTTGTGGATTGTAACCAAATCAAGGACAATAACTCTGGCATAAGTGAGGCATAATCTGAAGCCGTTCTAAAACACTTGCCTCAGCATCACTGGACTATGATGACACATTTTAAATTCAGTTTCAAGAATTTTTGTTCACCGGAACCTCAGTTATGGCTTATTTGTGGATTTAAAATTCAAGGGCATTAAAACATGCACCAATGATGCAATTATGACAAAAGTTAATATGCACTGTTGTGTCATGACAGTACTTTCATTGGTTACTTAGTTATGACTCAATCTGGTGGTTTTAAACCAACTCAAGGGCAATAACTCATTGCTTACTGAAGCAATTCTGACAAAACGTAAGATGCACCAACCTGTTATGGTGATACATATTTAGTATAAGTTTCACAGAATTCTATTCATTGATTACTTAGTTATGGCCAAATTAGTCAATCTTAAAATGATTCAAAGGCAATAATTCATGCACTACTGTAACCATTCTGATGAAACTTTATTTGCATAACCGAGTTCTGGTGTTACATATTTAGATTAAGTTTCATGACTGGTTGGTTGATTTGATGCTTAACGTCCACGGTAAACAACTAAGGTCATGTCGGGACGGTCAATTAACCTAACCACACTATTCCTGGGCAGGCTTAGACCTCCTAAGCGGTTAACCAGTACTAAGTGCACATACTTTCGCCAGTAACTGACAACTGCCCTTCTTGAATCAGGGGAAGGAGAAACGAAAGTATGTGGCCAGACCGGGATTCGATTAAGTTTCATGAAGTTTTAATACATGGTTTCACTTTCAGCATGAGGGTACATTAGACCCTTAGCTACCCTTTAAGCACACAGTGAAGACTCTGATCACATGCCACTTTGTTGGTTTTGTCATGTTGTGGCTCAGATGTCAACATTAAAAGAAACTTTCTATATTACATGTATGTAACATACTTGTAACTGTCATGGTGGTCAGTGAATTTTCTTAAAGCATTCATCATATAGATAAAATACTACAACATATAACAAACTGTAACATAATAAACTCTCTTGCTTTAAGGTAGATAGGTTCACTTTCAGGGGAAGCAACTCAGCCATTTTCATTTCTGCTGCTCTTCTCAACAGGGGTCAACTCTTGAAGGACAGAATTGGCCCCTCCAAGAGCAAATTCTTTCCTTTAAAAGTTGGCCCCATTTTTGAATAGCTGCATCATCCAGGGAAGCAAATGGGAAGTTACCAATATTGTTCCCCTTTGCAAAATGGCAGACAACATGTAGGTGTACCCATAGACAAGTCTCAAGACAATGACTTCCCTGGGACATTTTTATCCATAAAAATAAAATATGAGCCATTAACAGCTTCAAAACTGAGCTGTCATTTAAAAGTTCTTATTAAGGTGTATGAGTACACCACGTTTTTTGACATATTTACAAAGGGGAACAATTTTTGTTACATCCTGTTTGCTTCCCTGGATACCATAGCTCTTCCAAAATGGTGTCTACTCTTAAAGAAAAGAATTTGCTCCTAGAGGAGCAAATTCTTTTCTTTAAGATTTGACTCCACTTTAAAAAGGATGCAAAAATGAAAATGGCAGAGTTGCTTTCCCTGAAAGTGGACCGATTCCCCTTAAATAAATCTTAATAACTTGACTAGTTAAGAACTATTAAAATATCTGTATTATATTATTAACCCTGTTAAGACCGGATACCCATTTTGGGGACATTATGCAAACAGTGCAGACCCAGTTCAGACGCTGCAAAACGCGGCGTCTGATCAGGGTCTACATTGTTTGCTTACAGGAATTTCTATGCAAAGTACAATAAAAGTGAAAATATTCACCAGAAACCCCTAAAACTAGTAATGGGATTATCTGAATGATAAGAATGGACAAGTCCACTGGTCAAAAAAGGGTTAATGAAAAATTGAAATCAACAACACACAAAATGAACAGAACCTGTCATGGTCATTTTACAGTGCATGACAAAGAAGCTAACCATGTGATTTGTAAATTCTTTGCATAAATGGAAAGGGCTATGTAAGCAGGGAAGCAAACAGGAAGTTACATAAAATGTTCCCTGTTGTAAAAGGGGCTAAAAAACATGGAGGTGTGGCCATACAACTTAAATTTGGGGAATGAGAAAAGGCAAATTACAGTAGAACATCACTGGCTTGAACAGGCTTGGGACCATGAAAATTAGTTCCAGTGAAGGGTAGTTCTATCCATCTATGGTTAGTTTCTATATATAGTGACCTACAGAGACCAGGAAAGCCTTCTAGTCAGGCAGGGTGAACAAATCGTCAGGGCTGGAGCCACTGAAGTTCTATTGGTTTGTATTTGTAAGCAAAATATTTAATCTGACAAACCAAAATAGACTATGATAATACATGCTTCAAATATTGGACCAATCTGAAGCTACGTAAACTGCTGGCAATGCTCACCGTCACTGTTTTGACCTGAACTGAACAAAGGGAAATAAGAAATATATGATTTCCTGCACTACTAAATCTAACAGAACTACAGGGGAAACAAGCAAATTCGACGAATTTATGTCCCCCGCCTTGGAAACTAGATCTCCACTGTACATACACTTAGTGTTTGAGCTGGAAAAGTGGCTAAGTTAAAAATGTGAAAACAGTAATGAAAAAAATAATGTGAGGATTATATCCAAACCATATGCATATCTTCAGACCATGCTCAAAACACCTGTGAAGTTTCAAAGGAATCGGCATAAAACTGTAGGACGAGTTGCACACACAAGGTACCCACTATCTATTCACTTTGATAGTAAAAATGTATGAAAAATGGCAAAGTTCAATTTGCGAAAAAAGTAATAAACTAGAAAATTGTGTCTGTAAGACACTAATGATGCCCCCGTGCAGCGCTTGTCATAGGACATGTGTACATTCCTAAAGCACTTTTCAACTTTCAAGCACAAATACTATTCACAGACAACCCACTGAAAACATTACACAAACTTTGCACCCTTTAGTGCAAAATTGCAGCCCAAAATGACTAAGTTTAAAAGGCCATAATTCCTTTAAAATTAATTTTCTATTCTTTTTTTTTTCTTCAAACCCCGCATGCACATCTTTATCTTTATTATGTCCACAACAAGTCTACAATGTCTATAAAAGAGCCACTGAAAATTGTTGGAGGAGTTGATTATTACACAAAGTACTTATGCTACAATGCAAACATGTACACAAACTCCATACCCTACGATGCAAAAATTTGCCTAAAACAACTAAGCTGAAAAGGCCATTATTCTGTCAAAATTAATTCTAGTTCCAACAAAAACCCACATGCACATCTTCAGTATGTCCACAGCAGGTATGCAAGGTTTGAAAACAATCCACTGAAAACTGGGGGACAAGTTGATTACACAAACTCCGTACCCTACAATGCAAAAATTTGCCTAAAACAACTAAAATCAAAAGGCCATTATTCTGTCAAAATTATTTTCGGGTCCACCAAAAATCCACATGCACATCTTCAATATATCCACAACATGTATGCAAAGTTTGAAAGTGGTCCATTGAAAACTGGGGGAGGAGCTGATTACACAAACTCCATACCCTACAGTGCAAAAATTTGCCTAAAATGATTAAGTTCAAAAGGCCATAATTCTGTCAAAATTAATTTAAACTCCACTAAAAACCCACATGCACATCTTCAATATGTCCACAATAAGTATGCAAAGTTTGAAAAAGGTCCATTGAAAACTGTGGGAGAAGTTGATTACACAAACTCCATACGCTACAGTGCAAAAATTTGCCTAAAATGACTAAGTTCAAAATGCCGCAATTCTGTCAAAATTAATTTTAGCTCCACCAAAAACCCAAATGCACATCTTCAATATGTCCACAATAAGTATGCAAAGTTTGAAAAAGATCCATTGAAAACTGTGGAAGGAGTTGATTATGTACACAAACTCTATACCCTAAAGTGTGACAGACAGACAGACGGACGGACAGACAGACGGACAGACAGGGGCAAATCTTAATGCCCCCTGACTAGTGTCACGGGGGCATAAAAATAATGTGAGGATTATATCCAAATCACATGCATTTCTTCAGACCATGACCAAAATACCTGTGAAGTTTCAAAGGAATCGGCATAAAACTGGAGGAGGAGTTGCGCACACAAGGTACCCACTATCTAGTCACTATGATAGTAAAAACACCTAAAAAATGACTACGTCAACATGTGCAAAAAGTGACAAAAAATAATGTGAGGATTATATCCAAACCACATGCATACATGCATATCTTCAGACCATGACCAAAACACCTGTGAAGTTTCAAAGGTGTTGGCATAAAACTGTTGGAGGAGTTGCGCACACAAGGTACCCACTATCTAGTCACTTTGATACTAAAAAAGCCTAAAAAATGACTAAGTTCAACTTGTGGAAAAAGTGACAAAAAATAATCTCGGAACAGACGGAATGCCCAAAACTATGTCCCTCCGCTTTTCTTCGAAAAGGCAGGGGACAACAACTCTGCCATATTCATTTTTGTCTCTCTTCCGAATGGGGGCCAACTCTTAAAGGCATGAATTTGCTCCCTTGGAGCAAATTCATGCCTTTAAGATTTGGCCCCTTTCAGAAAGGGTTTTGTAACCAATGAGAGCAAACAGTTGTCCCCATTGCGGTGTAACTTTACATCGTAAACAGGACTGCTTGAGCAACCACTGAAGCCCAAAAACAGACACTGCCTATTAAGCTTTGAAAAACATCCCCAACTGCAACCAACTGGTCAAATTTACCTGTATATCGACATAGATACCTGTATTTCAAATATTTACAGAAAACCTGGTAACTACAAATGATATTAATTACCACGTTTGAAAATATAACTGCTGCAAAATTATATAGGAGGATTAATAATAAACTGCATGTAATTCTTTTGCAAATACATGAACAAAGTACATGGACGGACAGACTCAAGCAAAATATAAGGTGAGGGTGTGTGTGTGTGTGGGGGGGGGGGGGGGGGGGGGGGGGGGGGGGTGCATATAATAACAATAATATAATATTAATAAATTTTTCAGATGCAGCTGATCTTGGTGTGCATCAGCATTCAGCCCGACTGAACATCTGATACCCCAAAATAACATTTTCCATGCAAACTGCTTTATAGTTTTTCATCTGATAAAACTTAATGTGCCAAAACATGCAAATAACTGAACTTGCAGAAAGGGTAAGCCATCCGGAACTACAATGTTTGCCCGACAGTCTTTGAATTTTCAATGTGATATAGCTTGGATGAATTATTCTTTTTTAATTTTGCAGATGTAAATTGTTTTGGTGCTTTAAGGTTGAGGATACCTACAACGTGACCTTAAACCTGATCATCTTTTTTCAGAACAAATGCGTATTTCTACAACTTGACTATAAGTTTATACTCAGCTAGCACTTCTAACAATTTTTTTGAGGTACTGGATACTATAATGAAAGAAGAAAATTGCAAGCAAAGACATGAGGTAAAGCTATTTAAAAACAAATTGCACCTGTTTATAAATGTCAACTTTTTTGCTTGATCTTTGACATGCTAGAAATAAAAGATGTATACAGTCAATCTGTCTTAAGGGAAGGGCCAAAATTGGCAGCTTGAGACAGGTGACTCCTTAATACAGGTTTATCTGCAATATATTCATGTCCAAGAGACCCCGAAAAGATGGCTGCTTAAAACGGGTGATTCCTGAATAGAGCTGACCACATAAGCAGGTTTGACTGTATTTCAAAATAGTGTAGACCCCTACGGGGCAATCTGGTCAGGGGCCATGTTTATAAAAAGGCTTAAGTTGTTGCTATGCTGTTGCTAAGGCTAAATTTCTCTGAAGGAGATTCCTTACGACTATGAAATTTTCTCTGGAGGAACAGTCTTTTTCAGACTGTCCCTCCAGAGCAAATTTCATAGTTGTAGGACATCTCCAAGATAGAAATTTAGCCTTAGCAACAGCATACCAACCACTTAAGTCATTTTATACATACGACCCCTGGTTCACAGATTACAACTTATCTGTTTCTTTTTCCTGAAAAACACCCCCTCAAATGGTGATTTGCATTCCCAAATTCAAAAGCAGAGAATATTCATTTCATTTATATCAGTGAATAATGCTGATTTGACAGATGAGAATACTGTCTATTGTGAATCTGTGCATATAAAACAGTGTATCTGGCCAAAAAATGGCACTCATAATTTGATTCTATTAAAATATATTTTGATTTTAATGAACTATATATCTTACTATGAAAATATGTAAGAAACAAATATATGTAATATGAGGGTCATCCAATCAATCCTGCAATGTAATACATTCAGAGAGTTTGGGGATGACTACTTAGCAGAACCATAAAATGCAATTTGTGACAATAAAACCAACAATTTCAACCCCACCCCACAAATACGGTAACAATTTCCAATACAGTCATACCCATTTTAAAGCATTTTTTCACAGTCTGACCTTTCAAAGTGTACTGCTTCAAACCTGGTTGACTATGTTTTCAAGGCTGTTATGAAACAAACAAGACCTGTCACCAGACAAGACAGCTTCCCTGCACCTGGGCTTGTCCATCTTCAAGTGCAAGTATTTCTTTCTCAGGGGTGTGGATGGGGCTGAGTAAAATTTCAAATCGATATCTATCATCATACCAAATATAATTCAAATCCATCATAGGGTTTAGAAGCTGGACGGACGATCGGCACCCCGTTACTGTGGCTATGGATGTTCCACTGAGGTGCGGGGGCAACGTCGATATGAGAATTGAAATACTACTACTACTGGGTTTAGAAGCTGTGAGATTTCAAAGACTTTGACATAAAACTTTAATATAGAATTTCTCCAAGTCTGTGACCTTGACCTATAGGTCATGTGCAGGGGTGGGGATGCAGTTGTATAAAATTTCTTACCAGTATCTATCATCATACCAAATATAAATCAAATTGATCAAAGGGTTTATAAAGTATGAGAGCTTAATAAAACTTTATTGTAAAACTTTTACATAAAATTGCTAAGTCTGTGACCTTGACCTATAGGTCATATCCAGGGGTGGGGATGCGACTGAATAAAATTTCCAACTAGTATCTATCATTAAACCAAATATAATTCAAAAAGAATGGTTTAGAAACTATGACATCTGAATAAAACAAACATAAAACTGCTAATTCTGTGACCTTGACCTATATGTCATGTCTAGGGGTGAGGATGTGGTAGAACAAAATTTCAGACCAATATCTATCATCATACTAATTAAAATTCAAACTGATTACAGGGTTTAGGAACTCTGAGGTCTTCGAAACTTTAACAGAAAACTTTAACATGAAATGTCTAAGTCCGTGACCTTGACCAAAAGATCATGTCCAGGGGTATGGATACTGCAAACTAAAATTTCAGACCAATAATGGATACTGCAAACTAAAATTTCAGACCAATATCTATCATCATACCAAATATAATTTAAATCAATTAAAAGGTTTACAAACTATGAGATCTTCAAAACTTTAACGTAAAACTTTAACATAAAATTTCTAAGTCCGTGACCTTGACCTATGGGTCATGACCAGGGGTGGGGATGGTCTTGCATAAAATTTTGGACCAATATCTATCATCATACCAAATATAATTTGAATCTATTACAAGGTTTACCAACTATGAGATCTTAAAAACTTTAACGTAAAACTTTAACATAAAATTTCTAAGTCTGTGACCTTGACCTATGGGTCATGACCAGGGGTGGGGATGATCTTAAAGAAAATTTTGGACCAATATCTATCATCATACCACAAATAATTCAAACTGATCAAGGGGTTTAGGAACTATGAGATCTTAAAAACTTTAACGTAAAACTTAAACATTTTGCTAAGGCCGCCACCGCTGACGCTAACGCCGACGCCGGGGGTAGTACAATAGCTCTTCCTGAACTTCATTCAGGCAAGCTGAAAAGAGTCCTAGTTCCAAAACTACTTGGTCATCATGGCTAAACAAATTTGTTTAGCCATGATGACCAGGTTGTTTGGGAACTATGACTCTTTTTCATTTGGTAATAGCTCTTTTTTGATTGGTAATAGCCCTTGTATATACATAATTATCCAGGGGTGTACTTTGTTTAAGCAACCAATTTCAGCAACATAAAACCAAATATCAGCCAATAGGAAGCAGGGTTTGTACTGATGTCATGTTTCCGACAGTCTATCACAGGATATACTGTCAACAATTTTTGATGCTTTCCAATCAAATGTCATGTTATATTTGTAAGTATATCAGAATGCTGTATAATTCTGGATCTGGCTGTGGTACAATTAGATTATGACAATATTTACAGAACTCTTTGAATGACCCTCATAAATGTGAAACAGTGATAGAACAACCCATTTTTTCACTGACTTCAGAAATAATATATCATATTAACAGTACATGAAATTTCTTTATCAAATTTCTTTTTCTTTATGAGCCTAGACACGACAAAACCAACAAAGTGCCATGTGCGCCCAGCAAAGACTCATATCAGCCTAGGCATCCACCCAGTCTGATCAGAGACTTTGCTGTCTGCACAAAGGTATCTTAGATCTGTAGCTGCCCTTTCAGAGCAAAGCAAAGACTCTGGTCACACTGGACGCCTGACCAGGCTGATCTCAGTCTTTGCTGGGTGCACATGCCACTTTGTTGGTTTTCTCGTGTCGCAGCTCAATTATGTAACAGTTCCAGTGAAACAATACAGTTGTACACAATGATAATAACCAGACATGTCATAAAATTTTCTCATGTTTAAGTACCAACATGAATTCCATGGAATATAGGGTCTCCCTGTCTGTTCATTGTCACAAAACTGAGATAAACCAGGGCCCAGTTGTTCAAAGCATTGTTAGCCTAATAAGCTCATTAAGGTCAACTACTTGGTGTTTTACGACTTTATAACCAAATACACTGATATTTTTTATTGAAAACATGTGAGAGGCTTTTGCACTGCAAAAACTTCTCACATATTTCAATAAAAAATATTGGCATATTTGAGATATAAACATTTCAAATTAAACGAAACTTTAACTAATGATGTCGTTAGTTTTGATCCACTGGGTCCAGAAAACTTGACAAACATTTACACCGCTACCAAAAGTGGTAAAGTAATACCAGTATCTCGCAATCTGCTAGTCACAAGCAAAACAAAAATATAAAATGGTCAGATCATTTTATATTCTGGTACCAAAAAAAGAAAGATATAAAGCTTTAGAACGCCCACAAAGCTTAAAGTGATTGTTCACATCTTTTAACTGATTTTCTATATAAAAAATAAATATGTCAGCAGGTTCTAATTTAATTTCTACAGCTCATTTCTTCATCTGCTAAGGTAATTAAATCATGTTTATTGCTCTTATCTTAAACATCAGACAGCAGACATGTTTTCCATCAGGTCAGTCTGACAGCTTGAAACAGCTGGATAGCAAGCGTCTGTTTACCTAAACTTTTACGCAGGGGAACCACTTTCAGTGGAGTTGACTGTGATTCCATATGGAAAGATTGCAATTATTTCTGAGCTTATAATGTCTTCGGATGTGTTTGAGGAGGGAAACAGTAAAAGGGCACCACTGGGAATCCCAATATACAGAAGAAGACTTGACAGAATTTCAAATTCAGATGATAGATTGACATACTGGAAGGGTCAATTTTCTATTGTGCAAGTGCAGTTTTTTGTAGGCCTGTGCACAGACTTCAGAAAAGCATGCGCTGCTCAGAATATGATCATTATTTTGGGGTTTATCCTTTGTATACTGTATCACCCATAACTTTGATTTGTTGCATTTAGACCAATTTTTCTACACACGTTATGTCACATTTTTATACCATAAGCTCCTGAGTTTCTCTTCCTCCAAAGTATATATAACCAACAGCTATTATCATTATTCTCATTTTCATGTATTATCTAATGTATTCATAATTATTAGTTATATTACCTATTAGTACTATTTTACTCTGCTAAATAATGCCAGATTTTAATGCCAGAATTACCATAAAATTCTAAGTATTGGGACAGAACAGTGCTAACCCAGATCAGACTGCTCCTATAGAAACAGTCTGATCATGGTCTACACGTTTTTGAATCAGGTGTTGCAAAGGCATGTGTGCCCTGTTAACGTTTAACAGTATGCATTTCAATAAACAGACTGATCCGCCTTTGCATAGGGGCACTTCGCTAGGCTAATTTCTCCAGCTGCTCTGTAACTCATTTAACCTTGCTGCTGCTGCTAAGTGATTCCAACAGAAAATATTTGAGGTCATTCAACTGATAAATGGCAGACTCCTGGGGCAAGTGATTATCATCAAATTACACACTAATTGAAATGATTTTCACTAAAATTTTAGAGGTATGATTCTCATCACATATTTAACCTATGTTATAAAGGTTTAGAAAAAGATGTGAACAATCACTTTAAAGCCTATCACCTATCTAAAATTTAAAATACTGCTTTACCCTAAATATTTGGAGACTCAATTTGTCAGTAGGACTGCCATTCATCCTCCACTTCAAAATTCCTTGAATTTTCCCTGATTTTTTTCTGGGCCCAGTTGTTCAAAGCATCGTTAGCCTAATGAGCTTGTTGAGAGGTCAACTTGTGAAGTGTTTTACGACTTAATAATCAAACACACAGATATTTTTTGTTGAAAAAATGTTTTTTTTAAAAAAAAAAAGTGAGAAACTTTTGCAATGCAAAAGCTTCTCACAATTTTTTAACAAAAAATATTTGCATATTTGACATAATTTTTATGTAATTTTAACAAAATGTTAACTAATAACATTGTTAGTTTTGAACAACTGGGCCCAGATGTTTACCAGTTTTCCATACCCTTTTAAGGATTAAAAAGTTGGTTTTAAGATTTCCTCTCTCAGGGCTAAAGGTATTACTTGAAAACTGGAGTTACTCTAATAGGAAAGAACTTAAGTTTTGAAGAATAACAATTAGGGGATAACTGTCTTGAAAATTGTCATTTGGGGAGGTAAATCGTCGGTTTTATGGTCGGAAATTTCGTTTTACGGCGACGCGCTAGCGGAGCCGTAAAACGCAATCTGCGACCATAAAACCGATGATTTATCTCCCCAAATGACAATTTTCAATACAGTTATCCCCATTCTAATGCACTTTTCCACATTTTCACCTTTCATAATGTACTAGTTTGCACCCATTTCAAGCGCTGTCAGCAACATAAAACCAAACGCCAGCCAATGAGAAGCGACGTTACTTAATGACGTCGGATTTGCGACAGTATATGGCAGAATATACTGTCGCAAATTTTTTACGTTATTCAATCAGACGTCGCGTTATATTTGTAAGTGCATTAAAATGGCCTCTATTCTCAAAAAATGTACATGTATTTATTCTATTGATTGTATTTACCAATTTTAGCATGAAAGTCTTCAGTTTAAGCCTTTTCCCATATAAAAGAGCCAGAAAGCAAATTTGTACTTGCTATAAAGTCAAGGTCAACTCAAGGTCATCATTTGAACAATCTTGGTAGAACTCTGGTCTCCAATGATATATACCAAGTTTCAAGGCCATACATCAATTGGTTCTGGAGAAGAAAAATTTAAAAGTTTTTATCATATATAGGCATGGCAGCCAAGTTGGTAATGTGACCTGGACCTCTTGAACAAATTTTTTGTTCATGAAAGCTCTATATGAAATTTGGTTACAACTGGCCCAGTGGCTTTTGAGGACTTCCTTGAAATCTTAGGTTCTAGCATTTTTTTCCATGTACATGTAAGAGCACCAGAAAGAAAATTTGACCTTGCCATTAAAAATGGTCACAGTCAACTCAAGGTCATTTGAACGATCTTGGTAGTACTCATATACCCAATGTTACATGTCAAGTTTCAAGGCCATCTGTCAACTGGTTCTGGAGAAGATTTTTTAAGCTTTTTACCACATGGTGGCCATGTTGGTCATGTGACCCAAACCATTTGAAGAATATTTTGGAGGCGCTATATGAAATTTGGTTACTATTGGCCCACTGGTTACAGAGATGAAGTTATTTAGTATTGTGAAAAGACAACAACAATGGATGGCAAATGTCCAATAAGATCCCCCGGAGCCTTCAGCTCAGGGGACCTAAAAATGCTGACAAACAGGTCAGTCCATAATCAAGACTAATTTTGGAAGACTATCCAAATATTTAGGGTTAATAAACAATACACAGTATGCAAAAAAGCCTTTGGCACAGACAATTAATTTCAACATGGCAAGTACATATACTGTAAAGATTCTGAATATTGGGACAGATTAATCTAAGCAAACAGTGCACACCCAGATCAGACTGCTCCCAAAGGAGCAGTCTGATCAGGGTCTACACTATTTGCCATGAAATCTGGATCTTTTAGATGCATTAGTCCGTTGTAACACCAAACAGCTTCATATTTAGGACAATTATGGATATATTTTAGGTGTCCCAATTTTTAGAATTTTTACTGTAACTGCAGATCACAAATTTTGAAGCACAATGATTAAAAGAAAATGGAATAAAGAGCTCTAGATATCCCTAAACTGTGGGGACAAAAAAAAAAGTTTTTCTTTCTGCAGGGTCTGGAAGCAAGGATAGCTGTCTGCAACATTTATCAGAGTTCGAGGTTATAAAACTCGAGAATAATCTCAAACTTAAAATAAAGCACACTGATTGGTTGCTTCCAAGCATGTGCTGGGAAGCAGCCAATCAGTGTGGTTTATTCTGAGTTTGAAAATGTACTCAAGTTTTATAACCTCTGGGCCTGGCCCCGAGGTTATAAAACTTGAGTACATTCTCAAACTTAAAATAAAGCACACTGATTGGCTGCTTCCAAGCATGTGCTGGGAAGCAGCCAATCAGTGTGGTTTATTTTGAGTTTGAAAATGTACTCAAGTTTTATAACCTCTGGGCCTGGTTTCCTCAGATTGTCTTCCTTCTACAGCATTAATCCAATCAAATCTTTTTTGTTACCAGTTGATTATGCATGACCACCTGCATTGTTTTACTAATGAAAACCCTCAGCAATTTCCGACATCTCATAAGGTGAATGGGTACATTTTCAGGGGAAGGAACTGTGCCATTTTCACTTTACCTCCCTTCTCAATGCGGTCAACTCTTTAAAGAATTTGCTCCCGTAGGACACCTATTAGGGGAGGAGGCAAACTGAAATTGGCAGAGTTGCTCCCCCTAAATATGTATCCACTGACAGTTGCTCCCCCTTGACCTTAATGAGCTGCCCCACAACATATGTTTTGTGATGACTAAGGACATAACTTAATTTTTGTCTCCAAAGTTTGGATATTCTTGAGGTCTGTGTCTCTTGAAAGCTTAACTATGGTGAATTTTCATCATCTTGATGATCCAGATCTTTTTCTCACAGATTCTTTTATATATTTTATAACTTTAAATGGATCTGTGTTGGCATTTGGTGACTGAAAAAGAAAAAGAAGTAAACCTCTTACAGCGCTGACCTTATGAGCCACAGCACAACTAAACCAACAAAGTGGCATGTGCGCCCAGCACAGACACAGATCAGCCTGGGCATTTGCCCAGTCTTGACTGGAGTCTTCCCTGTCTGCATGGAGATAGCTTAGAGCCTTTAGCTACCTCTAGAACACAGCCAAGTCTCTGATCACACTGGGCGGGTGCCTAGGATGCTCTGAGTCTTTGCTGGGCTTACATACCACTTTGTCGGTTTTGTCATGTTGCTGCTCTCATGTGAATGTGTCAGGGTGGCTGAAGATCAGAGCCCTAGATAAGAGGGAGTATTTGATGATAATTAAGGATAATTTTTGTTATTTCTACATAGAAACATATATTGTGACCCCTCATCTGAACCGTCTCGATGAGACGGTTCAGATGAGGGGTCACAACATATGGTTTCAATGAGAAATAAAATTATCCCTCAATTATCATGAAATACCCCTCTTATCTAGAGCTCTGCTGAAGATGCCATGAAACTTTCAGCATGAAGTCATCTTACTGACATTGACTTAATGTAAAGCAATGGCCTGTTGTGCTAATTGTGGTGAATGCGTTTTTATGTTTTCTTTTCTCTCTTCCCCTTTCTAAAAGCAAGCTTGACTCAGCATGTAATAATGGTTCAAAAGACTGCTATACCCAAACCAATCCATCTTTAAGATTTGGGACACTTTGGTCTTTATTCTACTAATTTCAGCAATGTATTATGACATCTGCAAATTTGAACATGTTCACCTGCCCTATCATGTAATGCTATATAAAACTGTTGTCTGAATGGTTTTTACTAAAATTCTGATCTTGAGTCTACAGTATCTGATTTATAATATGGTATATGGGTACACCTCCACGCTTTTTCTCCCATTTTATCATATGACGTCGCATCTGAGAGTTTAATAAAGCCTAGCATTAAAAACGATAATCCACTAGTGGATTATGCAAATTACGTCGTAACGTTATGCATTGACGTCCATAAAACGTCGAGTTTTCTAATGGCGAAATAATGCAAAAAATTTAACAAAATGCGATTTTAATGTCATATGATAAATGGAATCTTGCATTCGTCTTCCTGTATTATTGAATTTATTAAACTCGTTGGTGAAAACGATAAGATGCTCGGCAGAGCCTCGCATCTTAACTTTTTCCCCAACTCGTTTAATAAATTCAATAATACATGAGCACTCATGTAAGATCCTCTATTTAACAACAGGAAACAATTTTGTAACTAGAATTGTTTTTCTACGAAAAAAACAGAATGTCTCCTCCCTTTTTGATGTCAAAAGGATCAGTCATTAAGACGCTAAGGGAAAAACAATATGTTTCCCTACCCTTAAGCAGGGATTCATAATAAGTAAAAAGTATAAATGCAAGAGTTATAGTTGTTATGCTCTGCATGTCATGTAATGTTGACTGATATTCATATTTAGTTTTTGTCAAAAAATATTACTGCAAGAGTTACAGTGCTCTGCACGTCGTCTATTTATATGTTGACTGATATTTGTATGAAGTTTCATGAATATAGCTTAAACGGTTTTCAAGTTATAGAGCTTAGACGATTGAGACACGATTTTGTGAATGACAAAGTTCCAAGGGAAATAACTCAAATAGTATAAATGCTGTGCTCTGCGGGTTGTCAAGTGTTGACTGACATTTGTATGAAGTTTCGTGAATATAGCTTGTCCAGTTTTCAAGTAATAAAGCGATTGAGACACGATTTTGTGACTGACAAAGGTCCAAGGGAAATAATTCAAGAAGTATAAATGCAAAAGTTATGGTTCTTGCACTATGCAATTCTTCCAATGTTGATTGATATTTGTATGAAGTTTCGTGAATATAGCTTGAATGGTTTTCAAGTTATACAGCAGACACGACTGAGACACGATTTTGTGACTGACAAAGTTCTAAGGGTAATAACTCAAATAGTATAAATGCTAAAGTTATGGTTCTTGCATTCTGCATGTCGTCTGATGTTGATTGATATTTGTATGAACTTTCATGAATATAGCTTGAATGGTTTTAAAGTTATAGACGGACTCGAGACGCAATTTTGTGATGGACAAAGTTCCAAGGGAAATAGCTCAAAAAGTATAAACGCCAGAGTGCATTCTGCATGTCGTCTGATGTTGATTGATATTTGTATGAACTTTCATGAATATAGCTTGAATGGTTTTAAAGTTATAGACGGACTCGACTGAGACGCAATTTTGTGATGGACAAAGTTCCAAGGGAAATAACTCAAAAGGTATAAATGCCAGAGTTACCATTTGTGCACTCTGCACATCGCCTCATGTTGATTGATATTTGTATGAAGTTTCGTGAATAAAGCTTGAGCAGTTTTCAAGTTATACGGCGGACACAATTGAAACACAATTTTGTGATGGACTAAGTTCCAAGGGAAATAACTCAAAAAGTATAAATGCCAGAGTTACCATTCTTGCACTCTGCACGTCGTCTCATGTTGATTGATATTTATATGAAGTTTCGCGAATATAGCTTGAGCGGTTATCAAGTTATAGAATGGACACGATTGAAACACAATTTTGTGATGGACTAAGTTCCAAGGGAAATAACTCAAAAAGTATAAATGCCAGAGTTACCGTTCTTGCACTCTGCACGTTGTCTCATGTTGATTGATATTTATATGAAGTTTCACGAATATAGCTTGAGCGGTTTTCAAGTTATAGAACGGACACGATTTGTGACAGACAGACAGACAGATGGACAGACAGACAGACAGACGGACAGACCCCCGGGGAAAAACAATATGTCTCCCGACCCTAAAGGGGGGAGACATAATTTCCTGTTTGCTTCCACAAAAGAGTCTACTCTTAAAGGAAAGAATTTGCTCCTCGAAAGGCACAATGTCTTATGAAAAACTGTGTGTAGAGTGAACTAGAAGGGAATACAGGGTAGAGCATTTGGGAGCCATGAACCATGGCTTCCAAATATTCTGTCTGATATTCCTTTGTATCTCATTGCATTATATCCAAACAGTGTTATACTACAATAGGTTATAATGGGACTCTGCTGTACTTTATGAGCCATGCGAAACTTACAAGAAAAAGTTCCAATGAACTGATGTCTGAACGAATCTCTGCCACAGCACCTCGTGAAACTATTCTCATGTACACCGGCAGTGAATCAGATCCCACCTCTCCTGTCTGAAATTATACAAATTGCAAAGTTACAGTCATATTCTGCTGCATGAGACCTGCTTAGTTGTCTTCTGACAACTCTTGTTGTGTTTCATATCTCATTTTTGCATTTTTTTTTACTGAAGATGAGGAATACAATGTTGTATTCCTCATCTTCAGGAAAAAAAAATGAATAACTAGAAAATTGTGTCTGTAAGACACAGGTGATGCCCCCATGCTCCCCATTAACCCTTGCACCCCTTTCTCCCTCCCTCCACCCCCACCATCATCACACATTCAAAGAAGTGTGCATGGTCTCAAACTGTGAAACTGATTATTCATAAGCTGTAGATATTGTCTTGAGAACAACCAATATTGTTCAAAAAAAAAAAAAAAAAGATGAAAATTTCTTAGTTCAAAATCTGAGATTTTGCCGAAAACCTCATTTTTTAATTTAAAATATCTTCATGAACATCTTTTATAGGTCTTTCACATATGTACAAAAGTTTCAAAGCCAGCTACCATAAATTGTGAGAGAAGTTGATTACACACTGATATCAAACACTGAAAATGACTTAAGTTTGAAAGCCTGTAATTTTGGCAAAATTACATTTTGTGACCTTAAAAAATCTTCATGCATATTTTCAATATGTCTGCAACATGTGTGCAAAGTTTCAGTTTCATCCATTATAAGCTATGGGAGGGGCTGATTACACAAACTTGCTACCTTATATCACTTACCAATACTGAAAATGTCTCAGTCCAAAAGCCTGTAATTTTGGCAAATATATTTTTTTGGCCATAAGAAATTTTCATGCACATCTTCAATATGTCTGCAACATGTGTGCAAAGTTTCAAAATGATCCATCATAAGCTATGGGAGGAGTTGAATACATAACACAATCTTGCTTCCCTATATCGCTTACCAATACTGAAAATGTCATAGTCCAAAAGCCTGTTACTTTGTCAAATATAATTTTTTGGCCATAAGAAATCTTCATGCACATCTTCAATATGTCTGCAACATGTGTGCAAAGTTTCAAATTGATCCATCATAAGCTATGGGAGGAGTTGTTTACACACACTTACTACTAAAAAGTGCAATGGACAGATGGACATACATATGCATGGACGGACAACCCAGAAGCAATATGCCTCCACAACTTCATCAAAGTTGGGGGCATAATAAGTAGGACTCCCCGGCACTGAAAGTTACACACAGCACCTTCACACCACACTCCCCCCCTCTCCCCCCCCCCCCCCCCCCCCCCCCCCCCAAATTGTCATTGAAGTTATTGCTCTATTAAAGGTATGTTCCTACACTAATGGTGACAGTTCTGTTAAAAAAATATTTTTGTCTTTTTCTGTGTAGTATTTAGATAATTTTATTTTTGAATCTGTTGTTGCTGAGAAAACCACTGAATGACATTTTTCGTGTGTTTATTTTCTTTGGGCAAACAATGTGTTGGAATTGGGTTCTAAAAATAATTTTGTCACATGTCCATAAGTGAGAGACTTTTGATGTCATTCTCCACAAGTGAAGATTTCTCTAGTCATGAGCTTTTCTGGAGGTCCTAGCGTGGTAGATGGGTAAACAGAGCTCCAGATAAGAAGGGGTAACAGATATAATTCAAAGATAATCTTTCTTATTTCTCAATGAAAACATACAATGTGACCCCTCATTAGAGCCGTCTCGCCAAGACAGTTCTAATGAGGGGTCACAAAGTATGTTTTACTGGAAAAATAAGGAAATTATCTCTAAATTATTCCTTTTACCCCTTCTTTAATCTGGAGCACTGGGTAAATACTGTCCAAAAATGCAAAGCAGCTTGATGTCAGCTGTATTGTCAATTTTTGCCATGAAAACAAAAAAAGCTCTATCTGGTGTACAAAGCAGAGTTAGGGAATCCCTTCCACAATGACATCTAATACTTATAACTTTATACTTTCAAGTGAAACTTATTTATTTCCTTCTTACAAGTGCTTTTCATCAATACAGGAAAACAATCAGCAAAATCATGATAATTGAGCCGCGACACGACAAAACCAACAATGTGGTTGTGCGCCCAGTGATGACTCAGATCAGCCTGGGCATCCGCCCAGTTTAATCAGACGTTTCATTTAGTGTTCAAAGGGTAGCTAAGGGTCTCAGCTACCTCCATGCGGACAGTGAAGACTCTGATCAGACTGGGCGGATGCCCAGGCTGATCTGAGTCTGCGCTGGACGCACGACCACATTGTTGGTTTTCTCATGTCGCAGCTCATATATTCAGGAGCCAACCTTTAAGTGCACAATCAAGTACAAAGCCTGCACTTATACAGATATATACAGTCCAACCTGTATTAAGCAAGCACCAGAGGGACAATCAAAATCTGCTTGCTTAAGACAGGTGCTTACTTAATACAGGTACATTTCAATGTATTTGCCTGTTTTGGGAACTGAATACATGATTGCTTAATACAGGTTGCTTACTTAATAGAGGTGGCCACTACGACAGGTTTTACTGAATGGCAAATATGGTAGATGAGCTACCCAACAGTTCAAGTCTGGGGTCATGAAACAAGAGGGCCATGAGGCCCTAAATCGCTCACCTGAGTATGGTGGCCAAGTAGATCATGTGACCTAGACCACTAAATAAAATTTTTGATCCCTCAGCTCCTGGAGGCAGTGTATGAAATATGGAGAGGAGATTGTTTGAAACTGTCAAAATATGAGAGTTCACAGTCAAAGGCCAAGAATTACCTTGACCTCTTGTACTCTCTAATCTTCATGTATAAATAGAATGTATATACTAATTTTAAGGCTTAAATCTTCAAAACTTTCCATGAAATCTTATGTTCTAGCATCTTCCCATATTAGACCTTGCCGTAAAAAAAGTCAAGGTCAACCTAAAGTCATAATTCAAACAATCTTGACTGTACTTGAGTACCCAATGCTACATACCAATTTTAAAGGCCATTGGTCAGTTGGTTCTGGAGAAGATTTTTAAAGCTTTTTACCATATATGGGTGTCACGTTGGTCATGTGACCTTGACTGTTTGAACAAATTTTGTTCCTAAGACCCCTGGAGGCTCTATATGAAATTTGGTTTCAATTGGCCCTGTGGCCTTTGAGGAGATTGTTTGAAATTGTCAAAATAAGAGAGTTCAGGAACAAAGGTCAAAGAATGACCTTGACCTCTTGTACTCACAAATCTTCATGTACATGAATGTGTATACATATTTTAGTCCTTAATCTTCAAAACTTTCCATGAAATATTATGTTCTAGCATTTTCCCATATTTGACCTAGCCATAAAAAAGGTCAAGGTCAACCAAAGGTCATAATTTGAACAATCTTGAAGGTACTCAAATACCTGTTGTTACATACTAAGTTTAAAGGTCCATTGGTTCTGGAAAAGAAGATTTTTGTTGCTTTTTACCATATATGGGCATGGGGGCCATGTTGGTCATGTGACCTGGACCATTTATACAAATTTTCGTTCTCTCAATCCCTGGAGGCATTATATGAAATTTGGTTTCAATTGGCTCAGTGGCTTTTGAGGATATTGTTTGAAATTGTCAAAATATGAGAGCTCTGGGTCAAAGGTCAAAAAATGACCTTGACCTCTTGTACTCATAAATCTTCATGTACGCATTAAAATGAATGTATGTACTAAGTTTTAAGCCATTATCTTCAATACATTCCATTAAAGCCTATGTTCTAGCATTTTTCCATATAAAGGCACCCATGTTGGTCATGTGACCAGGACCATTCTCCCAAGACCTCTGGAGGCTACATATGAAATTTGGTTACAATCGGGCAAGCGGTTTCAGAGAAGAAGTCATTTGAAATTGTGGATTGGCGACAGAGGAACGAACTGACAACGACAGAGCCTCCCCTTCCTATAAGCTCCCCCAAAGCTGCTGGCTCAGGTGAGCTAAAAAGTTTTAATCTAACAACATCACACAGACAATCATAAGTGAATACCCTGATATCTATTATGTTCTTATGCAATAAGGACATATCAACCCAGACAACTTGACCCTTATATGCCTAGTTTCCCACCAAAAGGTCCCAAAAAAAGGGTCATGGCAAACAGTGTAAGGGCTGATCAAAGAGCGCAGTCTGTGACATCTGACCCGCACTACATGATTTGTATTAAATTCATTGTACATGGACTTCTAAGAAAAAAGAAATAAAAAATACCGAACAAAAATAAAACTTGACAGTTTTTATTTCCTAATTCTAGTTAACCTAGCATAAGTAATGTATATATGGATTTTTTTAGTTGAACAGACATCTGTTTACTTAAATCATGAAAAATTACTGGTAAATTTTTGTCCTGTCCGGGGATATCTAACTTACCGTAATCGCCCCATTTACCGCACATGCCCCTATAACCGCACACCAAGGTCATTTCCGGAAAAAATCACAAGCGCACACTGTTTTTTCCTTTTGAAACTCACAAAACGCATCAGGTTTAACTTACCATTACTGTTTCAACAGCGACAGTGTTCTCAGTTTTGTTTTCCCGACGCAATGTGCGAAGAGAGCAACTCTATCGGTCTAAATGTCAATCGGGCATCCTCGCCGATATTTACGGAGTTCGCCGAAGTGTTATGATGTAGCGGACTCGGATCAGCTTACACATCTGCGCGGTCTGATTAGCGTCTTCTCTGTCTGCATCAACAATGGGAATGCAAATGTTGATCCGAGAAGGATCGAGCTTACGAAGTTATGAGGTTGCGGGGGTGCGCAAGCTGAACTGAGTCTTTGCCTTTCGTACATGCGAAAAGGCGCCATTTTTCAGAGCAATTCTTGTCATATAGCGATAATGTGCACGTGCGCCAAAGTGCGTTTGGGAAAGCAACATGAACGACAGATGAGAAAACCGGGTTGCAAAAGAAATAAATTGTCATTACGACAAACTCTTGTTTCCTGAAAAAAATCAGTCTGAGCACATGCGCAAACTGAACGAAGCAGCCAGCCTGCGCATATGCATGGTCTGTGAATTGAAACAAATTTCGCGGTAGCCATAGGATAGGTTTATCATTGGCATAGCCGGCCCGTGGGCCTCAAAAGGGCCTCAGGACACATCCGGTCAGCAAACACCTGCATCATACAGTGCATTTGCGAACATTGACCATTCTTACAAATCTCCAGGATTCGCCGATAGTTTGCAAAATAATTGTTTAAAGATGCGCAGACTGGTCTAAGGCTTTGCTGTTTGCACATGTAATACGGTACCTTTCTCATGACATGTTGCCAATATTCGTAATATAGGACAGACAGAAATAGGAAAGATCAAAAGGACCGCATCTTCCAGAATTAGAATGTCTGTGTTATTAATAGAAGCCCGTGAATTTAAAGCAGACCCCTTGCGGTGAATGAATAGCCAGAGCACTGACAAACACATATTAGGTCATCGTAAATGTGTTGAAATACTTTCCTTTCTTTCGGAATATTTATTTGGAATATTGAGGAGGATGAAGAGAATGAAATACATGCATAATGAGGACATATTTAATACTGAGAGGTATGAGATATAATGTGCGACTTGACATGAGATTGTTTTTCTCCCGGAAATTGGCAATTCAAATAGTTCGAACACTAAATATTGTCATGACACTTCGAACACCCCGATTAACTGTTCGAACTAAATAAGAATTTACCGTATCGATTTTCCTTAACATCTTTACAGTAGACAATGACCGTTTATTGTTGTTGTTTTTTTTTAGTTCTGAGCGTGCGGTTATTAGAAACTTTTTTAACCACACCTTTTTGTTGCAATTTTGAAAAAGTTAAGCGCACCGTGCGGTAAATGGGGCGATTATGGTATTCCTGTTTTAATAATTCAGACCAGACCTTTAATTTGCACATGCACAGAAGAGAGTTTTTATACGCAATAAACAGTAGTTAATAACCCTTTAAATGCTTATGTTAATTGTAATCACAACCTGAAAAAAAAAAAAAGTTTAAAGATTCAAAACTTTCAGATTATCTCCCTTTGAATTAATCATATAGAGATTTTTGAGATGCCATATTTTCTATACCAGGGCATATTTTTGTTAATTTATAGTGATTTTTGAGATGCCATATTTTCTATACCAGTGCATATTTTTTGTTATTTTCTTTGAGATTTGTTTGATTGTCTCACAAACTCAATGTCTAAATTATTTCTAAATTTACTTGAAAGCCATTTCTGAAGCTGCCATAAAGATTTTAATGTGCAATGGAAATTCCAATTGAAATGATTTTCTGACTTCATAATGGCATGGACTGAGGTTTTTGTCTGGTCCTCACAGCCTCCTAGTCTAACATGCATTGACATAATTTTAGCTAATGAGTCCATACAGACTGGGTTTAATAATGGGAAGGCATTGCCATTAGAATTTTTATCATCTAAGCAGACTTAAGCAATTTTACAAGAGGCTCAAATGGGCCTGACATCCCTCACCTGGCTTTTGTGCAACGGGACCATTCTGATACAAAACTGGTCCAATTCCAGAGATTTTCTCAATTTCATATTTTGCTACTTTTAGTTAGTAACAGAGGCCAACTTGTCTGGTCTTTATATATTTACTTTTGAAACACCTCAATGCAAGAATCATTTTGCCACAAATTTCATCAAAATCCATTCAGGGGTTACTGAGATATTGCCAGTTTCATGTTTTGTGCTATTTTTAGTAACGGCAGATGGCGGTCATCTTGGAATGCTAAAATTAAACAAGAGGGCCATGGTGGCCCTGAATCGCTCACCTGAGCATTAATCAGTTCACTGGCTCTGGTGAAGATTTATAAGAGTTTTTACCATACTAACATTTGACCTAGTTTTTGACCCGACATGACCCAGATTCAAACTTGGCCTGGATATTGTAAGAATAAACATTCTGACACAGTTTCATTGAGATTGGATCAAAACTGTGCCCTCTGGAGCGTATACAAGGTCGTTCTTATATTTGACCTAGTGACCAAGTTTTTGACCCGACACAACCCAGTTTCAAACTTTACCTAGATTTCATTAAGATAAACATTCTGACAGAGTTTCATGAAGATTGGATCAAAACTGTGCCCTCTAGGGTGTACACAAAGTTTTCTAAGATTTGACCTTGAGCCGACGTGACTCAGTTTCATAGGGGGCTTAGATATACGGACAATAGTTTCATGAAGATTGGATCAAAACTATGCCTTCTAGTGCTTACACAACGTTTTTCTAAGATTTGACCTAGTGACCTAGTTTTTACCCGACATGACCTACTTTCAAACTTGGCCGAGAGTTTATGAAGATAAACATTCTGACAAAGTTTCATAAAGATTAGATCAAAACTGTGTCCTCTAGAGCGTACACAAGGTTTTTCTATGATTTGACCTAGTGACCTAGTTTTTGACCCGACATGACCCAGTTTCAAACTTGTCCTACATATTATGAGGATAAACATTCTGACAAAGTTTCATGAACTTTGGATCAAAACTGTGCCTTCTAGAGCGCACACAGGGTTTTTCTAAGATTTGACCTAGTGACCTAGTTTTTGACCTGACATGACCCAGTATCGAACTTGGCCTAGAGTTTATGGAGATAAACATTCTGAAAATGTTTCATAAAGATTGGATCAAAACTGTGTCCTCTAGAGCGTACACAAGGTTTTTCTATGATTTGACCTAGTGACCTAGTTTTTGACCCGACGTGACCCAAGTTCGAACTTGTTCTAGATATTATGAGGATAAACATTCTGACAAAGTTTCATGAACTTTGGATGAAAACTGTGCTTTCTAGAGCGTACACAAGGTTTTTCTAAGATTTGACCTAGTGACCAAGTTCTTGACCCGACATGACCCAGTTTCGAACTTGGCGTAGAGTTTATGGAGATAAACATTCTAACAAAGTTTCATAAAGATTGGATCAAAACTGTGTCCCCTAGAGCGTACACAAGGTTTTTCTATGATTTGACCTAGTGACCTTGTTTTTGACCCGACATGACCTACTTTCAAACTTGGCCGAGAGTTTATGGAAGTAAAGATTCTGACAAAGTTTCATAAAGATTAGATCAAAACTGTGTCCTCTAGAGCATACACAAGGTTTTTTTTTATGATTTGACCTAGTGACCTAGTGTTTGACCCGACATGACCCAGTTTCAAACTTGTCCTACATATTATAAAGATAAACATTCTGACAAAGTTTCATGAACTTTGGATCAAAACTGTGCTTTCTAGAGCGTACACAAGGCTTTTCTAAGATTTGACATAGTGACCTTGTTTTTGACCCAACAAGACCCAGTTTCGAACTTAGCCTTGAGTTTATAGAGATAAAGATTCTGACAAAGTTTCATAAAGATTGGATCAAAACTGTGTCCTCTAGAGCATACACAAGGTTTTTTCTATGATTTGGCCTAGTGACCTAGTTTTTGACCCGACGTGGCCCAGTTTCAGATTTTTCCTAGATATTATAAGGATAAACTTTCTGATTAAGTTTCATGAAGATTGGATCAAAACTGTGCCCTCTAGAGCGTACACAAGGTTTTTCTAAGATTTGACCTAGTGACCTAGTTTTTGACCCGACATGACCCAGTTTCGAAGTTGGCGTAGAGTTTATGGAGATAAACATTCTAACAAAGTTTCATAAAGATTGGATCAAAACTGTGTCCTCTAGAGCGTACAAAAGGTTTTTCTAAGATTTGACCTAGTGACCTAGTTTTAGACCTGACATGACCCAGTTTCAAACTTGTCCTAGATACTATGAGGATAAACATTCTGACAAAGTTTCATGCACTTTGGATGAAAACTGTGCCCTCTAGAGCGTACACAAGGTTTTTCTAAGATTTGACCTAGTGACCTAATTTTTGACCCGACATGACCCAGTTTCGAACTTGGCCTAGATTTTATGGAGATAAACATTCTGACAAAGTTTCATAAAGATTGGATCAAAACTGTGTCCTATAGAGCGTACGCAAGGTTTTTCTATGATTTGACCTAGTGACCTAGTTTTAGACCCGACGTGACCCAGTTTCGAACTTGTCCTAAATACTATAAGGATAAACATTCTGACAAAGTTTCATGCACTTTGGATGAAAACTGTGCCCTCTAGAGCGTACACAAGGTTTTTCTAAGATTTGACCTAGTGACCTAGTTTTTGACCCGACATGACCCAGTTTCGAACTTGGCCTAGATTTTATAAAGATTAACATTCTGACAAAGTTTCATAAAGATTGGATCGAAACTGTGCCCGCTAGAGTGTACACAAGCAAAAGTTGACGGACGTCCGGACGTCCGGACGTCCGGACGTCCACACGTACGACGGACGACGGACATCACGGTATCCCAAAAGCTCACCCTGAGCACTTCGTGCTCAGGTGAGCTAAAAAATTGAAAAGCTTTCATGCACGGACCATTCTGACACAAAATGGGTTCAGTTCCATTGTAATTTTCTAATTTTCATATTTTGCTAGTTTAAGTAACAGAGGCCAACTTGGCGGGTCAATATTTGTTAATTTTTTAAACACGTCAAAGCAAGAATCATTTTGCCACAAATTTCATCTCAATCGCTTCCGCTGTTAATGAGATATTGTCATTTTCATGTTTTGTACTATTTTTAGTAACGGCAGATGGCGGCCATCTTGGAATGCCAAAATGCAGAAAATCGAAAAAGCTTAATGAAAGGACCATTCTGACAGAAAATAAGTCCAATTCCAATGAGAATTCCTTATTTTCACATTTTTCTATTTTTAGTAACAAAGGCCATATTAAGTAACTTTTGAAACATCTCAATTCAAAAATCATTTTGACACAAATTTCGTCAAAATCTATTCAGCGGTCACAGAGATATTGTCATTTTCATGTTTTGTGCTATTTTTAGTAATAGCAGATGGCGGCCATCTTGGAATGCCAAATTGCAATTAATCGAAATGGCTTCATGTAAGGATCATTCTGACACAAAATTGGTCCAATTCCATTCAAGGGTTCTTGAGTAATTGTCATTTTATGTTTCTGCTATTTCTAGTAACACTCACAGCTGCAGATGTCGGCCATCTTGGAAAGCCAAATTGCAATAAATTGAAATGGCTTCATGCGAGGAACATTTTGACACAAAATTGGTCGAATTCCATTCAAGGGTTCTTGAGTAATTGTCATTTTTATGTTTGTGCTATTTTTAGTAACGGCCCCCATGTTGGCCATCTTGGATAGTCAACTAGCATAAAACTGAAATAATTCCTTTCAAGGACCATTTCTGACCAAATCTGACCAGAATCGATTGCGTTTTCTTGAGATACTGACATCTGAGCAAAAACTGTCTTGTAAAAGCTAAGTAGGTTACTGTGACCTAATTCTGCTATAGATTTTTTTCATTTTTACAATTTTTAATCCCAAGGTCCCAATGGTTCTGGAGAAGAAGTTGATTTTGTTGTTTTTGCTATTTTTAGTAACGGCGGCCATCTTGGATTCTTGACCTGATCCAATTTTACAATTTTGAAACCCTGCAGTCTGGTCATGCTCCATGTGAAATTTGAGACCCATGGGTGCAGTGGTTTTAGAAAAGAAGTTGTTTGAAGTTGTTTGAATAAGTCGTTTTTGACATTGGCATTTGAGCAAAATTACACTCGTAAACAGAAAGTATGTCACTGTGACAAAATTTTGCTACTGATTATTATTTTCATTTTTACCCAGTGGTTCTGGAGAAGACGTTTATTTTGTTGTTTTGCTATTTTTAGTAATGGTGGCCATCTTGGATTTTCAACCTGACCCAATTTTACAATTCTGAGACCCTGGAGTCAGATCATGCTCCATGTGAAATTTGAGAACCATGGGACCAGTAGTTTTACAGAAGATGTTTGAATATTTGTTTTTAGGTGTTAATGGACAAATTTCAGGATGACGCACGAGGCACGGCGCACGCCGGACGCATTGGTATGACAATAGCTCACTATGGCCCTTTGGGCCAGATGAGCTAAAAATGAGTAATTGTTTGGTTTTGAGCATAGAAAACAGAAAAGTACCCTCTTGGTTTAAACATATTTTATTTCCAAAACTGCATGCACATTACAACATACATGTATAAACAAGATAGTTACACTAAGAAATAGGATCAGAACGAAAGCTAATAGCTTATATAGCTCTTCTCCTGAAAAAGTACCCTCTTGACGTTTGCAATAGCCTCAATATTGCTGTATCAAAAGAACCTTGAATTTTGTGTGACTTACAATAATGATATTACAAAATGGTTACTTTTTCTGAAATTAAAAGAATTTTCATGTCTCACTTTCTCCTCGGCTACCGTAGGATGAAACGAACAATAACTCTGTTTGGACAAATGCAATACAGAGTGATCCAGTATTGGACTAACTTCAACTTGATCTACCCAAGTGTAAATTTCCTCAATATCACAAGAAAACCTTTCCTTTCTTACATGGGAGCTGAACATACCATGACCAGCCTGCAAAAATCAGCAGTCTGAGTAGTATATGCGCAGTTTCATTTCCAAAACCTATCAAGTCCGCTTTATGTTTCAGGCAAATTGACCTGACCAGCCTGCTCACTGCCACATGCTTAGTTTGAACAGGCCCCAAGACAGGCTTTCAAGTGACAACACACAGGAATCTTAGTTAAGGCATATGGATACACTTTCAGGGGAAGCAACTCTGCCATTTTCATTTTTGGCTCCTTTTTCAATTGGGGTCAACTCTGAAAGGGACAAATAGGAGCAAATTCTTTCCTTTAAGAGTAGACCCCTTTATGGACTGGTTTCATCACACAGGGAAGCGAACAAAAAATCACTCGAGTTGTCTCCCTTTGAAAAATGACAGAAAAACATGGAGGTTTATCCACACACCTTAAATCCGATAAAAGAAAAATATTCTGCATGGGTTCACACAATTTTTCATCCATATCTAATAGCAAAGTTGATGGCACTGCACCTGGTCCAAACTATTTAAGTACTATCTATATGCCAATTAAGAACACCAGTAACAATGAATGGAATTAAGATTTTTGCAATTATTCTTTTCAATTGTGGAGTAAACTGCATCACAGATTGGGATGTTTTTGGTACAAAAACTGCTTATGAATGGGCAGTACCCACCGCAAACATTGTTTCAGAGGAGAATCAGGACATGAACATAACTTATAATGGAAGGACATGTGTGGCTATCTATGTTAATGGACTTATCCGGCATGGTTCAAGATATCCTGGAGCTGATGACATGGAAGCAATGACACAGCTACAAGAAAAGATAAACGCCTCAAAACCAGCTAATTCTTATGATTTCATCTTAACATGGGTAAATACATATCCACCTGCTGATGAAGACCAACTTGTTGAAACAGGGCGCCAAGAGATGAAACATATCGGCCAAAGATTTGCCCGCAGATTTTCTTCTCTTTTCACCAACGCACTTGACAAGATTAAATTTGTGACATCTCGAAAGGTTAGAACACAAGACAGTGCACAGAAGTTCTATGAAGGAATGCTTAACTTTTCTGGCCTAGCAGTATCAAATGTTGGCTCAACTGTAAATGACAGTCTAACTCGATATTATGAAGATTGTAACTACACTGAATTTGCAATTGAAGACAATGTTACATTTTTCAAGGAGTTTTATGGATTTATGAACAGCACAACATTTACAAACATGAAGACAGCACTTGAGATGAGGGTTGGACTTCAGAATAATCCTTTAGATACAGGTAGAGACCCTTATCCCATTGCATTCTGGGTATTTTTTGTTGTCTGCTGAAATTGTCGTCTGCCTCAAAAATAAACAAGAGGCCCAAATGGGCCTGATATCGCTCACCTGGCTATTTTGCCACGAAACCATTCTGTTATAAAATTGGTCCAATTCCACTGAGGTTTTCTAATTTTCACATTTTGCTTTTATTAGTAACAGTGGCCGTTACTTGACTGGTCTATATTCAGATATTTTTGAAACACCTCAATGCAAGAATCATTTTGCCACAAATTTCCTCAAAATCCATTTAACGGTTACGGAAATGTTGTCATTTTCTTTTTTTGTGCTATTTTTAGTAATGGCAGATGGCAGCCATCTTGGATTGCCAAAATGCAAAAAGTCGAAAAGGCTCCATGAAAGGACCATTCTGACACAAAATTAGTCTTAAATTCCATTGAGATTTTCTAGTTTTCACATTTTGCTATTTTTAGTAACAGACACAAACATGACTGGTCTACATTTAGTTACGTTTGAAACACTTAAATGCAAGCATCATTTTGCCACAAATTTCGTCAAAATCCATTCAGCGGTTACTGAGATATTGTCATTTTCATGTTTTGGGCTATTTTTAGTAATGGCAGATGGCAGCCATCTTGGAATGCCAAAATGCAAAAATCGAAAAAGCTCCATGAAAGGACCATTCTGACACAAACTTAGTCCAATTCCATTGAGATTTTCTAATTTTCACATTTTGCTATTTTTAGTAACAGAGACCAACATGACTGGTCTATATTTAGTTACGTTTGAAACACTTCAATGCAAGAATCATTTTGCCACAAATTTCGTCAAAATTCATTTAGCAGTTACTGAGATATTGTCATTTTCATGTTTTGGGCTATTTTTAGTAATGGCAGATGGCAGCCATCTTTGAATGCCAAAATGCAAAAATTCGAAAAGGCTGCATAAAAGGACCATTCTGACACAAAATTAGTCCAATTTCATTGAGATTTTCAAATTTTCACATTTTGCTATTTTTAGTAATAGAGACCAATATGACTGGTCTGTATTAGTCACGTTTGAAACACTTCAATGCAAGAATCATTTTGCCACAAATTGCATCAAAATCCATTCAGCCGTTACTGAGATATTGTCATTTTCATGTTTTGGGCTATTTTTAACAACAGCAGATGGCGGCCATCTTGGATTGCCAAATTGCAATTAATCAAAATGGCTTCATGCAAGGAACGTTCTGACACAAACATACATGTGATGAACTCCCGATGACCATGTGGGAGATTTGGCTTTCATTTCAGGGAGATTGAGTTCTCCATCAGGGAGACTTTTTGACGGCAACTTTGATGCGTCGTTTCACGTACTTTACTGTATTTTTTCCTTATTTTAAAACTGAACATGAGCTATAGTATAGTTTGTTAGTTTGCTTAGTTTACTTTTGAGTTACTCCCCCCAGCCCCTCCCCACCCCCCCCCCAAAAAAAAACCCCCTCCTTTCTTTAATTATTATAATTATTCAGTTATTATTAGGGATGAGTCATTTATTATCAGGTGGGGGGGGGGGGGGGGGGTACATTTTCATATGGTTCACCAAAATTTTTCCGACCCCCCCAGTCTCACCAGAATTATTTTTCCGACCCCCCCAGATAGGTGACAAAATTTTTTATGACCCCCCCCTATCCCCAGTGCCAGCTTCCCTTCACACACATACCATGTTACCTATTTTATGTCAGACTGACCTCAATCAAAACCTAGCTGTATGAAACACAAAGAACATTTCTTATTCTAACAGGTTAATTACATGTAATCATGGTCTGTTTAAACTTCGTCTGCATTTCTTGCATTTTTTCTTCTGCTAATAGCCATCCGGAAATCTTTTTGTTGAATGCTTAATAATTATAACTGTAAATAATATTAATTGGGACTCTGGGTGGTGGGGGTCTGGGGGCTGTGTTTTGCTGATGAAAAGGCACCTGGAGAGCTGATATCACAAATGCAGGCATTAAATTTAATTGAGCACAAAATCATCTACTTGACATGATTTTATAGACACTTTCATACTGTTCTAGCAAAATAATGAAACGTTTTATTTTTTATTTTTTTGAGTCATTTCCATAAAGGCTTTAAAGTTTTAAGTTGTGAGTTTGAAAGAAAAGAGTCTGAAATTTTCTGAGTAATAGGGGGGTCTGTGGGGCAAAGCCCCCCAGAAGCTGAGACATTTTTAAAAACAAGGGCTTCGCAAGCGGCGCATAATACGCCCGTTTCAATGTCCTAAAGGAGTTACAGAATGAACAAGATTGTTTACAAAAGGATAGACAGGCAGACAAACAGGAGCAGCCACTCTATAATTAACTAGAACTGTCAGCGAATCCGACTATACACCTCCCCCCCCCCACCCCCCTTAATTGCTTAAATCAAATGGTGTTATTTTCGTAACAAAAAGCATAAAGAGGGAGAGAAATCATTGTTACCATGTATACCAAATATGAATGGTTGTTGTGAAATCTGTTACAAAAAATTACATTATTCAAAGTCAGGAGAGAAAGAAAATTGGAAAAATATAGGGAAGAATAAGCAGAAGACTGGTTCTCAATCCCACAATACAACAAGTTCTCATCAACCTGCTTACAAAATTCCCTACTCTAACTTACAGATGCATAGAAATCTTTTGCGCAAAAAATGCATTATTCTAAGTAAAGAGAGAAAGAAAATCAGACAAATACAGGGAATAAAAAGAGGAGAAGTCTGGTTCTCAATCCCACAATACAGTAAGTCATCATTAACCTGCATACCAAATATGACTAATCTAGCTTGCAGGGTTGTGGAGAAAACTTTGATGAAAAAGTTCATTATTCAAAGTATGGAAAGAAAGAATATTGGACAAATACAGGGAAGAATAAGCAATAAAAGGCTGGTTCTCAATCCCACGATACAACATATCGTCATCAACCTGCATACCAAATGGGACTACTCTAGCTTGCTTGGTTGTGGAGAAATCTTTGACGAAAAATCTTATTATTCAAAGTATGGAAAGAAAAACTATTGGACAAATACAAGGAAGAACTAGAGGGAGGTATTCGAGAGAATACAGATATCTTCCCTTACTCGTTTGAATAATAAAGGTATAGTTTCCCTTAACCCACACTTTTCGTATCAGATGGCTGTCAAAATATTTTAAGTTCGTTGTGCAAGATGTTTGCAGTAACTCACTTTGTATACATACGTTTCTGTTCTGATTAACTTCTCGTAACGACGTTCCCCAAGCGGCTCAGCGTTAAAAATACTTAACCGTAATATAGGCCTACATGCGTTTAGGACGAGAGTACCAGCTGTAACATAACATGATTCCCTGCGATATTAAAATTTTAGGCTGTGTATTCAGAACGTGATTTTCAGTCAAGTTTCCGCCTCCAGCCTGCTCTTTCGCACAGGCAGTCTTTGGACGAGGGACCTTGCACCATGCGCAAAGGGACGTAGTTTTAGAGCATATAGTACTTGTCTATGCATAAGCGCTACGGTCCCTTTTTTACGCTCCTCTGTATGCAGCTATATTTGAAATAAATAACGGTCACTTGTAAAATACACTTGCCTCGTTCCCTGGCTACACTTCAGGAACTGACTGAATCAAGGATCATTCCCTTTGTGCGAACATGATAGACTTAAACCAGTCTGTGCATCCTCGCTGCCTGTTTCCGCAGAGTGATTCCGTATAGCAATTAGGTTTGATCGGTGTGGCCAAAATCGCAGGCTAATTGCTATTATTTAATCGCATACATTATAACATATGGCCCATTTTCGCTTCACAACTGAGCCGTCTATTTATAGGCGTTTGCAATACGAGTAACCAATTTACTGGCTCCAGGTTCGCGTATAAGCGTTTAATGCCGTGCCGTATCACCCCAGCTCTGTGTTTATTGACGGAACAATAAATCGCTAATTATTCAATTAGACTTTGTAGGCTCAAATATTCCCTTGTCCAGGCCCAGACGAACCCGTTGACTTGCACATTTTGTGGCTAGTTAGAGCAACTCTTCTGATCAAGCTCTTCACCAAAGTGTGTCATTTGGGAGGTTTTACTATGCCTTGTACACTGCTGCATTTGCTATCGATTTTTCGTCTGCCTGAAACAGGTACTGGCTCTCGTTTCAGCTAAAGCGCTAGCTAACGCGGCTTATATTTCCCGGCTCTGTGTTAATCAAACGGAACAATTAATCGTTAATTACTCATTTATTATTCAATTAATCAAAAATCGCCTCGTACATTCGCTAGTCCATGCGAAGACGGACAAGCTGATATGCACAATGTATGGGTAGGTATAGCCGTTATTCAGATTTTTGTGGATAAAAAAGCGTCTTATGACAGATTTTGCAAAAGTGAACACAATATATCTTCCCATGCCATAGGCAAGGGAAGATATAATAAGCAGAAAAAGGCTGGTTCTCAATCCAACGATACAACATATCGCCATCAACCTGCATGCCAAATTATGACTACTCTAGCTTGCATGGTTGTGGAGAAATCTTTGACGAAAAATTTCATTATTCAAAGTAGGGAAAGAAATAAAAGAGGGCCATGAGGCCCTGAACCGCTCACCTGAGCAATTGGCAAAGTGGCATTTTCTTATGTCTGAAATTGTCTAAATATGAGTCTTGGGTCAAAAGTCAAAGAATGACCATGACTTCTTGTACTCATAAATCTTCATGTACTCATTAAGAGACCATATATACCATTTTTAGGCCAACATCTTCGAAACCTTCCATGAAATCTTATGTTCTAGCATTTTCCCACATTTGACCATGCTGCAAAAAAGGTCAAGGTAAACCCAAGGTCATCATTTGAACAGTCTTGGTAGAACTCTAGTACTCCATGCTACTTACCAAGTTTCAAGGCCATAGGTGTATTGGTTCTGGAGAAAAAAACATTAAAGGTTTATACCATAAATGGGTATGGCAGCCATGTTGGTTATGTGACCTGGACCGATTGAACAAATTTTTGTTCAAGCAACCCCTGGAGGCTCCATATGAAATGTGTTTACAATTGGCCCTTTGGCCTTTGAGTTAATGTTTGAAAATGTCAACATATCAGGGTCAAAGGATGACCTTGACCTCTTGTACTTATAATTCTTCATGACCTCATTAAAACGAGTGTATATACCTATTTTTAGGCCAAAATCTTCAAAACTTCCCATGAAATCTTATGTTCTTGCATTTTCACATATTTGAACTTCCCGTAAAAAAGATCAAGGTAAACCCAAGCTCATAATTTGAACAATCTTGATAGTACTCGAGTACCCAATGCTACATACCAAGTTTCAAGGTCATTGGTCAATTGATTCTGGGGAAGAAGATTTTTAAACGTTTTTATCATATCAGGGCATGGTGGCCATATTGATCATGTGACCCAGACCATTTGAAGAAATTTTTGTTCCCTCAAACCCTGAAGGCTCTATATGAAATTGGTTACAATTGGCTCAGTGGCTTTTAAAAAGAATTTTGAAATTGTCAAACTATGAGAATTCAGGGTCAAAGGTTAAAGAACAACTCTGACCTCTTGTACTCATGAATCTTTATGTACTCATTAAGATGACTGTATTTACCAATTTTTAGGCCTAAATCTTCAAAGCTTTCCATGAAATCTTATGCTCTAGAATTTTCCCATATTTAACCTAGCCATAAAATGGTCAAGGTCAACCCAAGGTCATCAATTTGAACAATCTTGATAGTACTCGAGTACCCAATGCTACATACCAAGTTTCAAGGCCATCGGTCAATTGGTTCTGGAGAAGAAGATTTTTAAAGGTTTTTACCATATATGGGTGTGGCGGCCATGTTGGTCATGTGACCTGGACCGTATGAATAAATTATTGTTCCCTCAACCCCTGGAGGCTCAACATGAAATTTGGTTTTAATTGGCCCACTGGCTTTTGAGGAGATTGTTTGAAATTGTCAAAATATGAGAGTTCTGGGTCAAAGGTCAAAGAATGACCTTGACCTCTTGTACTCATAAATCTTCATCTACTCATTAAGATGACTGTAGATACCAATTTTTAGCCCAAAATCTTCGACAGTTTTCAAGATATCTTATGTTCTAGCATTTTGCCATATAAAAGCACAAGGAAGCAAATTTGACCTTACCGTAAAAAAGGTCAAGGTCAGCCCAAGGTCATAATTTGAACAATCTTGGAAGTACTTGCGTACCCAATGCTACATACCAAGTTTCAAGGCCATCGGCCTACTGGTTCTGGAGAAGAAGATTTTTTTAGGTTTTTACCATATATGGGCATGGTGGCCATGTTGGTCATGTGACCAGGTCCGTTTGAACAACTTTTCGTTCCCCCTTCCTCTGGAGGCCACACATGAAATTTGGTTACAATTGGCCAAGCGGTTTCAGAGGAGAAGTTGTTTGAAATTGTGGACGGACGACGTACGACGGACGGACGGACGACGGAGCCTTCCCATCCTATAAGCTCCCCCGGAGCCTCTGGCTCAGGTGGGCTAACAAGTAGCCCAAAGGGCAACAATTGCTCACCTGAGAGAGACTGTAAACCTATAGGGATATTTAAGATGCTCAAGGGCAGCTAACTCCACAGTCAGTGGTCCAATCAGGCTGAAAATTAAACTCATCCAAAACATTATGTATGCCCTCGTTTAATATATGCAAGTTTAAAAAGTATCCGATCAAGAGCACAATAGACAGAGCTGTCAAGGGCAGCTAACTTCCTAGTGGTTGGCCTGATCTGGCCAAAATTTGAACTTGTTTAAGATATTATGCATTTCCTCATTACCTGCAAGTTTGAAAAGGATCGGATAAGTAGAAACCAAGAAAAAGTGGCAACATTGATTTTTTGGATGCTCAGGGCAGGTACTCCATAGTCAGTAGTGAGATCTAGCCGAAATGCTAACTAATCCAAGCTTTTATGCATATCCTCATTACCTGCAAGTATGAAGAGGATCCCATGAAAAATGAAAATGTGATGACGTTGTTTTCTCCATTATAACACTATGGGATTTTTTTCAAACGCTCAAGGGCAGCTAACTCCGTAGTCTGTGCTCGAATCCGGCCAAATTTCAAACTCATCCAAGCTCTTATGTATGTCATCATTACCTGCAAGTATGATAAGGATCTAATCAAAAACCTTGATTGCAGCACCCTGAAAGTCAAACTTACTCGAGATATTGTCATGCCCTACATTTGTGTGAAATTATTTTAGAATCCGTTGAGAAATGTAGGTGCTAGAGCGATGACAAAGTTTTTCTAAAAATAGCCACAGTGACCTTGACCTTGGGCACAGCATCCTGAAAGTCAAACTTGCTTGAGATATTGTCATACCCTACATTTGTGTCAAGTTATTTCAAAAACCATGGAGAAATGAAGGTGCTAGGGCGATGACAAAGTTTTTCTGAAAATAACCACAGTGACCTTGACCTTGGGCACAGCACCTTGAAAGTCGAACTTGCTCGAGACATTGTCATGCCCTACATTTGTGTGAAGTTATTTTAAAATCCATTGAGAAATGTAAGTGCTAGAGCGCTGACAAAGTTTTTCTAAAAATAGCCACAGTGACCTTGACCTTGGGCGCAGCATCCTGAAAGTCGAACTTGCTTGAGATATTGTCATGCCCTACATTTGTGTGAATTTGTTAAAAAATCCATTGAGAAATGTAGGTGCTAGAGCGCTGACAAAGTTTTTCTAAAAATAGCCACAGTGACCTTGACCTTGGGCGCAGCATCCTGAAAGTCGAACTTGCTCGAGATATTGTCATGCCCTACATTTGTGTGAAGTTATTTTAAAATCTGTTGAGAAATGTAGGCAATAGAGCGATGACAAAGTTTTCTAAAAATATGTGATGTCGTTGTTTTCTCCATTATAACACTATGGGATTTTTTTCAAACGCTCAAAGGCAGCTAACTCCGTAGTCTGTGCTCGAATCCGGCCAAATTTCGAACTCATCCAAGCTCTTATGTATGTCATCATTACCTGCAAGTATGATAAGGATCTAAGCAAAAACAGTTGAGAAAACGTGATGATGCCATTTTCCCCATTATAACCCTATGGGATTTTTTTCAAACGCTCAAGGGCAGCTAACTCCGTAGTCTGTGCTCGAATCTGGCCAAATTTCGAACTCATCCAAGCTCTTGTGTATGTCATCATTACCTGCAAGTATGATAAGGATCTAATCAAAAACAGTCGAGAAAACGTGATGACGCCATTTTCCCCATTATAACCCTATGGGGGCTATCTGTTGCCATGGAAACCAGAGTTCTGTGCTGATCGGCACCAAAACCTAATGCAGCCTTTCCCCCACCCAAATGATGCTTCAGATAAAATTTGATTGCGATCGGCCCACTGGTCTCTGAGATATTTATGTTTGAAAGTGTTGACGCACCCACCCACGCACGGACGGACGGACGACGGCTCGACTCCCATCCTATAAGCTCACCTCTGAGCCTTCGGCTCAGGTGAGCTAAAAAGCCACAGTGACCTTGACCTTGGGTGCAGCACCCTGAAAGCCGAACTTGCTCGAGATATTGTCATACCCTACATTTGTGTGAAGCTATTTCAAAATCCATGGAGAAATGTAGGTGCTAAAGCCATGACAAAGTTTTTCTAAAAATAGCCACAGTGACCTTGACCTTGGGCGCAGCACCCTGAAAGTCAAACTTGCTCGAGATATGGTCATGCCCTACATTTGTGTGAAGTTATTTCAAAATCCGTTGAGAAATGTAGGCCTTAGAGCGATGACAAAGTTTTTCTAAAAATAGCCACAGTGACCTTGACCTTGGGCGCAGCACCCTGAAAGTCGAACTTGCTCGAGATATTGTCATGCCCTACATTTGTGTGAAGTTATTTCAAAATCCATTGAGAAATGTAGGCGCTAGAACGATGACAAAGATTTTCTAAAAATAGCCAAAGTGACCTTGACCTTGGGCACAGCACCCTGAAAGTCAAACTTGCTCGAGATATTGTCATGCCCTACATTTGTGTGAAGTTATTTTAAAATCTGTTGAGAAATGTAGGCAATAGAGCGATGACAAAGTTTTCTAAAAATATGTGATGTCGTTGTTTTCTCCATTATAACACTATGGGATTTTTTTCAAACGCTCAAGGGCAGCTAACTCCGTAGTCTGTGCTCGAATCTGGCCAAATTTCGAACTCATCCAAGCTCTTATGTATGTCATCATTACCTGCAAGTATGATAAGGATCTAAGCAAAAACAGTTGAGAAAACGTGATGACACCATTTTCCCCATTATAACCCTATGGGATTTTTTTCAAACGCTCAAGGGCAGCTAACTCCGTAGTCTGTGCTCGAATCTGGCCAAATTTCGAACTCATCCAAGCTCTTGTGTATGTCATCATTACCTGCAAGTATGATAAGGATCTAATCAAAAACAGTCGAGAAAACGTGATGATGCCATTTTCCCCATTATAACCCTATGGGGGCTATATGTTGCCATGGAAACCAGAGTTCTGTGCTGATCGGCACCAAAACCTAATGCAGCCTTTCCCCCACCCAAATGATGCTTCAGATAAAATTTGATTGCGATCGGCCCACTGGTCTCTGAGATATTTATGTTTGAAAGTGTTGACGCACCCACCCACGCACGGACGGACGGACGACGGCTCGACTCCCATCCTATAAGCTCACCTCTGAGCCTTCGGCTCAGGTGAGCTAAAAAGCCACAGTGACCTTGACCTTGGGTGCAGCACCCTGAAAGCCGAACTTGCTCGAGATATTGTCATACCCTACATTTGTGTGAAGCTATTTCAAAATCCATGGAGAAATGTAGGTGCTAGAGCCATGACAAAGTTTTTCTAAAAATAGCCACAGTGACCTTGACCTTGGGCGCAGCACCCTGAAAGTCAAACTTGCTCGAGATATGGTCATGCCCTACATTTGTGAAGTTATTTCAAAATCCGTTGAGAAATGTAGGCCTTAGAGCGATGACAAAGTTTTTCTAAAAATAGCCACAGTGACCTTGACCTTGGGCGCAGCACCCTGAAAGTCGAACTTGCTCGAGATATTGTCATGCCCTACATTTGTGTGAAGTTATTTCAAAATCCATTGAGAAATGTAGGCGCTAGAACGATGACAAAGATTTTCTAAAAATAGCCAAAGTGACCTTGACCTTGGGCACAGCACCCTGAAAGTCAAACATGCTCGAGATATTGTCATGCCCTACATTTGTGTGAAGTTATTTTAAAATCCATTGAGAAATGTAGGTGCTAGAGCGCTGACAAAGTTTTTCTAAAATTAGCCACAGTGACCTTGACCTTGGGCGCAGCATCCTGAAAGTCGAACTTGCTCGAGATATTGTCACGCCCTACATTTGTGTGAAGTTATTTTAAAATCCGTTGAGAAATGTAGGCAATAGAGCGATGACAAAGTTTTTCTAAAAATATGTGATGTCGTTGTTTTCTCCATTATAACACTATGGGATTTTTTTCAAACGCTCAAGGGCAGCCAACTCCGTAGTCTGTGCTCGAATCCGGCCAAATTTCGAACTCATCCAAGCTCTTATGTATGTCATCATTACCTGCAAGTATGATAAGGATCTAAGCAAAAACAGTTGAGAAAAGGTGATGACGCCATTTTCCCCATTATAACCCTATGGGATTTTTTTCAAACGCTCAAGGGCAGCTAACTCCGTAGTCTGTTCTCGAATCCGACCAAATTTCAAACTCATCCAAGCTCTTGTGTATGTCATCATTACCTGCAAGTATGATAAGGATCTAATCAAAAACAGTTGAGAAAACGTGATGACGCCGTTTTCCCCATTATAACCCTATGGGGGCTATCTGTTGCCATGGAAACCAGAGTTCTGAGCTAATCGGCACCAAAACCTAATGCAGCCTTTCCCCCACCCAAATGATGCTTCAGATAAAATTTGATTGCGATCGGCCCACTGGTCTCTGAGATATTTATGTTTGAAAGTGTTGACGCACCCACGCACCCACCCATGCACCCACGGACGGACGGACGACGGCTCGACTCCCATCCTATAAGCTCACCTCTGAGCCTTCGGCTCAGGTGAGCTAAAAATACGAGGGGCGTTCAAAAAGTTTTGCAAATGACGTAATTTCTCGGTAACCACCATACAGACAGAACTTCTGATAGCAAAAAAACATAAAGCTATATTATGCGAAGAGAATTCTGCAAACAAGGTGCATTTTTTTAAAAAGGACGCATTTTTAACTTCTGTGAAAGAGGTATACCCTAAAGAGACTGCAGAATTTTACTTTGGTAGGCCGTAATTTATATATCAGCAGTCTTTGATATCTTTTTATCTTTGTTAGTGAAAGACATTATGCCCAGACAATGTTGTTCTGTGAATATCACGGAAATTAGTTTTAATCTGGCCTTCGTACAGGGTCGGGAATATGGATTATCCGTACTTTATGCTGTAGCAATTTCTCCATTTCTACTAAAATTTGATGATTTTGTAATGAAAACAAGTGTATTAGCATTCAAAATATTGTCGGCAAGAGCATTTACAGGGGTCAATGAAAACCTGTCAACAAATTCAAATTAATGCCAAAAATGAAGCCTCTGCAAGCTTTCAAAAATGACGTTAACGTAAAATTCACTAACGTCATAAGAACTGCGCATTGCTTTGCATGGAATAAATCGATAACAGTTGCCGCCCTTCTAACTTTTGTATGGATATTATAGGCAACAATGGACAAGCAAATGACAAAGATTAATTTGGTATTTACAAGGATATTTGACTTGAATGCCTAACACTGAAAAGATTTTACATATAAAATTAGCCCAGTGGTCTGACTGGGACCTATTAAAATGCGTTGTAACTCAATAAGGAAAAGTGTCTTTGTATAGTGTTTGGTATCATTGTAAAGACAAAATGCAGTGCTTTCAGTACATGCATAGCAGTTGTACCCAGCATGCTCCTAAACAAAGTCATGAGGCCATTTGCAAAACTTTATGAACGCCCCTCGTATTTTGACAATATTTGAGGGTTGGACTTCAGAATAATCCATTAGATACAGGTAGAGACCCTTAACCCATTGCATTCTGGGTATTTTTGTCGTCTGCTGAAATTGTCGTCTGCATCAAAAATCAAGAATATTTTGACAATATTTGTCTTACTAAGGCTCGATTTCACATCGCCTTAAAACGTGTTTTAAGCGCTAATCAATGACTAGTTTTGCATTACGGTAAAGGTAAAATATCCAATAACTAAAAGTTAGTCTGTGTTTTAAAGCGATGTGAAATCGGGCCTAACTCTTGTAGAAAAGATGTCTAGGCAGCAAACAGTTTGGATCTCGGATCAGGCCCCACATTTGTGGGGCCTGATCTGGATCCAAACTGTTTGCCCAGATACCCCTAAAGGGGTATCCCGCATGGAATGGGTTATACTAGTGCAAGATGCAACTTAGAATTCACGTAATAATTATTGTATTGCATTTCATCTAATAATGCCATCTGATTCAGAAATTATCTACTCTGGAAGTAAATGGTATATCATTTCGTAGTTGATGGAGTTTATTATCTCCAAAAAATTAGATAAGAGCTGTTGCAAAAGCATAGCTTGTCTTTTAGACACACTTCGTATTGTGCCATTTTATCAGTGAACCTTTGAAAATTCTTTGGAAATATGAGGCATATTCAACAAACTATATTATAAGGTCAGTCTGGGAGTTACATGGAATCCATCTTCAGGATAAAAGGCAGAATCACTGATCCATGAAATGTAGGTCACTATGAACTATATTTATTATAAGGTCTAGTTTGGTGTCAAACTGAACCCACATCCTGAATTTTATGTTCAAACACTTTAAAAGGATTTCCTCGATTCTGACCTCCTGGAGGGAATTAGAACCATTAAAGCTCTGGGGCCGTATTCATAAAACGACTTAAGTGGTTGCTATGCTATTGCTAAGGCTAAATTTCTTTGAAGGAGATTCCCTACAACTATGAAATTTGCTCTGGAGGAACAGTCTTACAAAGACTGTTCCTCCAGACCAAATTTTACAGTTGTTGGGAATCTCCTTTATAGATATTTAGCCTTAGCAACAGCATAGCAACGACTTAAGTCGTTTTATGAATACGGCCCCTGGACCAGTAACTAATATCAGTCCAAATCCACCATGGCTTGTGAATGTGTAAATATTTAACCAGAAACTTTGGCATAAATTTCTGAGCCTATGACCCTGATTTCTAGGTCACTCAGTGGGATGGGGCTTGTGAAACCAGGAACCAGTATGTCTAGTTTCAGGCATAAACTAAATTCAGCCAAATGCAAAAAATGCAAAATGAAATAAAAAGCCTTTACAAAACTCTGACCAAATCCCTTACTTGTAAGGTCATGACCTTGACCTCAATGTCACTAAGTAGGGTAAGAATCCACTATCATTCTCCAATGCTGACATCAATGCTGATGCAGATAAGGACATTAATTGACAGGTATGCTGACATTTAAAAGGTGATTTTAGTGATTTCAATAGTTCTTTACTTCTGAATGGGCATGCTAAAGGCATAAGCACACACACAATAAAAATGGTGGATTAAAGTAAATTGACATGATTCAATATAACTGGTGCATCCCACTTTTCATGAAAGAAAATCTTGTAGATTGAAAGTACAGATTAACTGAAGCACATAAAGAGAAAAGGTGAAATGATGCATACAATTTGGTTTTGAAAGTCTACATAAAGTTTATATAAACCTACAATTACTATAGAATATTAAGTGACTAAGTAAACTTCTTCAGTGGTACAGACCAGGACTAATATATCTATAGTCCTAATATTGAAACATCATTCTAATGCACTTATTAATATAACGCAACGTCTGATTGGATAACGTCAAAAATTTGCGACAGTATATTCTGCGATATACTGTCGCAAACCCGACGTCAGTAAGTAACGTCGCTTCTCATTGGCTGACGTTTGGTTTTACGTTGCTGACGGCGCTTGGAATGGGTGCAAAATAGTACATTATGAAAGGTGAAAAAGTGCATTAGAATGGGGATAACTATATTGAAAATTGTCATTTGGGGAGGTAAATCATCGGTTTTATGGTCGCAAATTGCATTTTACGGCTCCGCTGGTGCGTCGCCGTAAAACGAAATTTCCGACCATAAAACCGATGATTTACCTCCCCAAATGACAATTTTCAAGACAGTTATCCCCTAATTACCATTTTAAGGTGAAAAGATACACTTTCAGGGAAAGAATCTCTGTCATTTTTGTTTTTGTATCCCTTCTTAGTGGGCGTCAACTCTTAAAGATTGTCTCCCTCGTTTATTTCATGTTTTCAGAAACAAATATTTTAACAAAATTTCGTTAGACAATATGTAATAGTCTCATTATTAACCGTAAAAGTTTTGAGAAAATGCATATGTATTCGATAAATGTGGAATGAAAATAATCTTCAAATTAAAATGCAAATTACCTATTTCCTCACGGCCTGTAAGAATATCGATTTTGACCACGTGTGTCATGTGATTATGTAGAGGTATTTTTCTTATTGGTGCACGTGATTGTGATGTATGAATAAATTATTTTTGTCCAAACATGCGATTTCAACCGCGGTCCGCGATTGTATAAAAATTTATCTTAATTTTTGTTTAAAGTCACTTTTATCAAATATTATTATCTAAACTCTGTTCCAAATGTATAGTTAGACCATGTCGGAGGTATTGCATGAAATATTTCATCAAATAATTTTTGTTATTATTATCAAGGGAGTCAATCTTTAAGAAAGAATCTGCTCCTCTTGGAGAAAACTTTTTTGTAGTTACAGAGCTCTAGATAAGAGGGAGTATTTGGTGATAATTAGGGATAATTTTTGCTTATTCTGCATAAAAATGTATTGTGACCCCTCATCTGAACCGTCTCGATGAGACGGTTCAGATGAGGGGTAACAACATAAAATTTAAATGGGAAATAAAAATAAAATTTCCTTTTAAAAGGAAGGCTTGCCCAGCTAAGCCAGTGAAATTTTCATGAGTTGTTATTGAAGTGAACCCGATTGTTAGTGCACTTTCATTTGCTAACTTTTATTTAGCAAAGTATTTAATTTCTAACTTATTGAATGGTGGCATTATCCACGGGTGTAAGGTAAAAACAAGTGTAGAATTTGTTTGAAAAACAAATTGAAAAATATTTAAACACACACACACACACACACACACACACACACACACACACACACACACACACACACACAACAACAACAACAACAACAACAACAACAAAAAAACAACAGTTTTCCAACGTTTTTGCCGGCCGTTTTAGGCATGTCTCAAGGAAAATAACTATATGGACCTATTTCAAGTCTTTTCTTCGAGGCTGTTGAGTCACATTTAGTCTGAATCAAAATTTTAGGGAAGACTGTTTCAAACCCATGTCTATGGAATCATGGCATATCTGAACTTGGCATCAAAAGAAGACAATAAATCTATATTTACTGAAGTTTATTTTTGGTTTAAGTGGCATCAGTGGCAGTGACTGGAACAAAATTTTGACACTGAGAAGAAACTGCATGCTGCTGTTGTTTGGGACGATAACTTGCTTTACACCAATTGGGAACAACAGAGTACGGAACCCATTGCGTTCGTATTTCCATGAACTCCCGACGAATTAAATTTATCTCTTTTCAGTAAATGTGATAAGGGAAGCAAATCGTCAAAAGCGCTTGTTTCTATATTTAAACAATAAATTTGAACTCTGCTCTTTCAGATTTTACACTGATACACAGATCAGCCCACTCCGGCATAAGCGCAGTCTGATCAGTCTAGCCTCAGCATGAAAGATGAAGAATACATATATGCCGAAACAGACTGATCAGATCCAACGAATGCATTGGCGCTGGACAGTGTGCCGGCTGCTCTGACTAGTCAGAATATGCGATGCCCTAAGGCCTAGTTTTCTTGACGCCGCTGCATGATATTTTGGAAAAGCTAATGCTTTGCGCTAAGCTATATATAAACACTGTTTCTTACACAAGTTTGGTATATTTCTTAGGATGCAAAGCCAAATACTTTGCATTGCATTCAGAGTTTCATTTTTTATGCAATCAGTTTATAAAAAGCAAACGAAATGTGGCCTAGTTCAAGGCACTCGTAAAAGAAAAACGTGCTTTTAAACGGAAATATTAAAAAAAAAAAAAAAAAAAAACAGGTCATGAACTATCAAAAATTTCCATCGTTATTTTCAAATCGGATGTGGATAAAAATAGATAAAATCGGACGAGGTATTTGTTTGTTATGTCTGTGAAGAAAATAATGAAGAAATGCTGTCTCAAACTGGAACGAACTTTCCGATCTCTTTGGCTTAATTGCGGCCCTAAAAAAAGTTTAGAACGAATCGTTGCAGTACACACTCACTGGTATTTTCCGACTAAGCGTGACGTATCATTTCTTCCCAAAATAACTCGGTATCACTAAACCACTTGAATACTGGCTTGCGCTCGAAAGCGCAAGCCAAAAATTATCACTCAATTATCATCAAATACCCCTCTTATCAAGAGCTCTGGAGTATACCCCTTTTCGGAAGGGCTTGTCATCAAGGTAGGCAAACAAGAAGTCAAGAAATTTATTTCTCTTGGTTAAAATCGCAGAAAAAACATAGAGATGTAACTATTTAACCAATTAATGCCGAGTGGACTCTTCTATCTGTATGTATTGGACACGTCCATTTGTCATTTAAAGGTAGGTTCCTGGACTAGAGATAACAACTATGTTCACGAAACAATTTCGTCTTCTTCTGAGTAGTATTGAATTATCATATTTTTCTGAATTTGTTGCTACTGAGAAAATCGTCAGATGCTGAAGAAAATAGTCATTTTCCCTTTTGGTTTATTTTCTTTCGTTGGAATTCCAGTTCTAAAAATAACTATGTTTATTATGTCTATAAGTGTGAGATTTCTGATGCCATTCTCCAAAGGTCAGTTTTCTCTTGCCGTGAGCTCTCCTAGAGGTCCTGGCATGGCAGATGGGTTAAAACTATCCCACAATGCAATGTAGCATGACGTCAGCTGCGATATCTATTTTGGCATGAACTAAAAATAGCGCTTACAGGTGTGTGAAGCAGAGTTAGGAAATCCCTTGCAAAACAACTTTTCTAATAACTTTTTGATTAACACTTTTTAGTGAAACTTATTCATTCCCTTTTTATAAGTGCTTTCCAACAACTTGGATGAAAGATCATCAAAATTATGATGCATTCCAAAGTACAGGAACCTACCTTTAAGGGGTGTCAGGTTCAGTATTTTTTGTTGTTTTTTTTAATTTGAGGAAAAATACCCATTTGTCATAATAATTATGCAAAAAGTGTAGACCCTAATCAGACGCCGCATTTGCGGCGTCTGATCTGGGTCTGCACTGTCTGCCTATATCTCAATTTTGGGTGCTAGGCATTAATGGGTTAACTTAAACAAGTTTTCTAATCATTTAGTCCAACTGTCTCCCAGTCTTATGTTAGTTCTATCTTGCCAGGATCCAGCAATACCATGATAATGCTGGACATTTTAATCAAACAATTCATCAGCTGGTCATGTTGGCTGAGAGGCTAAAGCTAGAGCTTATGGGTTTGAGTCTGACCCAGGTCTTCTCCAGCCTCTGGGTTAATTCATCCTAAAAATCATTCACCCTTCTTCTCACTGACCCAAAATGACTGAAATACTGCTGAAAGGGCTGTAAAACTCAAAGCAAATGTCCATCTTTTATCTTTGCAGATGAACTGGAGCTAATGTACGAGATGTGTGCATTTGAAAGATATGCATTTGATCGTCAACAATGGTGTGAGTTTCTCACTGACAACGACAGAAAGATTATGGAATACAGAGCAGACTTAGAGGTATAGTAACTGCCTAATGTTAAACCTTTGCCATCTCAAACTGTCTCTAGCTGACAAATGCAAGTGTCTGCTAAATATTGGCGATCTATGGTGAAAAATCAGCCTCCTCATGACCTACACATAGAAGTTGGCACATCATATGCATTTCCGGTGTGTTCTGTTCTTGCAAAGCAGGGTAAGTTTATTAAAAGTGGTGTTAGTTTGTTTTCTTTAAACAGGTATACATCCCTCTATTGACTGTAAGGTAAAATCATGGACTTATGTAGAATACTGACCACGTGCGATTTGTTTGTGAGACTATGTCACATGCTAAGTTGTCGTTGCATTGGCCAGGTATACGCTACCATGTGATTTTGAGTGACATTCTGGGTGTGGCTCGGAACTGTGTATTACATGGACGCTAACATGCTTTAATTACTTAAAAATATATATATTAAAGCTCCTCGCATTTTTTCCAGCAAAATAATGGTGGCTTTTTTTTTAATACAGTACATTTGAAAACATAATGTTAACTAGAAATGTTTTTCAGAGAAAAACTGATGTCCCCCCACCAGCCCATTTCCCATCCCCTCTAATGAATAAAAAGCTTGAAGTTGAATGAACGAGTAAAATATCTAGGCAAGTTTGGAGAAAATCCATCCACTGGTTTTAAAGATATCCTACATAGATGACTATGACCTTGAAAATGAGGTCAAGGTCACCAAAATAAACTCACCACTTAAACTTGTCCGAATGATGTATCCATGCATGTTCAGTGAATTTCCATCCATTGGTTTAAGAGATATCACTGGTACAAGAAATTGTCATCTATGTCCTCCAGTGACCTTGAAAATGAGGTCAAGGTCACCAAAATCTAATCAGCTCTTAAACATGTCCCAATGATGTAGCCATGCAAGTTTGGCGAAATTCCATCCATTGGTTCAGGAGATATGGTGGGTACAAGAAATTGTCATCTAAGTTCTCCAGTGACCTTGAATATGAAGTCAAGGTCACCAAAATCTGACCAGCTCTTAAACTTGTCGCAACGATATATCTACGCCAGTTTGGTGAAATTCCATTCATTGGTTCAGGAGATATAGTGGGTACAAGATATTGTCATGTAAGTCCTCCTGTGACCTTGAAAACGAGGTCAAGGTCACCAAAATCTAATCACCACATAAACTTGTCCCAATGATGTATCCATGCAAGTTTGGTGAATTTCCATCCATTGGCTCAAGAGATATAGTAGGTACAAGAAAATGTCATGTAAGTCCTCCAGTGACCTTCAAAATAAGGTCAAGGTCACCAAAACCAAACCAGCTATATAACTTGTCCCAATGATGTATCCATGCAAGTTTGGTGAAATTCCATTCATTGGGTCAGGAGATATAGTGGGTACAAGAAGCTGACATCTAAGTCCTCCAGTGACCTTAAAAATGAGGTCAAGGTCACCAAAATCTAATCACCACATAAACTTGTCCCAATGATGTATCCATAGCAGTTTGGTGAAATTCCATCCATTACTTCAAGAGATATCACCGGTACAAGAAATTGTCATGTAAGTCCTCCAGTGACCTTGAAAATGAGGTCAAGGTCAACAAAACCTAATCACCTCTTAAACTTGTCCCAATGATGTATCCATGCCAGTTTGGTGAAATTCCATCCATTGGTTCAGGAGATATAGTGGGTACAAGAAAGTGTCATCTAAGTCCTCCAGTGACCTTGAAAATGAGGTCAAGGTCACCAAAATCTAATCAGCTCTTAAACTTGTCCCAATGATGTATCCATGCAAGTTTGGTGAAATTCCATCCAATGGTTCAAGGTCACCAAAATCTAATCAGCTCTTAAACTTGTCCCAATGATGTATCCATGCAAGTTTGGTGAAATTCCATCCAATGGTTCAAGAGATATTGCGTGCGCAAGAAATCTGTCACGCCGACGCTGATGCCGACGCCCGGGATCCGCACTGAAAACAATATGTCCCCCCTCACCTTTGGTGGGGGGACATAACTAGCTATGTTGATAGTTTTGAACAACCAGGCCTGGTGTCTAGGCCCTTGCTAGTCACACAGCCACTAAATACATGTACATGTATCTTTCTTTTGCATATCACAGCGTATTACTTAATTATATCTTCCCTTGCCTATGGCATGGGAAGATATACTGTGTTCACTTTGCCTTTTTTGTCATAAGATGCTTTTTTATCCACAAAAACCTGAATAACGGCTATACCAACCCATGCCATGTGCATTTCAGTAAGTCCGTCTTTGGATGGACCAGCGAATGTGCGAGGCAATATTTGGTTAAGTGAATAGTAATTGAGTAATTAACGATTAATTGTTCTGTTTGATTAACACAGAGCTGGGAAATATACTGCCGCATTAGCTATAGCACCTCAATAGCTGAAACAAGAGCCAGTACCTGTTTCAAGCAGACAAAAAATCGATAGCAAATACAACAGGAAAATATCAGTGTACAAGGCAGAGTAAAACCTCCCAAATGACATGCTCTTGTGAAGAGCTTGATCAGAGGAGTTGCTCTAGCTAGCCACAAAATGTGCAAGTCAACGTGTCAATCTGGACCTGGACAAGGGAATGTTTGAGCCTAAAAATTGGTTGATCACATTATAACTGAATAATTAGTGATCAATAATTGTTCCGTCAATAAACACAGAGCTGGGGTGATACAGCGCCGTATTAAACATTTTACGTGAATCGGGAGTCAGTAAATTGGTTACTCGTATTGCAAATGCCTATTAATAGATGGCACCTTTTCTTATCTCTGCTGTAACGCAAAAAGAGCCATATGTTATAAATAATAACAATTAGCCTGCGATTTTGGTCACACAGATCAAACCTAATTGCTATATGGAATCACTCTGCGGAAACAGGCTGCGAGGATGCACAGACTGGTTAAAGTCTGTCATGTTCGCACAAAGCGAAGAAACCCTTTATGAGTGACCGCTACTGCCGAGTGCATTTATGCATACAGAGCATAAAAAAGAGACTGTAGCGATTTTGCAATTTTGCATAGACAAGAATCAAAACAGGTTACTATTTGCTCTAAAACTACCTCCCTTTGCACACGGTGCAGGCCCTCCTGCAAAGACAGCATGTGCGAAAGCGCAGGCTGATATAAGTACAGCACTAGGAGGTGAAAACTTGACTGAAGATCTGGTGCTCAATACACAGCCTAAAATTTTAACAACGCCAGGAATCATGTTATGTTACAGCCAGTACTCCCGTCCTGAACGTATGTAAATTATGGTTACGTAATGCTGAGCCACTTGGGGAACGTCGTTACGAGAAAAGAAACAGAAGCGAAACATATGTATACAAATTGATATTGTGCGATAAAGATACAAGCTCAGTATACCAAGACTACTGCAAACAGCTTGCACTATGATCTTAAAATATTTTGACTGCTCAATCACCTGATATGAAAAGATTAAGTTAATGGAAACTATACCTTTACTATTCAAGCGGGTAAGGGAAGATATCTGTATTCTCTCGAATACCTCCCTCTAGTTTACTATGGCAGGATTACTATGAGAAATGGTGGCATTTTTTTGCTTACAGTACATTTGAAAACATAATGTTAACTAGCTTTGTTGATAGTTTTGAACAACCAGGCCTGGCGTCTCGGCCCTTGCTAGTCACACAGCCACTAAATACAGTCAAACCTGTCTTAAGGGGTCACCCTATGGGACCCACAAAAATTGGCTGGTTAAGACAGGTGACCCCTTAATACAGGTTCATTTGCACTGTATTTTGGTCTAAGGGAGCCCCAAAAAGTGGCTGCGAAAGACTGGTGACCCCTTAATATAGTGGCCCCTTAAGACAGGTTCGACTGTACATGTACATGTATCTTTCTTTTGCATATCACAGCTTATTACTTAATATTCTTTTTTTTTCTTTCATACTATGGCAGGATTACTATGAGAAATCATACGGCAATGACGTTAGTGGGCCCCTAGCATGTACAATACTTCAGCATATGTTTAATTCTATGGATGAGGCCAAATCTGCCTACAATGCAGGGAATACACAAACGTAAGTACCTTATATACTCAAAATATTGGGGACAAGAATTCCACAGAAGACAGTGTCTCACCAGTCTCGCCAACACAAAATGAGCAAAATCAGAAAAATCAGCAAAACAAGTGTGCCGACAATACCGATGCCAGAAAAATAATACCATATTAATCCTATTATATGCCCTGGGAGCATTGCATTTTACGAAATGGGGTTGTTTAATACAGCATAAAATGAGGTAAATCAGACGTTGCCAAAATACCTCTAACAAAAAGATAGTGTATGCATGATAATGAGTAGCACTACAATGAGGCTCTGGGGCCGTATTCATAAAGCCACTTAAGTCGTTGCTATGCGGTTGCTAAGGCTAAATATCTATAAAGGAGATTCCCTACAACTATGAAATTTGGTCTGGAGGAACAGTCTTTGTAAGACTGTTCCTCCAGAGCAAATTGCATAGTTGTAGGGAATCTCCTTCAAAGAAATTTAGCCTTAGCAACAGCATAGCAACCACTTAAGTCGTTTTATGAATACGGCCCCTGTTTGCCTTTTTTTCAGGTATACCAGAGGGCAGTTCAATTTCGGCCATTCTGAGACATTCGTCCCCGCCCTCACAGCTCTGGAACTCTTCAAAGATGGCAGTCCTCTCCTAGCATCCAACATGGCTGCCATGACAAACAGGAAGTTCAAATCAAGTCTCATATCACCAATGGCAGCCAACCTAGCCTTTGTGTTGTATGCCTGTCCAGGGGAGAATAACGGTGACAAAACTACATATGTAGTTAAACTGTTCATGAATGAAGAAGACATAATAATTCCAAAATGCAGACAAAAGGTCTGTGTATATGATGAAGTACGGAATGCATATGAGCCTAAGTTTGAGCCATGCAATAAAGACGACCTTTGTGAATATCCTCGTAAAACTAGGCCAATTTCAGCTTCAGTTTACTTACATAATCAGTTGCATGTATTTGTGATTCTTCTTGCAATAATTTTGTCTCTCGTATTAGGCAAGAATTAATAATAATTGAGCCGCAACACAAGAAAACCAACAAAGTGGTTGTGCGCCCAGCCCAGACTCAGATCAGCCTGGCCATCCACCAAATCTGATCAGACTCTTCGCTAGGCACTTAAAGGGTAGCTAAGGCTCTAAGCTACCTTCATGCGGACAGCGAAGACTCTGATCAGACTGGGGGGATACCCAGGCTGATCTGAGTCTGCCCTGGGCACACAACCACATTGTTGGTTTTTTCGTGTCGTGGCTCATATATGGTGACTCTTGTTATCTCTTGTTCAAAGCACCTTCTTATATCTGAGAATATAATTTGGACATATTTCCTTTTTTTTTCTTTTTTACATTTCAATTCCTATTATCATAAACTACTGATATCTCACAGTAAATTTCCTGGTCCCAGAAAGTTTACTATACGGTATCAGTGGTTTGTTATGAACTTCAACTTTGAGATATCAAGAGTTGACATGTACATCCCTTCAACACAAAACCTCAAACCTTCAAACTTTATGGTGAATGCGTACACTTTAAGCAGAGTCTACTCTACCAGTTTCTTTTTTGCCTCCTTTCTGAATAGAGGTCAACTCTTAAAGAAAAAAATTTGCTCCCCTTGGAGCAAATTTTTTTCTTTCAGAGTAGACCCCATTTTCAAAGGGTTTCTTTGACGAATGAAGCAAACAGGGAGTGACAACAGTTGCTCCCTTGGAAAATGGCAGAAAAAAAGGAGGTTTACCGATAAACCCTAATTTGAAGGCCCTGATCACATTGCCCTCTGCAAGCAGTTGGAACTGAATCTAAAGTCTCCCCAGGTATTTCTGCCAGAATCCTTTATCTGACTTTCTTTTTCCATATCTTGTCATTTTCAGATAGTTATATTTTTTATAATCATTTTTCTAATAAATCAATAAACTTTGGCAGTCTCTTTTGATATTTTGGCTATACACCTGTAATATTTTCCCCCTAAAATATTTATCTGTCCAGAGCTATAGACTCCAAACCCAGTATCTGAGACACCTAGGCCACGAGACTGACATTCAAACATAAGGGTACTGTTTTTATATAAATTGCTTTTATGATTCTATGAACACATCAATTTACACAATGTCAAGCAAAGTTATGGCCACCTGTAAACAACAACATTATAGCTTCATATGGCTAAGGATGATACTAAATACTGTAAAACACTTAATATCTGCGGTGTCAAAATTTCACGGTTTAATGAAAATGATATATTGGAGTATTTTAATTTTGGCATTCACACGACATACCATTGCTTCCGATAGGAAAGAAAATTTGAAGTATAACTGAAGCATTTTTTTTCTTATTTTTCTATTAAACTATATATTGTGGCATCTATTAGAATCCCCTCATCAAGGCAATTCTAATGAGATGCCACAATGTATAGTTTCATGCAACCAAATAGAAAATATCTCAAACACATCAGGTTCTTTTTTTCATCTGATCAACGATCAGGCTGTGCCCACGCAAGTGTATTGAAAATCAAATATTGGTTGACTTATATTTTAGTGCTTGTTGCCTAAACCGCCAATATCCCCAAAATTCAGTAACCGCCAGATATAAGTGTTTTACAGTACCATATCAATCTTAATAAATGCCCCTGTTCTACTAAACCTCGTGGGGAGGACCGTAACTAATGTTGATAGAACTTTTGGTCCAACCCAATTGCTTGTACTTTTGTGGCAATAAAATATGTTTAAACTACTAAATATGCTCTGCCTCAGTTTTCAGAAAATGATACATACCAAAATGCAAAATCATCAGGTATTGTAGTTGTCATGAGGCTATGTGAGCCATGACATGAGAAAACCAACAAAGTGGCTGAGCTCCCAGTGAAGACTCAGATCAGCCTGGGCATCTGACCAGTCTGATTAGGCTCAATAACTGTGGAAGGAGTTGATTATACAAACTTTTTTTTTAGAGGGGACCAACAGATGGATGGACAGATGGACAGACAGACAGACTGACAGGGGTAAAACATAATTCCCCCTGACTACCATCACGGGGCATAAAAATACAAAAATGAGCTGTGAAACACAACAAGAGTTGTTTGAAGATTACCAAGCAGCCCTCATTAAGTGAATTGATTCTCACAGTTACAAAGACATACAATTATATGGGGTCATATGCAGTGTCAGACTGAACATTATCCCAGGTATATGTGAAAACCAACTATATAGTGCTCAAAATATGAAGCAAAATCCTCAAGAGAGTAAATGAAAGTAAACCAAATGTATATCCTAGTGACCTCAAATATTATGAGGTCTTTCATAGTGTCAGACTAATCCATTATGCCATGTACCATCTTAATCTGTTAAATGGTGTTGGAGATATAAGGTAAAATCACTGAATTGTAAAATATAAGTCACAGTAACCTACAAATAGTATGAAATCATTTGCAGAGTCCGACTGAATATCAAGTAAATAGTGCTCATGATAGGATGTACGTCAAAATCACTGAACCATGCAATGTAGGTCATTCACAATGTCAGACTGATCCACTGTGCCAAGAGTGAACAGGGCCTGACAAATCCAAAAATTTTCCACTTGCCCACTGGGCAAGCAAAATAATTTTTTACTTGCCCAGCCAAATTTTTAACTTGCCTGGAATCTTCGTCAAATTCCAGCATTAACGAATAGCTGTCTAGAAAGTTGGTTGCTCTTAAAGCTCAGTATCACATTACCCTGCACATGAAACAACCACTTGAGCACAGCAACTCTCTTTCTTTTAATACTGCAACACGCTGCCACATCCCCTTGTGAGGATTATGTGCAGGTGGATTGTGTTTTTCTATCACAATGCAGAGAAAGAACAGTCAAGGATGATAGGGTTAAAAAGACTGTAAGGCTAAAAACAGATTTGTTGAGTTAGAACATGGGGTGGTCAAGTGACCTCACTGCCAAGCTGAACTGATCCATTGTGGGCAGTGTAACTACTGAGACAGGTAGTCTGTTCCAATATATAACGGCTGCATGGAAGTATGAGTATTTGTGTAATAATCCAAAGTTGTTTGCATCTGACGCAGTGTGCGTGAAGGTGGGGGTGGGTGGGGGGGGGGGGGGGGGGGGGGGGGGGGGGGATGGACTTTGTCTGTGATTCTTTGAATCCCTACCTTAATCGGCCAATTAACAACTCCTCCAAGCATTAATAAAAGTATTTGTCACTCTGCTAAGCAACATACCATCTAACGCGACCAGCAACCTTAACAATCCAGCCCAAAGTCGTCAAAAAGCTGACTTGGGTAGCGGGCGACCTTGCTGCTAAAACCGAAAGTGAAAGTAACGTTGGTCCGAGACTTCGCGAGATAAAAATCTTATCACCGCGTATAACGGGTATGTTGGATGATAAAAAGTGTGAGTATTTCCGATAGGCATAACTCTTTTATTCCTTTATGCTGAACATATTTACAAATGATTAATACTATTGGTAAGCATATAACGTTATTGCATGTAACTTTCTCAGCAATGAATTAGTTTTTTCCTATTGTCGTTGCATATTGTCCGTCATTTTATGCTTATCATCGTACCCGTTTTACACGGTGTTTTCACATTTGCGGTGACCATGATATTGCATTTGATTGGTCAATCGCTAAAATCTCAGTCACTGAAACCCGATAACTAGAGCGAATCCACGCTTACGTTTTAACACGGTTTACTTGTTTACAAAGGCCGATTTACATAACCAGTCACTCGTAGCGTGACCACAGGGCAAGTCTTTTGTACACACTGAACGGCCATTGTTTTATCTTACCGACACGTGCCGAACTAAGTAAACTGATTTAATCACTGCTACACTGGATCAACAGCTGGGTGTCAATTATCTACGTGTCAATAAACAAATTCGGCCATGCGACACCGGACACACTAGAGGTGAGAAAGACGGATGATAATTATGGTCATGTACAGTCTGTGCGGCTCTCTTTTTCAAACACCGCTTACCGTAATTTGCGTAAAACTTCTAGAATTTTGCGATTTTTTTTTAGTTGCCGGACCGGGCGTCGGCCTGGAAATTCCACTTGCCCGTATAAATTTCCAGCTTGTCCCGGGCAGCCGGGCAATGGATTTGTCAGCCGCTGAGTGAAGTTAATCCATCGAAGTGCTTGAAATATATAGCAGAATCACTGGACTTTGAATAAAGATCAAAGGCACAGGAGTCAGCATGAATGCTTTGCAGCTGCTGCATTAACACGGATAGGCTATTTGAGCACATATCAACTCTCTTTTTTCAGGAGGTATCATACAAAAAAAATCTTGCCTCAGAAAAATGCTGCCAAACGGCAAAGTCAGTCAACCATAATATGTAGGTCAAGGACAGACAGTTGTGTGATGCAGCTGCTGCAGTCATATGGTTGTATATATGTATCAAGTATGATAGTTGTAGCTGCTGTAGTTTGTAAGATACAGAGTTAAACATCCAGTTACACACAATTGTTAACCCTTAATGCGCCAAAAAGCAGACAACTAAATTTACGTCTGCAGAATTTCAAAAAAGGTTTTGTCTAAGTGATATCATATTGAGAATTCGAACAATAGAGGGCAAACAGTGTAGCTTCAGATGAGGTGGCTCAGTATGAGCCACCTCATCTGGATCTACACTGTTTGCAAATTTTACTATTATAATTTTTGGCACTTTAAGGGCTAATATTGGTTAATCTAATGATGAGCACTGACACCGATGCTAACACTAAAGCATACTCGTTTCATTCAGTTCTGCTAATAAACCTTACATAATACCGTATACGCGACAATTTTCGCAGTGTTCCATTTTTCGCGGTATTTCGCGGTCACTTAGAAACTGTGAATATTAAAATCACGAAATAATTTCCTGTTTTTTACAAAGTATCATCAGTAGACACAGCGTCCATATATTTTGTTTCTGTTTGCTTCGGTAAAGTCTGGTACTTTTTATTTGAGCCAGTTCTTTCATTAACCTGCAGCCGCAGGTTAATGACAGAACTGGCTCAAATGAAATTTAAGCAATTTTGATTTTTGTACATGTTGCTAACCGCCAAAATTGAAAATCGCGAAAATTAATGTTCATGTTTTTGCCCCTAAACCGCGAAAATTTGAACCCGCCAAACTTACCGCATATACAGTATTACATGGAAATTGTATTTTTGCTGAAATCCTACTGCAACAGCGTATATATGTATTGGAAAAATCAGCATGTCTAACAACTTGACCATTACAACTTCAGACACTACCAGGTTTATCAGCTTGGAAGACAAAAACTGGGCAAATTTATCTGGATTTGTTCAGGTTATGATGCTGATGACTGTCAAAGGCCTTTCATGAGAAAAAGCCTTTGTCACTAATATTTGGCACCATTTCAGTCTCCTATGCATTTCTTTACAGTATTATTATCTGAACTGTTAGAACAAATGAGATATAAGCCAAACAATAAAACATTACCATGCTTGGAAATGCTATTCCAGAACTGAAGCATAAATTCTCCATATCATCAACAAAAGCTGAAAAAAAATAGCAAAAGAATAAAGAATGAGTCGCTTCACGGCAAAACCAACAAAGTGGCATGTGTGCCCAGCAAAGAATTAGATCAGTCTGGGCATATGCCCAATCTCATCAGTCTTGGCTATGTGCTTAAGGTGTACCTTAAGGTCTAAGCCACCTACAAGTCAACAGTGAAGACTCTAATTGGACTGGACAGATGTGAAGGCTGATCTGAGACTTTGCTGGGTATTCATGCCACTTTGATGGACCTGTTCTGTCACAGCTCATTTAGAAATAATAATTGAGCCGCGACACGACAAAACCAACAAAGTGGTTGTGCGCCCAGCGCAGACTCAGATCAGTCTGGGGATCTGCCCAGTCTGATCAGAGTCTTCACTGTCCACATGGAGGTAGCTTAGACCCTTAGCTACCCTTTCAGTGCTCAGCGAAGAGTCTGATCAGACTGGGCGAATGCCCAGGCTGATCTGAGTCTGTGCTGGGTGCACAACCACTTTGTTGGTTTTCTCTTGTCTCGGCTCATATGAGAATTCCATGGAATGCTGTGTCTTGCCTGTCTGCTACTGTCAAAATGTCCCCAGGACAACTTACTGAGCTAAAACAGAAAACCCTTCTTAAATTTACACAGTGAAAGACACCAGGGCCCGGTTGTTCAAAACTAACGATGTCATTAGTTAAAGTTTCGTTAAAATTTCAAACAATAATATCTCATACATGCCATTATTTTTTTGTTGAAAAAATGTGAGAAGCTTTTGCATTGCAAAAGCTTCTCTAATTTTTTCAACAAAAAATATAAGTGTTATTGGTTATTAAGTTGTAATTCACTGAACAAGCTGACCTCTTAACAAACTCGTTAAGCTAACGATGCTTTGAACAACTGGGCCCAGAAAAGCAAATCCTAAGTCTTGCTTACCACCAGGCCCAGGCAAGTCATAAATGTTTCAATTTTTCTCCTGAAAACACTTGGTGGAACTACAAACAGCACATGCTCAGAAGCAGCCTATCAGTGTGCTTTATTTTGAGTTTGAGATTATACTCAAGTTTTATAACCTTGGACCTTGGTTGCCTAGCATATCTGTCACAACTTGAAGTTTTAAATTTTGAACAATGGCCGCATCTTAAAAGACTGGGCTCCCAATATCTCAGGGGAAAAGACTATTGGATGCCCAGTTGCCAATGGCTCCTCAATTTTGGACCAGGCCCCAGGTTTTGATAGAAAATTCCCATTTTAATCATACATGATTCACAATTCATGAAAAGAGAGGAATGGTCTGTCCTTTCCCGTTTATTAAGTCAAAATGAGATCCCACTGGGCCTCATGCCTAATAATTTCATCATAAGTCCAGTGCAAATCTACTAACATCTGTAAATCTTGAGCAATTAGGGTAGGCAATTATGGTTAGTGACATAACTGAAATTCTATCAATTATAGATTTGATCTGCTGTGTGCAGCAAAATATCAGTACACACACTCTACTGAGACAGTGAAGAAATATTTCAAATTCAAAAACCCACAGCAGGGTCATGGTGGGTGGGTGGGTGGCTGGCTGGCTAGATGGACTGACAGATGAATGGATTCAATATTCTGTGGCCATTTCAATTTCAAAAAATTATTTTAAGCTGATGGAAAAATGGATGAGATGATGGTGAAGATGAAACAATATGAAGCGCTAGAAAAGAATCACAACCTGGGCCAGCCTTGAACTCAGAACCTCAGAATTCGAAGTTAAAAGCATTTATGCCTCAGCAAACACAGACCAGTTTTACTTTTTTGGACCAGACCTAAACACTTACCCCTACAAAAATGAAAATAGTTAAATATGCAAACAGGGTATTTCCAGATAAGGCAGCTCAAAATGAGCCACTTAGCTGGATCTACACTGTTTGCCTTCTTGACAAAGCTTCAACAAAATATTTTTGATATCCTAAAGACCTACATGTAATATGAGCCGCGACACGAGGAAACCAACAAAGTGGTTATGCGCCCAGGGCAGACTCAGATCAGCCTGGGCATCCACCATGTCTGATCAGAGTCTGTGCTGTCCACATGGAGGTAGCCTAGACCCTTAGCTACCCTTTAAGCGCTTAGCAAAGAGTCTGATAAGACTGGGCAGATGCCCAGGCTGATCTGAGTCTATGCTTTGCGCACAACCACTTTGTTGGTTTTCTTGTCTCACGGGTCATATAAGTTAAGTCATCTGCTTTTAAGAAGCTTTAAGTGTTATATGTGAGAAATCATAGGCACTTAGCTGACAAAATGGGATGAAATAAATTTATAATGATAAAAATAACTTACCTCTAATAACAAAATACATGAGTTGGAAAAAATCACTATCAGCTTTGGCACTAATTATAACTACTTCATTGTCTTTCTTTGGCACCTGCAACAAGAAATATTGCAGCAAAATCACTCATAACAAATACAGAGCTCTAGATAAGAGGGAGTATTTGGTGATAATTAAGGATAATTTTTCTTATTTCTCATTGAAACCGTATGTTGTGACCACTCATCTGAACAGTCTTGTTGAGACCATTCAGATGAGAGGTCACAACATATGTTTTTATGCAGAATTCACAAAAATTATTCCTTATTATCTCTAAATACTCCCTCTTATCTAGAGCTATGAAAATACTTTATTTACTCTAGCACCTAAATAATAAATAATGTACAGAGGTTCAGTTAAAGAATATCACTCAAAGAGATAGATACTCCAAGGGATATCACTTGGAAATGGACATATTTGTCATCAACTATATATTAGTGCAATTACTTGAGAACTAGAGAATTCATAGTTCTGACAACCATGCCAATTTCAAACAGGTATACATTCCCCTATTAACTGTAAGGTAGAAAATAGACTTATGTGGGACATTGAATACATGCATGTTAGTTTGAGGGACTATGTCACATGCTATGTTGTTGCTACACTGGCCAGTTATACACTATCAGGTGACTTCTGAGTGACATTCTGAGTGTGGCTTAGAACTATGGATTGAGGATTTTGCAGAAAAAGAATCTAATTATCTGCAAGGTCATGTGCTGTCATGGAATCAAAACTGACTGGCTCTAACAGTAATTTGTGGTCACTGTTTGGAGGTCAGCAGATATATAATATATCACTCACGGACCAAACTTGTAATAATGATCTATTTTACAACTGACCTTAGATCAGGGATTTATCACTCATTAATACATTCTTGGAGCTGATCCATATCATGAGGTGAATGGGTACACTTTCAGGAGAAGAAATTCTGCCAATTACAAGTTTGCCTTCCTGCTCAATAAGGGTCAAGTCTAAAAATAAAGCTTTGCTCCTGTAGAAGCAAATTCTTTCTTTTAAGAGTTGATCCCATTATGAGTGGGCTTTGCTGTCCAGGAAAAATGAACAGGAAGTTACAATTGTTGTTCCTCTTTGTATAAATACTACAAAAAAAACATGGATGTGTACCCATTTGTCGTAAACATGAAATGCTGAATTTTCATCTACAGTAGAACTTCATTGGCTCAAACTCTGATGGCTTGTTTACCCCACCTAGCTAGAACTCGTTCTTGGGTCTCTAGAGGTCAATTTCTATAGAAACTAACCCTAGATGGCTGGACCTGCCTTTGGCTGGAATTGTTTTTTATGGTCCCAAACCTGTTGGAGCCATTGAAGTTCTACTGTATATGATGTTTGTGTATTGTGAGTTCCACAATATACATACCAAACTGGCAACAGCTACGGCGGTTCCATATTCTACTGTTAATCCTAGGACTGAGTGACTCTCAATCCAGTCTGAGAAATAATTCTGCCCTGGAAAGTCTCTCTGGTAGTCTTCTGCAGCCAGACGAACATTCTCCATAGCACCTGGCAACATAATAGTACTGCAATTTGAGCAAGTGCAAGTTAATGACAAATATTTACACTTGCCACTGATTTCCCATAGGTAAACCCATTAAAGCAGCTAGATTCATACACCGATGAAGGACAGTTAATCATGTGATGTTGTTGTCAAGGGACGTCTAACTTGATTGGTCAATGTAAATGTTCGATTGATGCCACTTCATGCCGACGGCTGTTTAGCATAATGGCCGAACACGTCGTTGCTAAGTTTTCTTCGTCCCATATTTTGTATATTCAATGCTAAATTTCCAGGAAAATGGCATAGAAAGGGTCTAAAAATAAAGTGTAAATATAAAAATAAAAATTTGATTTTTCAGTGTTCATCGTGCGAAGAAGCCAGTGGTTGTCGCTAAAATTCTACAAGAAGCGCTTTGCGCTTCATGGAATTTTAGCGTCACCCACTGGCTTCATCACACAATGAATGCTGAAAAATTGAATTTTAATTCTTACGACAAGTCACAGGATAAAATTGTTGACTTGTACTCTTACATAAAACTTAAACACTTATGGCTGCCACTGCCACAGTTGGTCAGTCTTACCATCCATCTGTCTGTCCTTCCTTCAGCCCATACACTGGTCATTCTGTCAGTCCTTCCATTTGTTGGTCAGTCCATCGGTCAGTCCATGAGTCACTAGATAGAATTCCTCACTTGTACTCTAACATAAAGCTTAAATGCTAATGGCCTCCACTGCCACCATCTTGGTTGATCCGTCCATCAGGCAGTGGGGTATCTGGGCAGGCCTTAAACAGTACACAACTGTTTAGCAGTGCTGTACCACTTTTTAGTGTATCACCAAACACCTATTATCAACTGTTGTCTAAAGCTGTATTGTCTTATTTCGTTAAAAGAAAAACGTCTTAACACAGTTTTCTTGCCGTTTTATTTAAAATTACTGAAACAAAACATGCATGTCTGAATGATTCATGAAGAAGAAATAGATCAGAACTCTAGATAAGAGGGAGTATTTGGTGATAATTAGAGATAATTTTTGTTAATACTACATAAAAACATATGTTGTGACCACTCATCTGAACCGTCTCGATGAGACGGTTAAGATGAGGGGTCACAACATATGGTTTCAATGAGAAATAAGAAAAATTATCCTTAATTATCATCAAATACTCCCTCTTATCTAGAGCTCTGATATATTATTTCTGTATGATCCTGTTTACTCAGATGATAAGCAACAGAAACCATGGACTATTAAGTAAATTTGAATGGGAGTCAGAAACGGCCTAAATCATACTAGGTCCTTTATGATGTTACCTCAGGAGTATTCACAGGCTACAGGAATGTAAAAGCATTTATGATTTTTATTTCTTTCTACAACCAGCTTGCAAACAGTTATTTGAGCCGTGACACAAGAAAACCAACAATGTGGTTGTGCGCCCAGCGCAGACTCAGATCAGCCTGGGCATTCGCCCAGTCTGATCAGTCTTTGCTGTCCGCATGGAGATAGCTTAGACCCTTAGCTACCGTTTAGGTGCGAAACAAAGACTCCGATCAGACTGGGTGGATGTCGAGGCTGATCCGAGTCTGCGCTGGGTGCACAACCACTTTGTTGGTTTTCTCGTGTCGCAGCTCATTTTAATTAACAGTTAAAGTACTGTCAGAGAAGATGTATTTCATATATAAAATCTTGAAAGTTCCATCATTTATACCTTGGTATCTTTTGGAATCAAGAAATCCATGTAAATGAGGGTGAACTTGACTAGCTCCAGCATGTGGAAGAAGATCCCAGACTAAGGCTGGGTACTTGAACACATTATAATGACTGTAGACCTTCTGGTACCTGAAAATGCATGTTTATGAAATTATACGAAAGGTACATTGTTAACACAACAGCCATATTCAACAACATGAGCAAATGCCAAATGCTTACTGTTGACCAATGCACTGATATCAAGCTGTGCACAAACAGTGAGCAGTTGGCAAGCTAAAATGATGTATATCAACATACACTGTGTGGTTGGTGGGCACATATGTTGGTGAACATACCTAAGGTACCAGAACCAACATATGGCAAACAAGAAATATCTTTAAAAATGAGGTAATCGGCTTAGATTATATAAAGATGTGTATTTTGATATGCATGAGTCAGGTACATGTAAGATATCGAATGTGCTGATCAGATTGTACGGCGCATGTGTGATATGCATGTTTGTTGTTGGTGTTGGGATTTCGATTTTGGAAATGCTGTTGAATTTTGATTTTGAAAAGTGTCGCAGCTCAAACACAACATCAACAACTAGGCACTAAGCCAGCAACAATACTTAATTTCATTTTCTGTGTCAAGTTATTTTGTTGGTTTTAAATTTTACATGAGCGACATAACAGGCAAAATGATCTTGGCAAAAAGCGATTTGGACCGAAATATCTAGATTCATCACGACACGGTTTAACCGTCAAATGAAACTGAAAGTAGAAAGAGAAAGCGAAAGTAAGCTACTTACATCAAAATCCCGGGTGTATTTATATTGAACAATGGAATACTTAAAATGTAGGTCAATAGCCAAAAAAAATCCAAAACTAAAGCTGGTCACATGTACTTGTACACATTATAATGACTGCAGACCTTTGTACTTATTATAAAATACACAATGTAGTTTGATAAGTAACTATTTGTGCTGTACAATATATATGAATACCATACCTATGCTCCTACTAACCCTTTGGTTTAAACAATATTTTATTCAACAAAATTTGAACAAGGTACAGAGGTCATAATTAGCTGTCTCAGCTGGATCTACACCGTTTGCCATCTAGTCAACAGCTTCAACAAAACATTTTTAAATGTCCGCAGACGTAAAATTTGTTGTCTGCCTTTATGACACTTTAAGATTTAGAAATATTTTGATAGAGACTGACAAATTTACTTATTTTACGTGCATACTGGTACTAACAGAATCTACCTGGAATGGGAGCAAAGTCTTTCCTTTAAAAGTAGACCCCCTTTCTTGGCCCGTTTTGTTGTCAATGTAATCAAACTGGGAGTCAAAAGTTGTGTCCCTTTTAAAAAAAAAATGGTGGAAAACCATGCATCTTATCAAAGGGAAATTTTCTATTACTAACCATCTTTGAGCAGTCTCCATAAGGTCTAAAAATTCTTTTTTCCTCCAGTTTAGGGGGTGATGATTACGCAACATGAACAAGGCATGCCACCGATCCAGTTTAAATGTGTTGCCAGCACTGTATGAGAACTCACCCTGTATATGACCAAACCTGTCCATAGCTGTATATCTAGAAAGAAAACATCCACAGATCTTTATTGTTGTGTATAGTGGTATTCTAATTTATGAAGGTTTATTGATATTCATGAGTAATGAGTAACTCCTACAAGGAATTTGTCCAGTGAAGTAATATAGGAAGTCATAAAATTTGTGATAATGGTGGGAAAACATGGTGGGGTACCCAATCACCATCATAATATAAGTGTCTTTCATATGTGTGTTGTGAGAATAGAAAAATTCGTATCAAGAGGATCTCTGTTGTGCATCAAACTGCAAGCCGCGTGATGCCAAACAGTGATCCTGAATGACAAATTTTTCTATTTGCATCTCACACCCACAACTGATACTTTTGCTTGCACACCTTTTGGTTTTCAAAAAGGTACTTATTAAAATTTCCTTGGTGGAACCACTCACAAAAAGTTCAGGTCCTGCCCAAGGAGGTGCTTTTATATGGAATAGCCCTTACTGAAATAACGTTCATTTTGAAATCCCATTTTAAAGGGTCATATGATAAACTTGTGGTTGTTTCATAAATTTTGTATGAAATGACCACAAGTGTAAGATCCTCTAAAAGTTAACATCTAATCTTGCCAAAGCATTTCTTCAGAACATTTATGAAAACTACCATTAATCAGGTTGTTTTCAAGTGTTCTTCACTTCATGATTCTTAAGTTTTTGGTGTTATTGGCAACTTCTTGAATTCACCACCAAGTATCAATTGGCAATTTCCCACTATGCATCTATTCAACAAACATTAGTGAGATACTTGAATTCCTAAGCCAGAAAATTTGTTAATATTAGGAAAACAAGTTTCTTTCAAATATTATGGAAAGTGATTTTATACAGTATTATAACCACTTACTTGTCATATTTACAGAAGTCACAGTGGTCTTCAGTTTCTTTAGCCAGACTGTCCACACTAAAACAGGAAAAAAATGCAACTGGATGTATATTATCAGTTAACAAAAAATATCAGAAGAAAACAACAATCCTGAGCCCAGTTGTTCAAAGCATCGTTAGCTTAACGAGCTCATTAAGAGGTCAACTCGTTAAGTGTTTCACGACTTTATAGCCAAAACACTGATATTTTTGTTGAAAAAAATGTGAAAAGCTTTTGCAGTTTTTGAACAATAAATATTGGAGCATTTGCCTGCGATATTAACGTTTGAAATTTTAACTAAATGTTGACTAACAGCGGCATTAGTTTTGAACAACCGGGCCCGGGTTTATAATGAAACTAAAACAGAGCACAATAAAAGGCTGATCCACAAGTTAAGTGTCTACATTCACACTTCTAACAAATTTTATAATACATGTACTTTTTTGCATTGTGTTCACATGTACAGCCCCAGAGCAGAAGAAAATGTTCTAAGACTCATCATTTTTACACTGAATGACAACCCTTTGCCTATCTTTAAGGCATTCCTGTAAAGGTTCGAATTATATGCTTAGTGGGAATCTAAATCAAATTTGCCTCAGTTATATTTGTCAGCATTTGTGGAAAAAAACACACACTAAAATGGTGATATTTTTGAAAATATGACCCCTTCTATTCTATTTCTATTCTATCCCATAACCTTACTAGGTCGTTGGGGCACCACAGCTGACTTCAAAACAATCCCTTTCCACCTTGTCCTGTCTTCAGCTGCCCTAGTTGAGCTGGCAAAATCCATTCCAGTCCACTCCTTGATATTGTCTTCCCACCTCTTCTTCTGTCTACCTCTTCTTCTTTTTCCTTTCACTGTGCCCTGAAGAATTGTCTTTGCTAAACCAGAAGACCTTGAGACATGGCCAAACCACCTTAGTTTCCGTTTCTTGACCAGCGTCAGGAGTTCATCATATTCTCCAATGGCTGCTTGGATCTTCCTGCGAACCTCCTCATTGGTTATATGGTCCTTGTACGAAATATTCAGTAATCCCTTTCCACCTTGTCCTGTCTTCAGCTGCCCTAGTTGAGCTGGCAAAATCCATTCCAGTCCACTCCTTGATATTGTCTTCCCACCTCTTCTTCTGTCTACCTCTTCTTCTTTTTCCTTTCACTGTGCCCTGAAGAATTGTCTTTGCTAAACCAGAAGACCTTGAGACATGGCCAAACCACCTTAGTTTCCGTTTCTTGACCAGCGTCAGGAGTTCATCATATTCTCCAATGGCTGCTTGGATCTTCCTGCGAACCTCCTCATTGGTTATATGGTCCTTGTACGAAATATTCAGTAACCTTCGATAGCATCTCATCTCAAAGGCCTGCGTTCTTTTCTCTAACTCTGCTGTCAAGGTCCATGATTCACAGGCATACAGAAATATGGAAATGACAAGGGAGCGCATAAGTGTCACTTTTGATCCAAGAGATATGTTGTTATCTCTCCAAATTGGTTTCAGCTTGGCAAGAGCTGAAGTGGCTTGTGCTATCCTTGAGAGAACCTCCTGTTTTGAGCCATCATCTGAGACAACTGCTCCAAGGTATTTGAAGCTGCTTACAGTACCCAGCTTCTCCCCCTTTACCTTGATCTCCCTCTGGATGCCATCTGCGCTGTTTGTCATCAGTTTGGTCTTCTCAGCACTGATCTCCATCTTATACCTTGTGCAGGTCTGGTCGAGACTTTCAACTAGAGCTTCTAGTTCCTGCTCTTCCTCAGCAAGAGCGTCTATGTCATCGGCAAACCGCAGGTTGGTAATATTTCTGCCACCTATGCTAACCTTTCCGTCATGTTCTTCCAGAGCATCAGACATGATCCGTTCGAGAAAAATGTTGAAGAGGGTGGGTGACAGAAGACATCCTTGTCTTACTCCAACTGTTGTTCTGAACCATTCTCCTGTGCTGCCATTTATCAGGACTGCACTTGTAGCCTTGTCATATAGCTGCTCAATGGTGCGAACTAGGTTTGCATTGATATTGTACTTCCTCATGGTGGCCCATAAGGCTGCATGCCATACCCTGTCAAAGGCTTTTTTGAAATCAATGAAGACATGGTACAGATTCTGCTGATGTTGGAGATACTTTTCACACAGGATTCTAAGGTTGAAGATCTGTTCTGTGGTGCTCCTTCCTGCTCGGAACCCAGCCTGTTCCTCAGCAATTATCTCTTCGGCTTGTGGCTTAAGCCTGTTCAAGATAACTTTCAGCATGACTTTGCTTGAATGACTGATGAGGCTGATGGTTCTGTAGTTCTGGCAGAGCTGTAGGTTGCCCTTTTTAGGGAGAGTAATAATCAGCAACTGAGTCCATGGGGTAGGCCACTCTCCTGTTCTCCAGATCCTGTTACAGATATCTGTTAAAACATCAATCATGGTCTCCCCTCCAGCTTGAACAAGTTCTGCTGGTATATTATCAACTCCGGCAGATTTTCCCTTCTTCAGTACTGCTACTGCAATCTCAACTTCCTCACGAAGGATCTGTTGTTGATCTTCTTCTGGGGGCTGACTGCAGTCCAGGACCGTATTGTCACCATCAGTCTCATGGTTGTATAATTCTGAGCAATATTCTGTCCATCTGCTGAGAATCTCTTGTTCTTCTGTAAGGCCTTTCCCAGACTTGTCCTGGATAGTTGTGGATCTACCCTGTTTCCCAGCTGGTATGCTTTCTTGCTGTTGTTTTTGTTCAGGCAAGTTTCGATCTCCTCGCACTGACTAGCTATCCAGTCCTCCTTCGCTTTCTTCACTGCCTTCTGAATCCTTTTGTTTGCTTCCCTGTATTCTTCTGCTCCTCCTGCTTCATACCTCTTCTTCTTCAAATTTCTCCTCTCATCACAGAGGTCGAGAACATCTCTAGTGACCCATGGCTTTTTCCTGCGACGTTCCTTCCCAAGTATCTCATTGGCTGCATCAGTCACTACTGTATTGTAGGTGGTAATCATGGTATCTATGTCCATGTCATCATCCCTCAGACCAATGAGTGGTGCAAATTTTCCACCTATTGTTGCTTGAAAAGTGCATGCCACCTCTGGGTCCCTTAGCTTCTCAAGATCAAACTTCAGTCTTGGCTGGGTTGGCTTTCTAGCCTTCTTCAGACGAACTCGGAAGGTCATCATGACCAGGTCATGGTCACTTCCTATGTCTGCTCCAGGGTCGTATTAACACTCAATTAGGATTAGACACAAACAACTTAGGGGGATAAAAAAAATTATAATAGGATAAAAGACAGACTAAGTCGCTCAATTTTCTCTATTCTTTCCTGCTGAGCTGCTATCAGGCTTCACAAGTTGTCCAGGGGCCGTATTTATAAAACAACTTAAGTCGTTGCTATGCTGTTGCTAAGGCTACATTTCTATGAAGGAGATTCCCTACAACTATGAAATTTGCTCTGGAGGAACAGTCTTTTTAAACTGTTCCTCCAGAGCAAATTTCATAGTTGTAGGGAATCTCCTTCATAGAAATTCAGCCCTAGCAACAGCATAGCAACCACTTAAGTCGTTTTATAAATACGGCCCCAGAACTACATAGGTCATACATAAACAAATTCTGCTGTCTGCTTTTTGGGGCTTTAAGGATTAAACTTACTATTCTCTTTCTGGCTGTTCTGGAACCGACATGGGTCGCTTGTTTCTTATAGGATTGTAAGTATTCTGTTCTCTTGTATATTCATTAAATGTAAATATCACAGACTGAAATAAAAAGATGAAAAGCTATTTTTTGATTCCATACTAAAATTTCAGACAGCAAAGCTTGAGCAAACTAAGCAGACTGTAAGACTGCACCACAATACAATGCAAATGAACCTTCCTTAAGATAAAGCAGCCAATATTTGTGTGCCCACATGGGTGACCTCTTATGACAGACCACATGGGTGACCTCTTACTGTAGTTAAATATGCACAAACAGTGTAGATCCAGATGTAGGGGCTCATACAGAACCACCTCATCTGGATCAATGCAGTCTGCCATCTAGTCTTTGAATTCTCAATATGATGTAGCAGCTTGATGTAACAGTTTTTGAAATTTTGTATATTTCAAACTTTTCGTATGCTTTTTAGGTGCTTTAATGGTTAAACAGACACTCATGAAGCACAAATGTAATCATGTTTCAAGTGTGGGCTTCATATGACTGTGAGCCTGAGGTGTCACTTTATAGGAGCAAAAAAACACTTTTGACTAAACTTTACTCTACAATTGTTAACAGACAGAAATATGGACAAACAGAAAAGAGTAACCGAGGTGAAAACAATTTAGTCTCATGACATACTTCACATGTTGGGGCTTAAATAAAATTTGGTAGTAGGCAAAAGACATTACTGTGGGCTGCGTGCACTTCACCTTCTCAAAATCAGCCTTGTTAGACCTCAGGTATATAATGAATGACTAAATTTTCCAAATATATGTCAGAAGTGCGACAGATCCTTCATTTCAAAATTCCTTGGCTTTCCCTGATTTCTCCATGACATTTTACAATTTTCCATTCCCTTTTTTTTTGATCAAATATTTTGCTCTTTACTGCAATAGTGCTAACTGTATCACACAGAAATTGGGGGCTTATCTTTTAGGAAAGAATTTGCTCCCTTGAGGAACAAGTTCTTTCCTTTAAGAGGAGCCTGCAATGAGAAGGGAGATGTGCCTGGACTATCTCCTTTTCCTTTGAACAGAATAAATGCATTTTCTCAACACTGCCTAAGTTAGCCATTTATTTTTGAATTACCTGACTTTCTGTATTGTCATTTCTAAATTTTCCTGAAAAACCACTTAATTCCCTGACTTAACAGGAGCTGTCGCCTGACAGCATAGCTCACCTGAATTGGTGCTTGCCCATCACACAGCCGCTATGGTGGTGTGGACTGCTATGCATAAAACTTCAGGCAAGCACGTCCATAATGAAAACACATTTATAAACAAAAGCTATCTCAGAAATAAGTCTTAAAATACAATCAAAATAAAAAAAATGAAATGAAATTTCAAAGTCCATGTGCTTGAGGTAAAAAAAACTGAGGGGTAGGGGGGAGAGGTGTGTGTGTGTGTAGGGGTGGGTGGGGGGGGGGGTGGGGGGGGGGGGGGGGCAAGATGTATCAAAACCCTGAACCATTATTTAACATCAGTCCAAGTATTAGTATCAACTGAGTCCATCATCGTGGCACTGTGAAATTATGTCTGCATAAATATAAAACCTTGACCTTGACTTCTAGGTCATCCAGTGGGGTAAGTATAAGGTGTTTTGTGAAAACTCAAAAAAGTGTCTAACATCAGTTCAAGTATAAACTAAATCTCTGCAAAGCATTATGAATCAGTATGCAATTACAATTTTTTAATAAAGACCAAAATTTCCTGAGTCCCTGACCTTGACATCAAGGTAACTGAGCGGGGTTGGGGTAGTACTCTGTAGATCTGACTACAGTGCAAATATAAAAAGATTTCATCTATGGGTTCAGGAGCTATGTGTCTTTAAAAAAATTTAACCAAAACATCCAATCAATAAAAAGACAATTTTCTAAGTCCACGACCTTGACATCAAGGTCACTGAGGGGGGTGGGGGTAGTACCTTCCAAAACTTTAGACCAATATCTAACTTCAGTGCAAGTATCAAAGGAATCCATCCATGGGTTAAAGAGATATTGGGCTTTATAAAACTTTACCCAAAACATCCAGTCAAAAAAAAACTCCCAATTTTCTAAGTCCATGACCTTGACATCAAGGTCAATGAGTGGGGTGGGGGTGGTACCCTGTTAAACTTTAGACCAATATTTAACTACAGAGCAAGTATCAAAAGAATCCATCCATGGGTTAAGGAGATATTGGTCTTTAAAAAACTTTAACCAAAACATCCAATCTGTACGCCGACGCGGACGCCCTGGTGACAACAATAGCTCTTCCTGAACTTTCGTTCAGGCGAGCTAAAAAATGCAATCCTGTTATGTTACATAAGAAATTTTTTTCCTTACCCAGGAATTATTGCTGAGTAACACATTGTTGGAGGGCAGACTACAAAATATTAATTCACAATGGTGTTGTCCAAAGTATAGTTGTTAGGATGTATTGTTTTCCTCACCATTTTTATAAAGGAAAACAACTTTTGCGACTTCCTGCTTGCTTTCCTTAAGTAACAAAACCCTATCTAAATTGGGATCTACAGTTAAAGGACAGAATTTGGTCCTAGGGGAGCAAATTCTTTTTTTTCAAGAGTTAACAACTCCTGCTAAGAAGGGAGGCAAAAAATACACTGATAGGCCTGTTGTCCCTCAGGTGTACCTAGACAGGTTAAGACATATAAAAACATTACAAATGTAAAAATTACTACTCTCCTTGCCCATGTACCTGCTACTGTGGAAATTAAAAAAATAGGGACACCTTAAATAATTACCATAATGGTCCAAACATTGATTAGGTTTGTTTTTGAATGCATTAATGCATCCTGAAGCAGAGCTCTAGATAAGAGGGAGTATTTGATGATAATTAAGGATAATTTTTCTTATTTCTCATCGAAACCATAAGTTGTGACCCCTCATCTGAACCGTCTCGTTGAGACGGTTCAGATGAGGGATCACAACATATGGTTTTGTTCAGAATTAACAAAAATTATCACTAATTATCACCAAATACCCCCTCTTATCTAGAGCTCTGCTGAAGGGGCAGTCTGATAAGAGTCTACACTGTTTGCTCAGATTAATCTGTGCCAATATTTAGAATTTTATGGTTTATCTACCAACCTGATTATGAGCCTCCTGAAAAACTTCCTCATCATTACCCAGCCAACCCTTGACCTTGCTCTCAAATGACTTCGGTATGGTCACCTCAGCATTCTGACTTATCACAGTGATAATGTTAGTAAATGTTACATACAGTTTTCTGAAAAAAAAAAAGAAAAACATTTTCTGAAAATTTAGTCCAATCATGATTAGCTGCATAAAACACATCATAAAATATCAGAAATCTATGCCTAAAATCATATTGTAAGTCCTTTAACCTGTTGATTAGCCTTAATTGAATCATTTACCTGAAATATGAGCCACTCTATTCAACATGAAGGGGTGTTCTTCAAAATGTGAAAAATGGTAGGTTTCAGTGTATAGAACCTATCTGACTGCTGAAGATTAACAGATAAGCTCAGCGTCCTAACTGATGCTGTATTAGGAAGTCAGCTTAATTCCCAGTTCTTCAGTTAGCTTCTCTGTAAGGAAAGATGGTGACCTAGACGTTTTCAAAGGCTACCAATTCAGGGATTGCAGTTTGATCCTCCACTCTTTTGGATGAGACTTAAAACCAAGGTTTCTGTCTCCATATGACCTCTGAGTTGGTGGGCAATTAAACTTGAGTTCACTCATTCACTAACTGCTTCTTCATATTCAGGCCTCATACTGACAAAGCTTTTCCAAGCCTGAAATGCCTGCTTTCGCAGCCTAAAATAGCCCTTTTTAAGCAGAAAAAACACTGAAAACTTAAAAATCAAAGCCTGAAATCAAGTAAAATTCAAGAAATGAAAGCCTGAAGTCCTGCAGAAGCCTGAAAAGTATGAGGCCTGCATATTACAAGTTGAAAGAACATGTGTGCAAAGTCTACCACCTTTTGCTTGACCCCTGAACACTGGGGAGAATTTGAAGCTATGTTTTCACGTAGTTAAAGCATTAGAATAGAAGCATAATATCTCTGACAATGAGTTTAGTAACAATTCTTTCTTTTCAGTTGTCTATGAGACTGACCTCTAAAGTTAACATGCCACAGAACCTATGACAGACACACCTGTCTCCTAAGATAAAATAGTCCATATCTCAAAAAGGCATTTTGTGTGTCCAATGATGTCAACTTAAGCAGGCACCTGCCTTCACAAAGTACATTTGTTTTGTCCTAACGTAAACTTTCTAAGAACTGGGACAGACAGGAGTGAAAAAACAGTGTTGACCCAACTCAGACTGCTCTAAATGAGCAGTCTGATCAGGTTCTACACTGTTAAGCCATTCTATCTGCATCTTTGGGATAGGTTGCTTTACTGCAATGAAATCCATAAATTCCATTTTCAGGATAGTAACAATAATTATACTTATTTTAGGTGTTCCAATTTCCACTTTGGTTTTTGGTATTCCAGGTACATGTTTGATATACAGTAAAACCTGTCATAGTGGCCACCTCTATTAAGCAAGCAATCTCTATTCTGCAGCCATGATTCCAGTTCCGGAAGAAAGAAATTACATTAAATCTCACTTGTATGAGTCAAACACCTGTCTTATGCAAGAACTTTTTCCTTATCCCTTAGGTGCTTTATTAATATAAGTTGCACTGTAGCTGAAATTATTGATTTACCTGCATTCTGACAACTTTGTATATTTCCAGACTAGTAGTAGGTCAGGTAGCTCTTCTAATACGGTAGAACGTATACTTGGGACACATGTCTTGTAAAACCAGGACTGAAACAAATGAATAATCAACAAAATCGAAGTTCAAAGTCAGTATCGACAATTACAGTGGGAATGTGTACATAAAACAAGAGGGCCATGAGGCCCTGAATTGCTCACCTGAGTATGGTGGCCATGTAGGTCATGTGACCTAGACAGCTTGAATAAATTTGTGTTCCCTCAGCCCCTGGAGGCTGTGTATGAAATTTGGTTACAATTAGCCCAGTGGCTTTTGAGGAGATGTCTTAAATTGTCAAAATATGCGAGACATGTGTCAGAGGTCAAAAAATGACCTTGACCTCTTGTACCCGCAAATCTTCCATGTACTAAGACAACTGTTTATATCAATTTTTAGGCCAAAATGTTCTATACTAGCTATGAAATCTTATGTTCTAGCATTTTCCAATACTTGACCTTGCCTTAAAAAATGTCAAGGTCAGCCCAAGGTCATCATTTGAACAATCTTGATAGTACTCAAGTACCCAAAGGTATATACCAAGTTTCAAGGCCATCAATCATTTGGTTCTTGAGCAGAAGATTTGTAAAGGTTTTTACCATATATGGGCATGGTGGCCATGTTGGTCATGTGACCCAGACCGGTTGAACAAAGTTTCGTTCCCTCAGCCCTTAGAGGCTCTATATGAAACTATTACCATTACCCCAGTGGCTTTTGAGATGCGTGAAATTGTCACAATATGAGAGACCAGGGTCAAAGATCAAAGAATGACCTTGACCTCTTGTATGCATTAATTTTCATGTACTCATAAAGATGGCTGTATATACCAATTTTCAGGTCAAAATCTTCAACAGTCTCCAAGAAATCTTATGTTCTAGCATTTACCCATATAAAAGCTACCGAAAGTAAATTTGACTTGACCGTAAAATGGAACAAGGTCAACCAAAGGTCATAATTTGAACAATCTTGATAGTACTCATATACCTGATGCTACATACCAAGTTTCAAGGCCATTGGCTTATTGGTTCTGGAGGAGAAGATTTTTAAAGGTTTTTACCATATATGGATGTGACGGCCATGTTGGTCATGTGACTAGGACCCTTTGAACAAATTTTCATTCCCCCGACCACTAAAAGCTCTATATAAAATTTGGTTACAATTGGCCCAGTTGCTTTTGAAAAGATGTGTGAAATTGTCAAAATATGAGAGACCAGGGTCAAAGGTCAAAGAATGACCTTGACCTCTTGTACTCATAAATTTTCATGTACTCATTATCATGACTATATATACCAATTTTCAGGTCAAAAATCTTCAACAATTATCCTAGAAATCTTATGTTCTAGCGTTTTCCCATATAAAAGCTACAGAAAGCAAAATTGACCTTACCGTAAAAAAGGTCAAGGTCAACCAAAGGTCATAATTTGAACAATCTTGGTAGTACTTGCATACCCAATGCTACATACCAAGTTTCAAGGCCATTGGCCTATTTGTTCTGGAGAAGAAGATTTTGTTAGATTTTTACCATATATGGGCGTGGCGGCCATGTTGGTCATGTGACTAGGACCCTTTGAACAAATTTTCATTCCCTAAGCCCCTAGAGGCTCTATATGAAATTTGATTACAATTGGCCCAGTGGCTGTTGAGAAGATGTGTGAAATTGTCAAAATATGAGAGTCCAGGGTCAAAGGTCAATGAATGACCTTGACCTCTTGTATGCATAAATTTTCATGTACTCATTGAAATGACTGTACATACCAATTTTCAGGTCAAAATCTTCAACCGTTTCCAAGAAATCTTATGTTCTAGCGTTTTCCCATATAAAAGCTGCAGAAAGCAAATTTGACCTTACCGTAAAAAAGGTCAAGGTCAACCCAAGGTCATAATTTGAACAATCTTGGTAGTACTCCTGTGCCCGATGCTACATACCAAGTTTCAAGGCCATAGGCCTATTGGTTCTGGAGAAGAAGATTTTTCTAGGTTTTTACCATATATGGGCGTGGCGGCCATGTTGGTCATGTGACCCAGACCGTTTGAACAACTTTTCGTTGCTAAGTCCCCTAGAGGCTGCATATGAAATTTGGTTATAATTGGCCCAGCGGTTTCAGAGGAGAAGTCGTTTGAAATTGTGGACGGACGACGGACGACGGAGACTTACCATCCTATAAGCTCCCCTGGAGCCGCTGGCTCAGGTGAGCTAAAAAAAAGTTGTCAGAAAAAGATGAAACTTAAATAATCTAGCATTTAAATAATGGCTTCAAAGTATCTAACCCTTGACTATACTCTGTCTTAAATATATACACATTACATATATGCAGCATCACCATGAATTTATGTCAGTGACTGTTAACCCTAGTGCACTCAGAACAGCCAAACCTCTATGGAGTTTTGGCTGTTCTGAGTGCAATAGGGTTAAATATCTTAGTTCCCGGCATAGCAGCCAGTCTGCCAGTCAGATTCACTAGCCAGTACCAGGTTGAAACTCTGCCAGAAGTGAGATTATAAACAGGGCTCAGGTTCCTTGCACTCAGCCCTTCATTACCACCCCACCATCGTGAATGACTGTAATACTGTGGAAAGGGATGCATAACTCAGTATCATTTATCCATCATTTCAGATAATGGTGGGGTTTTACAGTATAATGCCAATCAAGTGCATGAGCAATCAGTGTATAATCAGGCCCCGAGGTTATAAAAACTTTTTTCATGCTCAACTCAGCTGAGCATGAAATTTTCTCTGCTGATAAATAAGACAAGAGGGCCAAGAGGCCCTGAATCGCTCACCTGAGCAAAAAGGTTAAAGGTCAAACTAGGGTCATAATTTGAACAAACCAGATAGTTTGCAACCATTTCCAAATGGTTCTGAAGAAGAAGATTTTTGAATATTTTTCTATGTATTGCTATGGTTCAAACCCTGGACCCCCTGGGGCAGGGCCATTTGGACCCTGGGGCCATTATTTGAATAATCTTGGTAAAGGACCACTAGGCAATGCTAAATGCTAAATTTCAAGTCTCTGAGCCAAGTGGTTCTGAAGAAGAAGATTTCTGAATATTTTTCTATGTATTTCTATGGTTCAAACCCAGGACCCCCTGGGGTGGGGCCATTTTTGACACTGGCACCATCATTTGAACAAACTTGGTAAGGGACTACTAGGCAATGTATCATACAAAATTTCAAGCATCTGCACTAAGGGGTACCGGAGTAGAAGGTTTTTAAGTACATTTTAATTTTGACCCCAAAATTCCCTGCCCCAGGGCCATTTTGGATCCCAGGGCAACCATTTACACAAACTTTGTAGGAGTCCACCAGGCAACACATCATATCAAATTTCAAGCATCTGAGCCAAGTGGTTCTGAGGAAGATTTTTTAATAGTTTCCTATTTATTTCTATGGCTCAAACTCAGGACTCCTTGCTGCAGGGCCATTTTGAACCCTGGGTTCATCATTTGAACAAACTTGATAAAGGACAACGAAGTAATGTATCAAACCAATTTTCAAGCATCTGAGCCAAGTGGTTCTGAAGAAGATTTTTTAATATTTTTCTATGTAGTTCTATGGTTCAAACCCAGGACCCCCTGAGGCGGGGCCATTTATAGAACCTGGGGTCATCATTTGAACAAGCTTCTTAAAAGACTACTAGGCAAAGGTACAAACCAAAGTTCAAGCATCTGAGCCAAGTGGTACTGAAGAAGAAGATTTTTTTTAATATTTTTCTATATATTTCTATGGTTCAAACCTAGGACTCCCTGTCCCAGGGCCATTTTGGACCCTGGGGCCACCATTTGAACAAACTTGGTAAAGGTCTACTTTTTAAGGCAATACTACAAATTTCAAGCATTTGAGCCTTGCGGTTCCGAAGTAATAGATTTTTTAATATTTTTCTATGTATTTCTATGGTTCAAACCTGGGACTCCCTGCCCCGGAGCCATTTTGGCCCTGGAGCCACCATTTGAACAAACTTGGTAGAGGACCACTAGGCAATGTTACATACCAAATTTCAAGCATCTGATGCAGGCAGTTCTGGTGAAGAAGATTTTTATGTATTTATTAGTTTCGAACCCAAGACCCCCTGCCCCAGGGCCATTTTGGACCCTGGGGCCACCATTTGAACAAACTTGGTAGAGGACCACAAGGCAATGCCACATACCAAATTTCAAGCATCTGAGCCAAGTAGTTCTGGTGAAGAAGATTTTTAAGTATTTTTAGCTTCGAACCTAAGACCCCCTGCCCCAGGGCCATTTTGGACCCTGGGGCCACCATTTGAACAAACTTGGTAGAGGACCACTAGGCAATGCTACATACCAAATTTCAAGCATCTGAGCCAAGTAGTTCTGGAGAAGAAGATTTTTAAGTATTTTTTAGTTTCGAACCCAAGACCTCCTGCCCCGGGGCCATTTTAGACCCTGGGGCCACCATTTGAACAAACTTGGTAGAGGACCACTAGGCAATGCTACCTACCAAATTTCAAGCATCTGAGCCAAGTAGTTCTGGAGAAGAAGATTTTTAAGTATTTTTTAGTTTCGAACCCAAGACCTCCTGCCCCGGGGCCATTTTGGACCCTGGGGCCACCATTTGAACAAACTTGGTAGAGGACCACTAGGCAATGCTACATACCAAATTTCAAGCATCAGAGTCAAGCAGTTCTGGAGAAGAAGATTTTTAAGTTTTTTTTAGTTTCGAACCCAAGACCCCCTGCCCCAGGGCCATTTTGGACCCTGGGGCCACCATTTGAACAAACTTGGTAGAGGACCACTAGGCAATGCTTCATACCAAATATCAAAGCCCTAGGCCTAGCGGTTTCAGAGAAGATGTCATTTAAAGCAAATTGTTGACGACGCACGACGGACGACGGACGACGGACGACGGACGACGCACGACGGACGACGGACGACGGACACTGGGTGATCACAATAGCTCACCCTGAGCCTATGGCTCAGGTGAGCTAAAAATGCCAACTAATGTTGGCATTTTCATATTGATAAGCAGAGAAAATTTCATATTCAGCAAAACTGAGCAAGAAAACTGTACTTATTAGTAATTTGCTATTTTATTAGCAGAGAAAATTTCATGCTCAGCTGAGTTGAGCATGAAAAAAGTTTTATAACCTTGGGCCCTGATCAGACTACTATACAGAAGGAGTCTGATCTGGGTATACAGTGTAATACAGCCTGGACTTCTTTGACTGCAAAAAGCAAACTAGTGAAAATATTAGGATTGGTGACCATTGGTGACTGGTAAACTTAGGTGTGTGGGCACACCTCCAGGTTTTCTATGTACACCATTTTTACAAAGGGGAACAACTTTTGTGCCTTCCTCTTTGCTGTCAATAATCAATAAGCTCTTCCAAAATGGGGTCAACGGTTTAAGCAGAGAATTTGCTTGTCAAATCTTAGAGGAAAGAATTTGCTCCCCCAGGACTAAACTCTTTCCTTCAAGAGCTGACTCCCATTGCTATCACTAAATGAAACTGACAGATTTGTTCCCCTGAAAGTTTATCCATGTACCTTAAGGTGGTGATAATCACTGATTTGGGGCTAAGACAAACATCGGCATAAAACACTGAAAATATGACTGATCTTCCCAAAACTTAGCAGATGCCTTCTTTATGTTGTTTCTCATAATTTAGAATCCCAAAATGCAGGATTTGTTGATGTTAAAAAGTGATTTTATACTGAAAGATCAAAGGGTAATTTTCTGCGCAGAAATCTAAAAAAAATATCTTTACTGATAATATAATTAGTGCTGAGGATACCTTGTTGCATTACAAAGAGCCCTAGCAATTAATTTTTTTAACTCCACATATTATCAGACTGAGCAGATAAAAAAAGACATAGCCCGTGTCGAAATATTTTGTCAAAAACACAGGTGAGACTATTTTAACAAGGTTGAACAATTTCATTTAAACACCTGTCATAGTGTCAGTAACGTATTACATGTATTTATATTGTAGGCGTAATTTGCGTATGCTTGCCTCTCTATATTTAATGAATGCATCCAGTGTACATGTACCTTGTACATGGTTGAGATTTGAGAAAAAGCTATGTTTTCATCTGGCCTACATTACAATTTGAGAAAGAGTTGGAACAAATAATTGCTAAGACACTCATCATAATGCAATAACGTACCTGAAGGGCTATGTAAATTTTCAATGTTATTTTTTTAGATTTCTGCGCAAAAAACTATCCTTTGAACTTTCCTTATAAATACACTTTTTCAGCAGCATGTACCTCTATTTCATAAATACACTTTTGTAAGCAGCATGTACTTTTAGTTTGTATTCTAAACTGTAGATAACAACAAAAATAAAAGTCTGCTAACTTTCAGGGAGATACGTTATTTTTTTATGGTTTTATGCAGATTTTTGCATTTACCATTAATCACCACCTTAAGGTAAATTAATTTTTCCCGACTCCAATTACCTTGTCTTTGAATTTTCTGTAAGAGTATGGTACCCATTGTTTTGACGGCAACCACCATGTGCTGGATGAGTTCAGTCGTGAGTGAGGCTTACTGAGACCACAGTATAATAGGTACAACAATATCGCTGCGCACACTATCCCAATAATGAGAAAATACTTTGATCTGCTACTATTTCTTGTCAGCTTTTCAAACATCACTGAAAAGAAATAAATGAATTTTATATTAGTATGCTTTAGACAAGTAAAAATTTGGAGGCAAAAATCAAGCCATAAAGTGCAAACAAAAAACAAAAAAAAAACAGAAGACAGAATTTAAGTCATTTAATTGAAAATAATATTTTACCCATGCTATATTGATATATAACACACTAACTCAATATTGATATATAACACACTAACTCAGTGAATGAGAATCCAAGGACCAGAGGGCACACTCTTGTGTGCACCCAGATAAGCTCATTTTGAGTGTTGCAATAGAAGCTTTAAATTGTTGTTGCTGTTTTGTTGTTGTTACTGTAACTTTTTAGGGGAAGCAGTTTCTCAAAGCATGATACCTGCTTCAGCCAATGAACTATCTGAAATACATAACGGACATTTTGATTGGCTAATTTCTACACAATTCAATACGGGGCGCATATATCATGCAGGAGAACTACAACAACGAATACTCCACTGTAATTTTGCGTAGTAAAGTGTGAAAATAGACGACTTATTTCATATACGATGAAAAACAGGCAGCAATGTAAGTATCGTTAGTATGCTGTGCTTGTTCCTTTTAGGCTATCGGTAACATGACGCCTAGTTGATGGCCAAAAGTCAATCAGTTTTGAAGCTGCCAAGGTGTAGACCAGTCTCCCAGATGAAATGCATACTACAAACATTTATAAGGAGTGTAAGAGGCTGATAATGTTATTTGTTATTTCGAATCCGAGTCTGGTATCTGTGACTCTTGTTCCCCACCCACTTCAAAGTGATATGGACTCTCATTACATTACATTACATTACATTAGGCTAATGGGGAGTTATAATAGGCGATGCCTCTTGTGCCCCATGTCTGGTCATAGTAAGCTTGTCCAGTCTGTTCTTGAAAGAATTAATTGTCTTAGCAGAAATCACATCATCCGGTAATGAGTTCCAAGCGTTCACGACTCGGACACTAAAAAAATTTGACCTCTGAAGGATACTCTTGTTTAACCTGGGTTTATAAATCTTCATAGAATTGCCCCTTGTTCTACTGTTATCACTATCAATCATTTTAAAAAATTTATTGCACTGAACCTTCTCTTTTCCAGTAATAATCTTGTACGCTTCTATCAAATCACCACGTTTCCTGCGATCTTCAAGAGAAGTTAATCCTAGTCGCTTTAATCTATCACCATATGACAAATGTCTCAATTCTGGAACCATTCTCGTGGCTCTTCTTTGAATTTTTTCTAATATTTCAATATCTTTCCTATAGTAAGGGCACCACGCTTGAATGCAGTACTCCATATGACAACGCACATAAGTCTTGTACAACAGGGCAAAACTGGAGATATCAAAAGTTGAGAAAGTCCTTTTAACTATACCAAGGGCAGAAGATGCTTTCTTGGCTGCCTTAACACACTGTAAACTTGGTTTAAGATCTTCAGTCAAATAAACTCCAAGGTCACATTCTGCTGATGCTTTATCTAATGTGGTACATCCAATCTTGTAGTCATGTCTTGGATTATTCCTACCCACATGCATAACTTTACATTTTGATTCATTGAACTTGAGAAGCCATTCACTGGACCATTTATACAGAATATCAAGATCTCTCTGCAATAATACTTTTCTACTGGCTTTATCAAATACTTTGGTATCATCCGCAAAAAGTTTTGCGGTTCCCTGTATTAACTCCGGTATTTCATTAACATACAGAATAAATAAGAGGGGCCCAAGGACAGAGCCCTGGGGCACCCCGCTTAAGACCTCAGCTGGCTGTGAAAATTTACCTCGTAGAGAAACGGTTTGAGTTCTGTTACACAAGAAATTTGTAATCCATCTAGTAAATGTCTCTCCAAATCCATACTTAGATAACTTATGAATAAGCCTACGATGGGGAACACTATCGAAAGCTTTCCTGTAATCAAGGAACACAATGTCAATCCCTTCACCATTATCTAATTGTGATGTTATCTTTTCTAAAGTTTCTAATAAGTTGGTCAAACAAGATCTATGACTAGTAAACCCGTGTTGGTTCTCTGATAAGAGTCTATTACTTTCTAGATGATCCAACATTTCATCTCTTATTATGGATTCCAGCATCTTACATGGTACGCTCGTTAAACTAACAGGTCTATAGTTTTCAGGTGAACTGCGGCAACCCTTCTTAAATATCGGTGTAACATTAGCATGTTTAAAATCACTAGGCAAAATGCCAGATACAACAGATTTCTGGAATATGACGGTTTAGCAAGACTGTTTCTACATTCCTTTAATAGTCTTGGGTTAATACCATCAGGGCCTTGAGACTTATCCGTTTTTAAGTTAGACAACTTTTTCTTCACTTTCTCTTCAGTAATGATAATGTCATTTTCACAAATTCAGTCCTATTTTGAAATTCAGGTAACTCAGTAGTGTCTCCTTCTTTAGTGAAAACAGAGCTGAAAAAGTCACTCAGAACTTGACAACATTCAGCATCGTTTTTGGTAAAATTACCGTTGCCTTTATTTAGATTAGTCACTTTTACTTTCACTTTCTGTTTATCTCTAACATAGCTATAAAACCGTTTGGGGTGTGTTTTGATAGATTTCATTATATCAGATTCATAATCTCTCTTAGCTTTCCTTATAACTTCATTTGTAATATTTCTCTGTTTGATGTAAGCCAATTTGTCAACATATCTTTTAGTCCGTCTATACTTTTGAAATATGACTGATTTCAATCTTACTGCATCTTTGACTTTCTTACGAAACCACGGCTGTTTATCTCTTTTATTGTCTGTATTAGTGTCTTTAAAAGGAACATATTTTGTAACACCTTCCTCGATAACTCTTTTAAACTTGGTCCATGAGCTTTCCACATCTAAATCTTGTAAATCCTTACTCCAATCTACAGAGTTAAAGAATATATCTAAGGAATTAAAATCTGCTTTATGCCACATAGGTTTTGAAAAACTACTTGTGTGTTCATTACCTAATAACTCTCCACAATGGAAGTCAAATTTCAACACAACATGATCACTTTTACCAACTGGCTGTTCATATTTAATGTCACTTACCATCATCTCATCATTTGTAAACAACAAATCTAATAGTGAGGGCTCTTGATCAGTTCTAAGTCTCGTGTTCTCTAAGGCATGCTGATAAAGAAATAGGTCTTGAGTGATGTCAAAAAACTTGCTAGGTAAAGAATCATCGTTTCCTTGTACATACATACTATTCCACTTAATGTCTGGCATGTTAAAGTCTCCCATTATCAGAATATGTGTTACATCCTTTATGGTAACCGCTTTCTGAAAAGTCTGCAATAGTTTTTCATCATTTATCTGATTACTAGAAGGGCTTCTGTAGATTACTCCTACCAATAACTTATTTTCATTGTTCAAATTAACGATTCTCCACACCGATTCCTGAAAACCAAGGTCATTTAATTCACTGCAATTCAGTGTATGAAAACAGTTATGTACATACAATAAAGAACCTCCTCCTTTCCCATCAACCCTATCACAACGAAAGAGTTCATAGTCACTTAGTTCAATTTCAGCATCCCTCACCTCTGAGTTTAACCAAGTCTCTGTAATACCAATAACTAATGGCTTAGAACAATTAACGGAATCTACAAATTCATTAAACTTATTGCCAATACTTTGAATGTTTGTAGAGTAACATGGAAACGAACTAAACGCAAATTCTTGATTCTTGATTCTTGATTCTTTAGAGTCTTGAAAGCTTCATTAGTGATGCTTGTATACTCTCTCTATACTTCTTTCTCTATACTTTTTCGCGTTTTCCGGTTCCGGCGGTTATATCAAGTTAGGTTTAATAAATATCAGCCAGATTGTACCTATCTGGCAATAGGAATCTGTCAAGTCTGGATTTAAACTGCGTCACTGTTTCACTACATACGATATCTTCAGTCAATGAATTCCACTGGTTGATACATCTCACAGGAAAACTATTCTTTCTCAGAGTTTTCTGGCATCTTGGTTTAATAATTCTATAAATGTGACCTCTTGTGCAGTTGTCGTTAAACTCGAAAAATTTATCTGGCTTCAAGTCTTCAAAACCATGTACTATTTTATACAGTTGTATCAAATCATAGCGTTTACGTCTATAATACATTGTTGGAAGATTTAACTTTTCCAGTCTTTCACCATAAGATAAACTCTTAAACTCGGATAATATTCTGGTAGCTCGTCTCTGTATATTTTCTATTAACTGAATGTTCTTTTTAGTAGTCGGGTAGTAAACACTTCCTCCATAGTCTAAAATAGATCTGATTAAGCTCTTGTATAATGTCAAAAATGATTTCTTGTCAAGTGATTTAAAAGTTCTTTTAATTAATCCTACTAGTCTGTTGGCTCTGTTAACCACGTAAATAACATGTTCATCAAACTTTAAATTATTTTGAAACCATATACCAAGATCCTTTTCTTTAGAGTCCATGGGTAATGTTTGTAGATTTCCGTTTTGGTCTTCCATGTTATATTCAAATTCATTTCTTACATTTCCAAACTGTACTACTTTACATTTCTGAACTGAGAACTCAAGCAACCAAAGTCTACTCCACTGGCATAATTTCAGTAAGTCCTGTTGTAGTTTTACTTGATCACCTCTTTTTTCAACTGCTGTATACACTTTAGTATCATCAGCGAAAATTTTACAAAAGCTTTGTAAACTATCTGGCATGTCATTTACATATAAAATGAACAAAACTGGCCCTAGGACCGATCCCTGGGGTACACCGGAAGTGACATTTTTCCAGTTGGAGCATTTACCATTTAAAACTACTCTTTGACGTCTTTCATTCAAAAAGTCCTCTATCCACTTTAATACATTTCCACCAAATCCATACTTTTCCAACTTTAACAATAATCTATGATGGGGAATAGTGTCAAAAGCTTTTTTTACATCCAAGTAAATATTGTCAATTTGCTTATTTTCATCATGGAATTTACTCCAGTCGTCTAAAACATCCAACAGTTGTAAAACGCAACTTCTTTTATTTCTGAAACCATACTGACACTTACTGAAAAGATTGTTCTCATTCATATGTTTCATAATTGTCTCTCTCACAGTTTTTTCACATATTCTACTGGGTAAACATGTAAGGCTAACTGGACGATAGTTTGTAGTTTCGTGTTTATCCCCTTTATTCTTGTATAAGGCAGAAATATTGGCATCCTTCCATATGCTGGGTATTTTACCTTCAATGAAAGTCTTGTTAAATATCTTCTGTAATGGCGTATTCAAAATATCAGCTGCTTCATGTAACAATCTTGGATGGCATCCATCTGGTCCCATGGATTTACTTACATTCAAATTCTTAAGTTGCTTTGTCAGTGTTTGTAAATTGGTTTTCAAACTAGTCACTGGCGTACCGTGATATCTAATGTCAAATAATGGTAATTTCCCAGGCGGCTCATTAACAAATACAGATGCAAAAAATGTATTTAGTAAATCTGCTTTTTCAGAGTCCTCACTAATTATTTCTCCATTTGCGTCTTTCAGATCTGACACCATAGTTTTTGACTTTGTCTTATCCCTAACATATCCCCAAAAGCCTTTTGGATCCTCCTTCATATTGTTTATGATACTATGTTCAAACCGTCTTTTAGCAATGCGAGTCATTTTAGTACACTGATTTCTCGCTTTACAATAATTTATGTAGTCTTTTCTATCTTTTGTATGAATATATCTGTTCCAAGCCTTGTGCTTCAATTTTATGCTAGATAAACAAGTCCGATCTACCCATTTTTGTCTCTTTCTCTTCTGAGATGCTTTTTTCAATGGAACATTTCTTTCAACACTACTATTTACTGTATTTAGGAAAAAATTCCAACCATCTTCAACATTTATTTCATCAATAGTATCCCAATTCATTGATCCTAATTCTTCCTTGATTGCTTCGTAGTCTCCTTTGTGAAAATTTCTTTTAATTGTCTCAGAGTCTTTATTTATCACTTTACAGTTCACTTCTGCTATAAAACAGACATGATCACTCTTGCCTAAATTTGATCCATATTCAATCTTGGTAACTATTTCTTCCTTATCAACAATAAACAAGTCTAAAATATTCGCTCTCTGGCCTTCCCTGTATCTTGTTGGCTCACTTACAAATTGGCTCATAAAGTTGTCACGTAGACATTCAATAAAATGAAATTCCGGGTGGTTCTGATTACACTGTGTAGTCATTTCTTTCCATGAAATATTTGGGTAGTTGAAGTCCCCTACTAATATATTAAAATCACATTTCAATCCAACCGCTCTGTTTATCAGTTCATTTAAGCGTCTTGAATTTGTAACCGTACTAATTGGACTCCTATAAATTCCTCCAATCAGCATTGATTTACGAGATTCTAGTCTCAAAATGCACCAACACGACTCGTTAAACTCAAAGTCATTCAAAACTTTACATTCATAAAATATCAAACTATTTCTAACATATATACAAACCCCCCTACTTTTCTCAGTCACTTTACTCTTTAACAAACCGCAGCCCTCTAATACCAATTCCTGATCCACTATATCAGTTGAAAGAATACTTTTTGAAAACACTTCTGTCAATACAATCACATCTGGATTAAAACTGTCTATAGCCACTTCAAGTTCATCCCTCTTGTTTAAAATACTGTCGCAGTTTGTGTAGTAAATTGTAATTTTACCTGTATCATCTCCACTTTGATTAAAATACTCTACTCTGAATGTACTATCAAGATGTGAGTTAATAGCGGAAGAGTGATATACAAATGTCGAGTCAGAATCTTGACTATCTCCATGTGAGGTATCCGAACTATTTGTGACATCTCCTATCAGTGATGAATTCTCTATACTATCAGAATCAAATGAGTTCTCTATACTAATGTTATTGAAATTCTCTATACTGGGTTCATTTGAACTGAAACTATATATGTATGTACTGTCACTGCTGACAGATACTTTCTCTGGACTAGTCACCTCAGAAATGTCACAAAATGATGAGACAACAGAGTTCTCATAAATGTACGTAATTTCACTTGCAGAAGAACATGTCTCTAACTCTGTATCGTAACTTAACTCACTATCAATGGCACAATTCTCGTTCTCTTTAAATGTTATACAATTACTTAACAAGAAGTTTTTTCTATCATAAGGGGTTGAAGTTTTACAAGTGTTCCAATCTTCAGAGGACACTGGGCTGTTTGTTATGGGGGTTCTGTTTTCACTAATCAAGTCACTGTTTGAGCCTTGTGAGATTTCACTCTCATTAAAAGAATTTAACGGATAAACTGATGCAAAACTTGAACTGTCAACACCTGAACAGGAACTTGAACTATTTTTTAACGCATTTACATTATATACATTTGACTCATTCATACACTTTCCATTACTGGGCTTGGGAACCATGAAATGGTTCCCCTCCTCCTCCTTCAGCTACCACAGTGTTTCTTTCTCTATTCCCTCCCACTGCTTGTGCTCTCCTCCTGCTTTCCCTTCTTGCAAAAGCTTCTTCCCTTTGCATCTTAGTTAGATCAGGCTGAAAAAAGATATCTTTACACTCAGGGTCATTTGAGCTTTTTAGTTTTATCCTAGCAGTCTGTAGCAGATTTTTCTTGCTTTCAAATGTCTTTGCAACAAACTTTAGGGGTCTATTCTTATGTTGCTGATATTTCCCTATTCTACTTGGGGCCTCGGTTAATGGAAACTCTTCTTCTGAAATTTCTAATTTATCATAAATAATGTGCTTGAGTTTAGCCATCTCATCCTCATTCCTACTTTCTGCCTCTACTACTGAACTCTCTGCCAAACCAAAACACATTACATTCAACCGTCTACTATCTTTTTCTTTCTGCTCTAAAATAGCTCCTTTAATTTTATCATCTATGCCGTCATTTTGCTTTTCCAGGCTATCAAGTCTTTCAAGGACGTCTGACTGGGTTTCTTCAATTTTAGTGACCCTTACAACCATTTTTTTAACCCCTGGCACGCTTTTTCTACAATGAGTGCAAAACCACATGGTTCCTTCTTCTTCTTTTGCTACAATACTCAACTTCTTATACTGGGATTTGGTGCTAATTCCAGAACACTGAAAACAATAATTGTTTTCACAAAAATCGCATTCAACTGGGGGATCATTGGTGTAAATTGTCTTTCTACAATCATTGCAATTATATGAGTCAATCTCCTCTGAATCAGAGTTAGCTGCTGGTGCAGATGCTGGGTGCCTTTCTACCCTTTTCCCTGACTGACTATAGCTATGTTTATTGGAAGCTCTTAAAGGCGTGGTTTTACTGTTTGCATTTGCACTGCATGAATTTGCAGTTTTCCTGACAGCTGGTTTACCCATCCTAGTATTTTTCTATTTTTCACAGGCTATCATATATAAAACACTATATCTTCTTCCCTGATGCAGTCTCTTAACTAATTATTTAACGGATTTCTGTCGAAATATTCTCCACTCGTCGAAAACACCGCCACCGCCATTCGCACCGGAACCATCGGAAGTGTAGGAGATACTTATTTGTTTCTATTAGTAACAAACTGTTGCCAGGACCTCATCATCATGAAAGGATACAGTCAAGTCCCACTGCTATCTTGATAGCCTCTAGCCCCTGCAGTATGAAGCGCAAAACATGGTTTTGCTTGGGTATAAAATGAAAAAATCAAATTAAGATTGCAAAATAAATTGTTGTCCATTAGTGGAAGTACATAAATAACAATAAACATTTACTTTTGACGCAAAAACTTGTGGAAATATGATAAATTTCCGCAATCTGGCGACTTAGTCCTCCATTTTGAATAATTCGGATAATCTTGCCTTTGAACCCGGTATTTTAATATGCGTTGTTGTGATTCAGATCACGTACGGCATTAGGGGTAAAATGCATGACCATAAATCGGTCCCTCGAGTTAACGTTTTTTCATCTCGTGTGTCAGCCATCACCATGGTCACAGGGTGGTGGTGGGGTGGGGAGTGGTGAAGTAGGGAGGTTAACTAGAAGACCTAAACAAGAGAAAACTGTCAGTCTAAACATGCTTTTTAATAAAATGATAGGTTCTACTGTTTCTGCTATTCCTGTTATGTTTATTTTGGCCATTTGTATCCTAGCTACGATATAGCAGTGTCAAGAACTCTTAAAAAATCTTAATTGCTCCTGTCCGGATTCGAACCAAGGTCTCCTGCTTGAAAAGCAAACACTCTGTCGCGTCGCTTTATATGTTCGGGAGGCTTCTACACCGTGCACTAATGCATACCCCATATCCACAAAAAAAAATAATCTAGGTACACACTACAACTTAAAGTTCTGGTGAATTATTCAGTTATTTAAATTTTATTTAATACCACAAGGCAATTACAAGCGTATGAAATACCTAACTTTTACCCTGTGACAGCAGCTTTAAACTTCAGACTTCTGTAAAGTCATGTAAGTCTGCTTTGTTTGAGAGATGTCCAGTCTTGCTCATCGAGGATACCAGTTTACCAGTGTAGGCACAAGCTCATAGAAAAACTATATTTAGAACCAACTCTAAAACCTTAGTGAAATTTTATAGCATAAGCTGAATTCACAGCTGCAGTTAATATTTTTGAGATACATTCTGATTATACTAATTTTATTGTACAAAAACAATGGGATCAGACACAAGTTATGAACAACATTAGGTATTCTTCTCCCTAAATACATTCTACCATCATGGACACTTATTCATGGGCATTTAAGGTGAGGTGGGAGTAATTGACAAAACACATGATTTTATTCATACTTCCTTATATTGTACATTTTTAGTCCCTCTTTCAGAAAATGTAATAAAAAAGGGGGGTCGCAGATGTCGTTTTTAAGATATCTGACCTCGAAAACGTCAATTTTTCCACTGTTTCGACCCGACGTTATAATGGCGTTCTATGGAAACTGCACTTTTTTGCTCGTACCTCTTGGATAAAAACCTTCATTTTGAGAAAACAAAACACATTTTTTTCTTCAAAAACCAACACAGTATGACCCAATGACAGAAGTTCACATTAAAGCAATAAAAATAGTAGGTCGCCGACTTGACTTTCGAGTTAAAGTGCATTAAATTCCCGGCCTGCCGTCTCTTTAGACTGAAATGTTGACGTTGCGCATGGTGATGTTAACGTTACTTAACTTTTCGCGCCACATATCAACTATAGCTTTTTGTAGGCTACCGGCAAAATTTGTCTGGAACTTTCATCACTCATGATTGTCATTGTCTAGAAAGTGCAGGATGAAGGCAGATGTAATACGTTTCTCTAAATCTCTGCATAATCCGTTTTAACTAAGTATTTTTAATTCAAAAAAAAAAATCGAAAGCGTTGCCATTATGCCCTCCCATACAGTTGACGGGCACCCGAGACAGTTGACGGGCACCCGAGTTGGGGCGGGCTTCCACGTGTTATGACATTTGAACAATTCCCTTGTCCACTTGGCTTTTGTACAGTGTAAGCGAGTCAAGTTTTCCAGTTCCTGACCCGACCCAAGAAAGGGCCTATAATATTCTGCATCATGATGGTAACCTAGCGGTCCAACGATGGACTTCGTCGTCTCTCTCTCTCTCTCTCTCTCTCTCTCTCTCTCTGTAAAAATGATAGGCAGCTTTGATTCATTTTAGCGTCCAGGAGATACTTTGATATACACTTGAAACAGAAATAAGAAACGAAAAACAGAAAAGTGGAAGAAAGACAAGGAAAAAGAAACGCCACATTTTTTTTAGCTTATTGACAGAACAGATGTTGAATTATCGTATCAACGTCGATTAAAGATTCTGACGACATTGCGTCGACGTTGATAAGGCTGCCTGGCGGTGTTCAAATGCTAGGGACAGTCTAAGATTTTTTGATATAACTGAAATTTGGCATAGCTTTTGCTGATTAGTATTTAAAGTGTGGGTGGTATGATAACAACTGGCTATGGCTGCTACCATGTTAACTGCTAAGTAGGCTACGTGGTGGAAGTGTAGACAGTGATCTGACCATTCATTGTACGATTCTGGATTCAATTTCACGAGGCTTTGTTATTGCAACTCAGCAGCTGCGCACTCCATCTAACAAACTAATGAGGAACTGTCAGAGAACAGCTTTCTCCCCATGGAAAACTTTCTAACTCAAAAGCTGCGAACTCCGTCTCATAAACTGTTAAGAAACTGTCAAATATCCCATAACTAGTCTTCCGCACGGAAAACTAAGTATCTTTTTCAGTTTCTCCTCTACGGCACTTTCTACTTCCTTTAAATTTCGCCCAGCGCTCAGCCTCCTTGCATTTTGTGAGCAGACCATGAAGTGATCACAGACGCGGCCAACGTTGACGCCATCTTGTTTTTATCAAATGGAACGTTCGACGTCATTACGTAACGTAGTGACGTAAACTGCCGCACGGCGGCGCTGAATTACTCCCACCTCACCTTAAGGTCAAGAATACGTAAATGGCACATACATAGAATTTTTTAAAATTTTGCTCAGTAGTGCATTTTCGTGTGTTGCATCGAACTGTGCAATAAAAAAGATAGGTCACCGAGTTCGTTTTATCGCTAGATCAGATTGAAAAACGTGAAATTTTGAGGCCGTTTCCATTGGCGGCAATGGAAATGTGATAAAAATTCTCAGATTTTAAAATTTGAGCGTACACAGGTAGTTTACCACTACATAGATTTTTTTCAAAAACTGATATTTTATGTCACAGTATCTGTCAATTAAGATGGGGTGGAGAAAGTCCTTGACTACCGAGTTCGTTTTTTAAGTAGCGCTTGATAAGCAAGCATAGGTATGTATAAATTTACGCCATTCGTTGACGTCATTTATAAGCAACGTTGCAATCGTATACGGGCGACGATATAAGGCATGCTTAGACCGTTATGAGAATACGGATAATAGCGACTAATAGGGTTCTCATGATGAATGCCTTAGTGAAAAAAATCTATTTTTTCAGACTCTCGTAAACAGACATTAATAAAACTTGAAAACAAACTTCTAACAGAAATATGGTTACTGCAGCCGACACGAAATAAGCTGCACAACGAAAGGGAAAAGCCCGTTGTGTAAACACAAATTCTCCTTAAAATACTGCGTTACCCTAACATGGTAACACCAAATCACAAAATGCGCCGTGCTATGATAAAATGGGTCTTTGGGGCATGTACGGTCAACGGGAGCTCAGATAGGTCTGCGCACCGGTCCAAACTGTCCAGAGGCTTTGTTGTCCTCTGGTACAAGGATTCCGTGAGGAAAAACGAGAAGATTTATCAGACTATGCGCATGCGAAGGCTGATCTATGTGCATGTATATTTACTGACGACTCGTGTTCTTCCGGTGTGGCTCATGGTGGTCAGATAAAATTAACTTTTACGCCCTTTTGGACAGTACTTCAGTCGTATTGATATGATGGTAGGATGATATTGAAAAGTTACAAGGCCAAATTCCATCGTCGGCGGGATATGTAAAGGTAAAAGTTTCTAGTGGCCGTAGGGACGATATGGGTAAGGGGCCCGCTGTATCTTTGGCAAAGCCATACATATTGTATCATTCGTATTTGTGATCAAAATGAAATTGTCGATGTCCAAAAGGAATTGATTAGGCTATAGTAGCCTAAATATTTCAATCCGATCCCATTAAGCTCTAAAAATCAGCTGGCACACATTTACTTGGCTTATTTATTATTTCGGATGCGAAATCCCACCGGCACCGTGGAAGAGTGATCAGAGACGTTCGGTTACTAAGTATAACGCAAACGGTTGGGGATTCGAATCCGAGTTCGGCCAGCCAGCGACTTTCATATGTGTGTCTGAAAAGTCCTGTGAACCCTGAAGTAGGGAGGGAACATGTATGTTGGCCTGCCTTAAATTGTTACACACACGAAACTCTGTCTGTCTGTTTGTCTGTCTGTTTGTCTGTTTAAGTCTGTCTCTCCCCCTCTGTTTGGCTGTCTGTCTGTCTGTCTCTCTCTGTCTCTCTCTCTCTTAATATTTTTTTATGAATACATTTATGTTGATGAAATAACTTTACAAATCCAGGAACAAAAAGAATATTGCAATATCAGCAGAGGGCTTGAATAAACAATGAAACGATTCCGTTCTTTTTTCCATGTTTGACGTTATTTTTGAATGTCCGATGGGGGCCGCCATATTGCAAATAACATTGACTAGGCAGTATTTCGTGACGTAACGTCCTTCGCGACGCACGTAATTAATTGCGCCAGCCATTTACGTATTCTTGACCTTAAAGAATCAAATTTAAGGTCTTGCTGCCCCAAATTATTCCAAAGTGGAGTTAGTTATCTAAGGGAAGTTATGCTTCCAGTTCATAATTATATTTCAAGTAACAAATCGTGCAACCCGATTTTGAATCTTTTAGAACTAATTCTTGAAGGTGCTACACCATGCATGCATACCCTAAGATCGAACGTATCTGTCTCCTATGTTTTTTCCTAAATATAGCGTCAAACATCAGAAACTAACTTTGACATTGCGTAGAGGTGTAATATCTATATAAGGAAAATATCCACAAAATAAGACAAATTAAAACTTCTAGGTACACACTACAACTTAGAATTTAGTTGAATTATTTTGTTATTTAAATCTTATTTTGTTTTAAAACTATGTGATAATTATGGTATCTTTAGTATGCTAGTCGGTTGAAAAAGCTCCTAGGAGCTTATGTTATCTTATGTTATATAAATGTACCAACTACGTAAGCACCAGTGACTTTGATTACAGGTCATGCGTCACAGCAATGTTTCAGACCCTTCAAACAGAGGTGGACAAACGCACATCTTTATGATCGTATATGGCCTTTTGACAGTATTTCCTCTCCCTGAACATAAATCAGCAGAATACCCCGGTACTGGCACTCAATGCAATACGTGTAATATTCCACCGTATCGGAACTGTGCTGTCCTTAACAATTAGACTGGCTCCAGTCACCAGTGGCTTTGACTACAGGCCATGCATCACAGTAATGCCTTAGAACCTTAATTAAAACAGAAAGTGGACCTGTATGATCGTATATGGACGTTACCCCGGTACTGCCACTCAATGCAATACGCGGAATACTCCACAGAATCGGAACTGTGTTGTCCCTAACAAATAGACTGGATCCAGTAACTAAGTTTTATTTTTTGTTCTGACCTTAGGGACTGGTACTGTTTTCAGGGGTTTACGGTTGGGATCACTCTTATCAGAGAAGAGACGCTAACAGAGATAGCAATTGTTTTTACTTCACCTGACCTAGCGACCTTCAGTTTTGAGATTGAGAACATTGTTAAGTAGCCTGGCTTCTAGACTTAATGGCTATATGAAATGGCTGTATGTATTCAAATGGTGCAATTCTTAATTTGGCGTTGGTGAGCGCATTGTAAGTGACCAATCAAACATACACGTATTACAAATACTGATTCACAACTACTGCAAAACTTATAAGCATAAAAATAATGATGATAGAAATATAATATATCAATAAGCAAATAGGAAGTGCTGTATTGAAATGCTGGGCTGGCGAGCTGTCTTTCAATAAATACACAATTGCGTATTGAAATAATTTGTGGGGAAGGCAGAGAAACTGCCCTGGCGTAAAACGCAAAATATTTTACGTACTGAAATTGAAATTTTGTGAAGAGGCAAAGAGCTACTTTCACGGGAATACGCAGTTGCTTACTGAAATTGTATCAAACTGACGCAATTTCAACATATAACTAGATGTTTGTTTTTCAAACAAAAACAGAATACAAAGGGGCATGATTCCGTAAAAATATAGGTGGAACTACTGTTCTTGTTCCCAGAACACTGTTTGATGATGCTTTATATCTGTAACAAATTTCATTAAAATATTTTCAGTTTTTCAATGCATGGACCCGTTTTCAAACACTGCTAGGCGTTTTACCACGGAAATCATTGTTTATTCAATGACAGCAGCCAACATAGAGCTGGGTGTCAGAACTAAATGAGCCGCGACACGAGAAAACCAACAATGTAGTTGTGCGCCAAGCGCAGACTCAGATCAGCCTGGGCATCCGCCCAGTCTGATCAGAATCTTCACTGTCCGCATGAAGGTAGCTTAGTCCCTTAGCTACCCTTTAAGCGCTTAGCGAAGAGTCTGATCAGACTGGGAGGATGCCCAGGCTGATCTGAGTCTGCGCTGGGCGCACAACCACTTTGGTGGTTTTCTCGTGTCGCGGCTCAAATAAGGTGAATGGATATACTTTCAGGGAAAGCAACTGCCATTTTCATATTTGCTTTCCTCCTCAGTGAGGTTCAACACTTAAAGGAAAAGAGAACATGTTCCCCTTTAAAAATAAAGGCCCAAGGCGTCTTAGAAATGATCATATCAAAAATAAGTATCTTAATTACTATGTCATTTATATTCTAACCAGAGGTATTATCTTTCTTTTTATATTTTTCGTTATTACATGCATTGTCTCTTCTTTTTATGTTTTTCGTTATTACATGCATTATTATTAGTATTATAGTTATTTATTGTTATTATTATTATCATAATTGGTAATAAGTTGTGTACTCAGCTGTAGCAGAACAATACAAATTTCCAACTTATCTTCTTTCAGTATTGAAGTCTACATACAAAATGGTAGTTTTTATCTTCGTCTCCTTTGATACAATATAGCTGCCTTATCAGATGACGTATCGTTTCAGCATGTGCATATAGATATGAGCCGTGACACGACAAAAAAAATAGGCATATGCGCCCAGCGAAGACTCAGACCAGCCTGGAAATCTGCTCAGTCTGAGAAGAGTCTTCTTTACCCGCATGGAGCTAGCTTAGACCCTTAGCGGATGTCCAGGCTGATCTGAGTCTTCGTTAGGCGCACATGCCACTTTGTTGCTTTTGTCGTATCGCGGCTCACTTGACTACGATCAGCCTTCGCAGTCGCACAGCTGGTCAAATCGACAATTTGCCTTCTTGTAACAACAGTCTACAGATTTAGAAACATTTTCACTGAAAACTGAAGACGCTGAGCGATCTACGCAGATGCACAGACTGGTCCAAGTATTGGTTGTTCTTACAACCTGTAAAGTACCTTTGTAAACTTTATTCAATTGAAAGCTCGCGCGAACTTATTTAAATACTCTTGATGGCATGGATGTTGGCGCGTTTGTGGTCCTATACTGGTGGAGGAAACCGGAGCACCGACCTCGGACGGGCGACCACTACCCTCCCACATGACGACGAAAGTACCTTTCTACTATGATATCATTCAAGATAAGTCTTAAATTCATACCTGATATGTTATTTACAGAAAAGGTAATTCTGGAACACCGACGCCACCACCAGTAACTCTAACTCATTTCAGCTTTTTTGTAACACATTTTAAATATATCAATACGGACGGGTTGAGATTTTTACGCCAATTTACGCCAATCTTATGAAGCATTCAAACTCATATTTTACATTTTCATAACATCAGACATGAATTTTTCGACAATAGAGATATTTGAACCCCAAAGACAATCGTTTAGCGTCGCGTGAAAAACTACTTTAGGGTATGTACACAAGAAAGACTCAGACCAGCCTGCGCATCTGCACAGTCTGATCAGAGTCTATAATCTATACTCTCTGAGAAATGTTAAGTCTGCTCAGTTGGTGCAGCACCGGTTGATCTAAATGTTTACACATGCACACATGTATTTTCACACGATGCCAATGAAAAATGGGTACACGTTCAGGGGTAGCTACTCTTTCATATTTACTTTTTGCCTTCCTTCTTAATAGGAATGCGTGGGTGATTTGCGATTTTACGCCCTTTTTAATAGTATTTCATTCATATCGTGACGATGGGAGGGTGATAATGAAAGGCTGTCAGCAATCATGCGGGAACCCCGTTTACGGTTGGAAATATTTCCCGTCTCAGAGGGTCTCGAACCCGGGCCACAATCAGCAGGCCAGCGCTTTCTCAACAGCGGTCAATTATCCGTTTTGGAAGGGTTTCCGCGTCCAGGGAAGCAAACAGGAAGTCATGAAAATTGGTCCCATGTGTAAAATGGCAAAATGCACGGATAATGAAGGCGTGCCCATGCATTCCCTTAATTTGAATAAACGCTGATGCAATAACGTTGCTGGGAATCGTATCCTATATTGGCATTGTAAACAGCACCCAAAATAGATAAACATTAAAAGTTCCTTTTGAATTCGATTGAAAGGAAACAATAATAAGCAGGGAAGTTTCTGATATTAAACGACAAAGCATTTTTCAGTATCCATGCAACATAATGCAGTGGATATGCGCGTGACACGATATAATACATCAAATCCACATATCATTCATGTCATTCATTTAAAATTGCAAAACCCTTAAGATATATAATCACCCCGACCGCTTGCAAGAGTGCCTAGAAATAGGCACTGCCACGGCCCCAAAAATACTAAACCGCGACCCCGTCAGAGCAAATCATATGAAAAGTGGTTAGTGGTGTTTGCTCTGGGATTTGCAAGGACTGCCTTAATTGGTTGTCTGTATTGACTATAGAGATCACGTCAATATTAACTTACTGACTGGTTGACAATTAACATTCTGTTTTCTTTTTTTTCTATTGTTTATCTATTTATTTATTCATTTAGTCTATGTTTACCAGTCTACCACCGACAATAAGTAAATGTGTCTATCTTTTGCAGCCAAGCTTTATGATGAAAAAAAAAAATCAAATGCATCTAGAGTTGTCATCACGATACGACTGTATTAAGCAACTTATACGAGCTATGATCTTCTAATTGACGGACTTGCATGGACCGATTTACATTCAAATGTATAGGATGTTCTTGGTCACTCATGTACACTAGATCCGCCTATTATGAAACCATTATCCCTAGGCTACACGATAAATTGCAGTCATATGCAATACTTCAAAGTGTTTACACAAATGCTGACTCTTCATAATTGCTAGTAACGCATACGCGTGTCATCGTTAGTCAAGAATTTTTAACGTGCACATTTTCTCCCGTCTTGAAAGGATAAATAAAATGATACCTATCATAGACTTCAGTGAGTATGGGCTTAATGTACAGGACACTACCAATGTTAAGGCGGATATACTGACAAACTTGGGACAGAAAGTTAAAGATGCCTTCAGTTCTGTGGGATTTTGCTACCTGAAAAACCACGGCGTAGACGAAGACTTGATAATGAAGTATAGACAAATTTCTCGGGCGTTTTTTGAGCAGCCTGTTGAGGTCAAACAAATGTATGAGCGTGGAAATGAAAACAACTTTGGCTGGGTTGCTGTTGAAAGGGAGAGGATCAATCCGGAGCGTCCTGGTGATTTCAAGGAGGCATTCAATTACTGCCCATCTGATGATCCGGACAACTGGCCATCCATTCAAGAATTCCAGTTGGTCAGTAAGAAAGTGTTTGAGGGCTGTACTACCCTTTGCCATCGTATGTGTGATGTCTTATCCGTGGGACTGGGTCTTCGTAAAGACTTCATGAAGGACGCACACAAACTTGTTGGTAAACGTGGTAATCCGACAATTCTTAGAACTTTGTATTATCCACCAATCACGGATGATACAAGACTTAAACCAAATCAGATAAGACTTGGGGAACATTCAGACTATGGCACAATCACTCTTCTTTTTCAAGATGATATTGGTGGACTTCAGGTACAAGTTCCAGGGATGGGGTACGTTCCGGCAACACCTATTCCAGGCACAGTTCTTGTGAACATAGGAGACTTAATGCAAAGGTGGACATCAGATGCCTTGCTGGCGACTAAGCACAGAGTTCTGATTCCAGAGGAAGATTTTCTGAAGAAGAAAAGTCGACAGTCGGTTGTGTTCTTCATTCATCCCGACGACGATTATATCATCAAATGTTTGGACGGTTCAGACAAATATGAACCCGTATCATGTATCGATTATTTAAATTACAGGTTCAGTGTGACTTATTGAAATAATGAGATTGACGCCGCATTAGGGGATACGCCGTTGATAAACATTGTTGCAAGCAGCCTGACTTTTGATAACATTTATACGACTTCGTTTCAGCGTTGTGTGCCTTAACAATATTACGCAAAAAATACAGTTGCTTTAAAAGATTGTGCCACTGAGATAGTTTATAACTCAGAATTCTTTTCAAATAACTTGTTTGAAAAGAATTCTGAATTATAAACTGTGATGAAAACGGGATTCTGTTACTAGTATCAGTAAACTAGGGGAGGGCCGTAATCAATGTTGTGAGAACATGAAGCTCAACCCCATTGTATATAAAGGCAATAAAATATTTTAATCTAATTTATAAGTTCAAAATTTATGATCATTTTTCTTTCAAATCATATATCTTTTTTAATGAGATAGAAGTTAACAAACGAGGGATTTGAGCTTTGAGTACTCAGTTACAATACGGTAATACATGTACTTGTACTTGCCTGTATAGCCGCTTAAGTTAGGGCTACTAGAATTACCGGAAAGCCACTTATTACCGGAATATACCGTAATACACCAAAATGTAGATAACTATCTTTAACATTGCCATACCAGATAAAATAACGTCAATTTCTATATCTGCACTGGCGTTTTTGGACTGGTACTGAGATTAAATGGACCAAGGTATGGGTCTTGGATAGGCTGCGATATGGTTTGGGCAGTCTTTGTATTCACCTGTTTGTAATTACATGCAACAATTACTAAATGACATACTGAGGATAATATTATATTTATTCTGGTAATATTAGAGTATACTTCGGTAAATAATAAAGTGTATTTAGTAAATAATAAAGTGTACTTTGGTATATTCCGGTAATTAAGTGTATTCCGGTATTTCTAGTAACCGCTTAAGTTGGAGTGCCTCCCCATATTTTGGCTATCATATGTATCTCCAACAATCTTTTGTAATTAACAATGACAAAACCAAATTAAGCGGCCGCAGAAGTAAGCCCGAGGAACACGGTCAAGTTCAGCATTATTGCGTATTTGGAGAAGGATGGCGGGTGTAAATGCCGCTTAACAGGCTTTCCCCCGTAGATATGAAAACCTGGTCTTATATGCGACACTGAAGAAGACAAAATGAGCGACACGAAAAAAACAACAAAGTGGCATCCGCTCAGACTGATCAGAGTCTTCGCTTTGCGCTTAAATGGTAGCTAAGGGTCTAAGCTAGCTCCATGCGGACAGCAAAGACTCTGATCAGACTGGTCGACTACCCAGGCTGGTCTGAGTCTTCGCTGGGTGCACATGCCACTTTGTTTGTTTTGTCGTGTCGCGGCTCAAATGCAGAGATACGCATCTGCCGTATTAAAAATGTTACAGGTGTACTTATCATTATGCAAAGCAGCATGCATTTGTTATGCAGATGTATTGGTTATGCAAATGGCAATATGCTTATGCAATTCAAGATGGGACTGAGCTCGTGTCGACAGAGCTCCTGTCTGTTTTTGAATAAATGATAATTTTGGGATTTTCCCCTTATTTCTCAATTGAATATACGACGTGGCCCTTCATTAGAGCCGCCTCGTCAAGACGGTTCTAATGATTATTGGATCACAATGAGAAGAAACAATAACAATATTATATCCAAGCAGTATCATCCAAATTCTACTTTCTATAGGGCCCCATGGAATTATTCAAGATCATACTATTCGTAGTCTAGTTGTGCTAGAAGTTGTGGATACACTCCATATTTTTTACCGCTAGTTTTGCGAAGGGGAACAACTTTTGTGGACTCCTGTTTGCTTTTGTGGGCGACAAAACTCCTCCAAAATGGTGTCTACTCTCTAAGGAAAGAATTTGCTCCTCAGGAGTAAATTATTTCCCTTAAGAATTCACAGGGTATAATCGATTCCACCAATTTTCGCTTCCTGCAGAGACTGTCCGTCATATTTGGCTTCCGCCGAGACTGTCCGCGAACTCTTGCTTCCTGCAGAGACTACTGTCCTCGAGAAATGGCTTCCTGCCGAGACTGTCCGCGTGACTCTGCTTCCTGCCGAGAGCCTCGGCAGGAAGCAGAATCACGCGGACAGTCTCTGCAGGAAGCCATTTATCATGTACAGAAGTCCCGGCAGGAAGCAAGAGATCGCGGACAGTCTCGGCGGAAGCCAAATATGACGGACAGTCTCTGCAGGAAGCGAAAATTTGCGGAATCGATTATACCCTGTGGAATTGATCTCAATTGAGAAGTGGGGCAAAAAAGAAAATGTCAGAGTTTGCTTTCCCTGAGAGTGCATCCACTTACATTAACATAATATGAGTCGCGACACGACAAAACCAACAATGTGGTTGTGCGCCCAGCGTAGACTCAGATCAGAGTGGGCATCTGCCCAGTCTGAACAGACTCTTCGCTAAGTGCTTAAATGGTAGCTAAGGGTCTAAGGTAGCTCCATGCGGACAGCGAAGACTCTGATCAGACTGGGCGGATGCCCAGGCTGATCTGAGTCTGCGCTGGCCGCACAACCACTTTGTTGGTTTTCACGTGTCGCGGCTCATATAGTTGTGTAGGTCCACGCGCTTATTAATACCAACTATTCTTCTAAAGAATCACCATGGCAAAGCCTGCTATTGTAGATTTTGAAGCCTATGGACTTGACTTAAAAGATGAAACTACAGTAAGTGAAGATGTTTTAAAAACACTTGGCAATCATTTTAAAGAAGTGCTAAGCGCGTACGGTTTCTGCTACTTAAAGAATCATGGTATAAAAGAGGAGCTAGTATCTGAGTTTAAGAAGGCGTATCTTCAATTCTATGAACTACCAGATGAAGAGAAAATCAAATATGTGGGACCTAATCTACGCTCTGGATATGTCGTGCTTCAAATGCAATCATTAAATCCGAAACGTCCCGTAGACGTTCGAGAATCGTTTGGATATTGTCCGTCAGATATGGCGTCGGAGCTGTGGCCATCGTTTCCGGATATGAAAACTGCAACTTTGAATCTATACGGGGACTGCAGAGTTTTGTGCCAGCGAGTCTGCGACGTTCTCTCGCTGGGGCTTGGCAAGCATTTACACTTCTTCAGAGAAACTCACACGCAAATTGGGCAAGACGAAAACCCCACAACCATCCGTAGCCTGCACTATCCACCTGTGTTACCGGACGATGTTATAAAATCCGGACAAATACGATGCGGCGAACACTCCGACTTTGGAACCTTCACCATTTTGTTCCAAGACGATATCGAAGGACTTGAAGCGCTGGTTCCGGAAGTTGGATATGTCCCGATCGCGCCTGTTCCGGAAACTTTATTGATTTTCGTTGGCGATCTCACGCAGAGATGGACCTCTGATAGATTGCCAGCCGTGAAACATAGAGTTGTTATACCAGAGAAAGAGGCGGAGAAAACTCAACATAGGCACACCATAGCATTTTTTGTTCACCCGGATGATGGAACTATCATCAAGTGTTTGGATGGATCAGCTAAGTACGAACCTATATCAAGCATTGACTACGTGAATTACCGTTTGGATAAAACTGTGCCCGAGAACACTGAGAAGCTGTAATACTAACCCCTTAAGTGCCAAAAAGCAGACGACAAAATTTACGTCTGCAAAATTGCAAAAAAAATATTTTGTCAAAGCCATATCATATTAAGAATTTAAAGACTAGAAAGCAAACTTTGGCGCCGTAAATCCAGATCAGGCCGCGGCTTATCATGAGCCGCGTCATATGAATCGCTATTTTCAAAACAATTATTTTCAAGTTTTGGCACTTTCTGTGTGAAATAAGAATTCTCGACAATGTAAATATTATAGAACGATTTTCATTACAAGAGTTTTGGTAATAAGTATGGGGTATTTCCTTTCATATCTCCATAGAACAGAAGTGGTGATTCTACACAGAATCGCCTCGGCGTAGTGGTTCTAATTATGGCTTGCGACAAGTCTATTTATGGAATACGGTAACGAACAGAAATTTTCTCCTATTTTTTTCAATCCCATACTAATCTGGATTTCAGATCCGATGCTTGTTTTACAGAGTATCATGTAAGGAAAGTTTGCAGACAAAAAGAAGAGTGGGCGAGGATAATTCCAGGCCCAGAGGTTATAAAACTTGAGTACATTCACAAACTCAAAATAAAGCACACTGATTGGCTGCTTCCGAGCACATGCTCGGAAGCAGCCAATCAGTGGCTTTATTTTGAGTTTGAGATTATTCTCAAGTTTTATAACCTCGGACCCAGGATAATTTTAATAAGTCTACATAAATGAAACTACATAAACCATATAATCACAAAGGCAGTATGAGGCACAGGACTGATCTGGAATATCTGACATGATTTCGTCTTTCACAAAAGTTCGCTGTGACTTATTTTTGTTGGAAGTGACCCGGGGCGATTTGGCACAAGCGCTGCCAAGTTTGAAAGGCCTTAGGCTCATGGAAGCTAAAATGCATTGAGCTGACCTTGGAAATTTTAAAAAAGTGTTGAATTTTGCTAAAGTGAGTCAATGTTATCTACTATTGTAGGAGCTGACCTTGAGTGGTCTGGTGCTTACACCCATGAAGTTTGAAATAATGCAGGCTTATGGAAGCTAAGATACAGGACTGACCTTGAAAATTACACTTGGTGTCAGTTTTTATTGAAGTAGGTCACTGTGGCAAAGTTTTGTGCGAAGTGACGTGGAACAGTTAAAACTTATGCACAGCTTTCTTATTCAAGTATATTCAGATTGGCTATACTGTATGGGGATGTTTTTCGCGAATTATTATTATCCTGGATCTGAGGTAAAGGAAAAATGCGCAAAGCTATGACCGCTATTCTCCTATCGTTCCATCTGCACTGGTCAAAGCATAACAATCAATTCATTTGCAAATTTTCGCAAAAATAAAGAAAAAATGCAAGCATTCGTTTTCGATTTACGGAATATTGTGCAATGGGAAATCGATATTTACATTGACATTTTGAAATCATCGCATCGGTCTTAAAATAATGCATGCACTTAGGACATAAGTGCAATGTTTACACTGATTATCGCTCTTAATATTTCGGTTTCTGAAGGGTCTTAACATTCTTAAGATTGAAAGGGAGGAATACGTTCAGGAGCGGTAATCCTGATGAAAAAAATGTCTCCCAATTCAATGGGTGCTTCTCTTGAAGGAAAGAATTTGCTCCCTCGGGGAGAAAATTCTTTCCTTTGAGATGAGCCTCCATTTGGGAAGAGCTGCGTTGTCCATGGAGGCAAACAAGAAGCCATAATAATGGTTTCCCTTTGTAAAACTGAAGGAAAAACATGTAGGTCTAAAGCAATGCAATATCATATACGGTACCTGGATTTAGCACCCAATCATTAAGTTAAGGTGACTGGGTGCACTTTTAGGTAAAACCAATCGCCATTTGCGTTTTGCCCCCTCGTCTCTGTAAGGAAAGAATTTGCGCCTCTAGGAATAAGAAAAGCTCCCAATGAAACAGAAGACAAATAATTTTGGTCGGGACGTGTCCCCGACCAGCATGCTTATGACGTCGTATAGAGGTCGCTGCGACGTCATCACGTTACGTGCCCATTGGGATGTTCTCCTGGAGCTATTTCCTTTAAAAGAAGTCCCCAATGAAAATCTCCTCGGTTGGAAATAATCTTCAGGAAGCGTTCATAGCCAAAAAAACAAGAGGGCCATGAGGCCCTGAATCGCTCACCTGAACAATTGGCAAAGTGGGTTTTTCTTATGTCTGAAATTGTCAAAACATGAGTATTGGGTCAAAAGTCAAAGAATGACCATGACCTCTTGTACTCATAAATCTTCATGTACTCATTAAGACAACCATATATACCATTTCTAGACCAAAATCTTCTAAACTGTCCATGAAATCGTATTTTCTGGCATTTTCCCATAAAAAAGGTCAAGGTAAACCCAAGGTCATCATATGAACAGTCTTGGTAGTACTCTAGTATTCTATGCTACTTACCAAGTTTCAAGTGCATAAGTGTATTGGTTCTGGAGAAGAAAAATATTAAACGTTTATACCATAAATGGGTATGGCGGCCATGTTGGTCATGTGAGGTTATCCAAGGTCATAATTTGAACAATCTTGATAGTACTCGAGTACCCGATGCTACATACCAAGTTTCAAGGCTATCTGTCGATTGGTTCTGGAGCAGAAGATTTTTGAAGGCTTTTACCATATTTGGGCGTGGTGGCCATGTTCGTCAGGTGACCTACACCGTATGAATAAATTTTTGTTCCCTCAACCCGTGGAGGCTCTACATGAAATTTAAGGACAATTGGCCTGATGGCTTTTGAGGAGATTGTTTGAAATTGTCAAAATATGAGAGTTCTGGGTCAAAGGTCAAAGAATGACCATGACCTCTTGTACTCATAAAACTTCATGTACTCATTAAGATGACTGTAGATACCATTTTTTAGCTCAAAATCTTCAACAGTTTCCAAGATATCTCCTGTTCTAGCATTTTGCCATATAAAAGCACAAGGAAGCAAACTTGACCTTACTGTAGAAAAGGTCAAGGTCAAACCAAGGTCATAATTTGAACAATCTTGGTAGTACTTGTGCACCCAATGCCACATACTGAGTTTGAAGGCCATCAGCCTATTGGTTCTGGAGAAGAAGATTTTTTTAGGTTTTTACCATATATGGGCGTGGCGGCTATGTTGGTCAAGTGCCCTAGACCATATGAATAAATTTTTGTTCCCGCAACCCCTGGAGGCTCTATATGAAATTTGGTTTCAATTAGCTCAGTGGTTTTTGAGGAGATTGTTTGAAATTGTCAAAATATGAGAGTTCTGGGTCAAAGGTCAAAGAATGCCCTTGACCTCTTGTACTCATAAAACTTCATGTACTCATTAAGATGAATGTAGACACCAATTTTAGCCCAAAATCTTCAACAGTTTCCAAGGTATCTAGCATTTTCCCATATAAAAGCACCAGAAAGCAAATTTGACCTTGGCGTAAAAAGGTGAAGGTCAACCCAAGGTCATAATTTGAACAATCTTGGTAGTACTTGCGTACCAGATGCTACATACTAAGTTTCAAGGCCATTGGCCTATTGGTTCTGGAGAAGAAGATTTTTAGAACTTTTTACCATATATGAGCGTGGCGGACATGTTGGTCATGTGACCAAGACCGTTTGAACAACTTTTCGTTCCTAAGTTCCAAGGAGGCTACACGTGAAATTTGGTTGCAATCCGCCCACTGGTTTCAGAGGAGGAGTTGTTTGAAATTGTGGACGGACGACGGACGGACGACGTACGACGGACGACGGACGCCGGAGCCTTACCATCCTATAAGCTCCCCCGGAGCCGCTGGCTCAGGTAAGCTAAAAAAAACTGTATTTAAGCTTTAATGCTGGAAAAGCTTACCTTTATTGTCGTGATATTGGAAGTAATTCTCTGTCAGTTGATCACATTTCCTTTTGACATAGCATAAACACTGCCACAATTTCATAATTGTAACATATTGGCAGGCCTTTCATTATCAGTAATGAACATCGACGACATTTATACTAATCCATACTAAAGTCTGTTCGCTGTATGTCTCTAAATTGGTTTGAAAATCAAATCCACTGTAAGCAGTTTCTTCCTGCAATTAAGATGTCAATCAATAGCTATCTACTTATTTTAGTAAATAAGTATTAAAAGAGCTATTTATATTGTTCTGTACTGTGCTACACTGTTCTTTACTCCACTAAAATGCACTACTGTAGATAGCTTGATACGTAGCTTAGCTCCTCTTTAAGCGCACAGCAAATACTTTAAACAGGCGGGGGCGGGGTGGTGGTGGGGGGGGGGGGGGGGGGGGCTGAAAGGCTGATCTGAGTCTTTTTGGGGTTCATAGTTCATAAACTTTATTGGTTTTGTCGTGTCGCGGCTCAATTTAAAAAAAACGATTTGTATAGGTAAGTCGGATTTTAAGGCGATTTTAAGGTGATAAGCGGGTAAATACTGATCAGAGTAAATATATGCCCGAGTATTCAGCATACAGTTCAGTCAGTTCCGGCGCTTGTTATAAGAAAGACATGAAACATTCTGTTATAGAAAGCAATCGTGGAAAAAAAGAGTCTGCTTTGTGAGGGCCAGAGATACCGTATTGACAGCGTGTTGAAATCTGGCGATATAAGCCTGCGGCAGCTTGCAGATGCGTAAATGCGAATTGCAACGGGCGATTGAGAACCGATGGATCTTGCTAAAAAATGGACCGTTTACCTTTGAATTTATCTAAAACCCGGCCAAAAAGGTAAATATTCTCGCTCAAAGGGATTTTTTTTCGCCGCTTAAAAGGGCATTTTCTTCCGCTCAAAAGGATATCAAATCCACTCAGACATCTTTCGCCGATGAAATCACCGAAAAAATTATATAAAAGGTCATAATTCTGATAAAACTTCAAGTAGAGTCTCTGCACATTGTCTGATAGTGCCTTATTATGTTTGTTCAAAGTTTCAAAGCAAAGTCTAAACAGTTTAAAGGCAAGGAGCAGTGTGACATGTATGCTTTACACCTTCGTTAGCTAAGCTGCCCGTAAGCTTCACAAGTGAATGGATGACAATCGGGACACCGCTCGGCCAATTCCGTGATTCACGGAATTGGCCGTGCGGTGCTCCGATTGCAACAGATGACTTCAAGTATTACACAATTATGTACTAACATTCCGAAAACTTCACATCTCTACAATTGAATCCGAGTTTGGCTTATCCCATCTATGCGTTTGCACTGATGAATGGAATTTTTATGGCATCACCGAATCAGGAGTTCTTGCACTTCAACTGAGTCAAACAACGACTAAGGCCCACTTCGAATCGAACTATAGTTCCTACTATATTTACTAAAGTTCCAACTAAAGTGCGATGGTAGCTACTAAAATGACGTCATGAACTTACCAAAGATCAACCGAGGTCTCGACCTCCGTCACTCTAGTAGCAAGATGGCGGCCGTTGAAGACTCTCTCGATTTGTGGGTGTACAACACGTATTTTTTTACCGAGTTATTTATATTTGTTCATACAATTATTTTAGGGCATATATTATCATTTAATCTATAAATTATCGTTTTTAAAGACTACATGCACGGAAAAGGCAATGAAATGCATAGTATTTATTTCCGTTTCCATGACAATCTACTATCATAGCAACTTTTGGTGTTCGATTGGTAATGCGAGTGCGCATGCCGAAAATACTACTATGGTAGGTACTCTAGTTCGATTCGAAGTGGGCCTAAATAACCGATGAACAGACTGTCAAATGTTGACCACCATAAAACGGCGGACGGACAGATGAACCGACGCCACGACATAATACGACCCGTCTCACGACGGGCGAATAGAAATATATCAAGCAAAGAAAATAAATGTCTTTTACTCATTCTAATGTATTTGCTTTATGGCAGCACCCCCACCACCCCTCCATCTCTGCCCATGCCTGTCTTTAAACTGAAACTGGTCAAGATATATACGCCTTGTCCAAGCTTCTGAACTACCTCATCGGTACGTTGGAAAGCTGCCTTTTGGTGTCAACAGTAGGTGAGGTCGATACTTACGCAGCTATAAAGCTCTGTGGACACGAAATGTCACACTTCGTATATGTCACACTGTGCAAATTATTAATATGAGCCACGTCGCGAGGAAACCTTTCTTCGGGGTTCCCGACCAGATCCGCCAGCCTGTACAGCTACATAAACAAGCTGTACTCTTTTAATTTCGGATTGAGAAACTTGGGAGATTCTTCAATCTAGGCAGCGAAAAACAAAGGTGCTGATCAACCTGAGTGGCTAGGGAGCTGACCTGCGCCTTTTTTTGCACATGCAAAACCAGATTTTCTTATAACGCGGCTAAAATGTAGTCAGGGAGAGCGAAGCCCGTCAGCACGAAAAAGTTTTTTCCGAATTTGAAATACCTCTGGAGAGCTCTCTTTTTGTATATAATGAATTATGTCCCCGGGAGACATATTGATTTTACCCGGGTCGTCTGTCCGTCGGTCACAAAATCGTGTCCGCTCTGTAACTTAAAAACTACGAGTATTAAGGAAAATTCATGAAATTCATAAAAATATTAACAAACATGGAAAGAGCAAGAGCCTATTTATATTGATGTTGCAGCCTGCTGTATTCGCATTGCATCCCCGGTAAAAGCCTTGAACGACGGGGACCTGCTGAGAAAATGGACCCGCTCCGTAAAGTTCCCATATGTTCCTACAGCACATTACTTGCCCGCAGTAAGGGGACTATCAGAAAGTATTTCTCCCGCTAGATAACGTTGTTCGACACCATTCCCTGTTTGGGGGGGGGGGGGGGGGGGGGGGGGATAATGTTGACAATTTTCATGCACTTACAGATGTAAGGCGACGTCTGCTTGGACACTGAGACGTCAAATTTTCGCGACATTTTGTATTTTGGGGATATCTGTATTCAAGATGGCTATCCCCATTCTAATGTATTTTAGCATTTACACATTGAAAATACAGTATTTCGTACGAAACGTTAGCTTCGTCAGCGGCGTATAACCACTACGTTGACCAATCACACGCAACGTTTCCAAGCACTTCGGGTTTCCAACGGTATATGGGAGATAACATTAGGGGATAACTGTAGTTTTGATTATGTTACCACCATTCTTATGTTCGTTTTATATTTACACATCGATAACACAGTATTTTGCACGAAACGTTAGCTTGACCAGTCACATGCGACGTTGAGCACAGAAGACGTTGGGTTTCCGACGGTATATCGCAGAATATTCTGTCGCAATTCTTCTTAAAAGTTGTCCAATCAGACTCATCGGACTGCGCATACCATTGCACATGTTTAGTAGTACATTTATGCACATATGCAGCCTGTTTGAATTTGAATATATTACAAAATATGATTATGGATGTATTCGCATAACTTATTAGATGTACCTTGTACACACCTGGCAAGAATTGTTACCACTTCTACACGTCTGTGATGAATTTATGCACATTTGTCTCATCTGTGAAAATTCGTACTAATTCATCACAGCCGTGGAGTTCTGTCACTGACATATGTGAAAATTTCGTACCAATTCTTCACATCTGTGATAATTTGGTACCGATTCTTCACATGTGAGGATTTGGTACCGATTCTTCATATATGTGAAGAATTCGTACCAGTTCTTGACATCTGAGAAAAATTCATACCAGTTTATCACAAATGTGTTATATAGAAGTCTTCACACTGACAAAAGCGTACGCGTAAAAAAATTGCACGATTCCTTTACAGGTGTGACGAATACGTACCAATTCATTATAAGAATGAGAAGAAAATGAGAGCAAAAAATTTACCCCCCCCCCCCTCCCGCCTTCCCCGAAATTATCGAAATTGAACGTACGTCACATATTGCCAAATGTCTCGTGTTGGTACCAATTCTTCACATGGGTGTGACAAATACGACGTGTGAAATTTACGGGCGTATTATGCGCTGCTTGTGAGTCTCGTTTTTCCTGTGTTTGTAAGTACACGGAGGCGACAGAGGGGCCACGAGAAATGTTTCTATGTAAAATGAAACACGGTATGTAGGCCGATGTACGTACGCGAAAGTATAAGTTCCGAGACATTGCGAAAAAAAACTGCGCGTCACAGGTAAACAACTTTTTTCTGACAGTTTAACTTATATGCATATAATCTGCACAAACTAAAAAAAAACAACAAAGATCAGGGTCCGAGATTATAAAACTTGAGTATAATCTCAAATTCAAAATAAAACACACTGATTGGCTGCTTCCGAGCATGTGCTCGGAAGCAGCCAATTAGTGTGCTTTATTTTGAGTTTGAGAATGTGCTCAAGTTTATAACCTCGGGGCCTGTTTTACAATTATATCAAACGTATTTCCATCTACATGTATGTAGAAACATTCAGACCCTTTCACTACATTAACTAAGATGAGCCTGGTTTTAGAAAAAAATGATTTTTTTTTCGTTTTACAATTGCTTCCTCAGAAAGCACCATGTACAATCATTCGCAAAGCTGTGCCCATCAGCGACTTGCCTTTTTAGTGCTCTTAACAAGCACGGTTAAACCAGATTCAAACTTTATACCTTACAAGAATAAACAGCCAAAATTCACAGGAAAAGTCTACCATGTCCGATTTACGACCATCCATGCATTCCTTTTAAAGAATTACGACTATCTGCACGAAAAAAAAAAAAAAAAACAGAGTTAAGGTGCAACAACTATATCGGAATTAACTTCAAAACATCGGCTTGGACGTGTATGGTGGCTGGTTTGTGCCATTTCGTCTTTTCGTCTTTTCGCCGCGAAAAGACGCCACGCGAAAAGACGAAAAGACGCCATGCGAAAAGACGAAAAAACGCCATGCGAAAAGACGAAAAGACGAAATAACGCCAGGCGAAAAGACGAAATCCGCCACGCGAAAAGACGAAATTGCAGCGCGAAAAGACGAAAAAACGCCATGCGAAAAGACGCCATTTGAAACTCTTAAATTGTCGTCTTTTCGCGTGGCGTCTTTTCGTCTTTTCGCGTGGCGTCTTTTCGTCTTTTCGTCTTTTCGCATGGCGTTATTTCGTCTTTTCGCATGGCGTTATTTCGTCTTTTCGTCTTTTCGCGTGGCGTTATTTCGTCTTTTCGTCTTTTCGCGTGGCGTTATTTCGTCTTTTCGTCTTTTCGCATGGCGTCTTTTCGTCTTTTCGCGCCGAAAAAACGAAAAGACGCCATGCGAAAAGACGAAAAGACGAAATAACGCCATGCGAAAAGACGAAAAGACGCCAGGCGAAAAGACGAAAAGACGAAATAACGACACACAAATACCCTTTCATTGATAACTGCATTGATTCCTAATACTAAGACAGATTTGTCTGAGTAAACAATATAGACTCATATCAGACTACTGCAAACGCAGCTACAGAAGCAGTCTGATCACAGATATTACCACTGAAATGCTTTTTTATATATCTTTTTGACAGCTAAAAATTGTAAGGATAGACTATAAAATTAACGTGGGGTCGGCAACATTTTGGGTCACTATGGTACCGTTTAGATTGAATAACAAATTTGTGCCTCGTTGACTGAGATCAAACACAGATTTAATCAAGATAATCAGTATCTAGCAGCAGTCTTATGAAAATTAGGATGGATTTATTTTATCCGACAGAAAAATAAAAGTTGTTAAAAGTGAAAAGGATAGCTAAAAGTATTAGTATGGGGTCGGCAATAATTACAGTTATTAAAATAATCTGGGCCATGTTGACTTAAAAATTAGCAGACGCAAATTTTCTCATTCAGGAGCGTAGGCAGACCTATTACGCTGTTGTAGCAAGCATTTTTGAGAAATACAGTCAAACCTGTCTTAAGGGGTCACCCAAGGGAAGGACAAAAAGTGGCTACTTAAGACAGATGACCCCATAATACATTTCATTTACACTGTATTTTGGTTCAAAGGACCAAGGTGGCTGCTCAAGACAGGTGATCCCTTAATAGAGGTAACCACATAAGCAGGTTTGACTGTATAGCTGAATGTATACACCTCCAAGAAAGATCTCTCTAATATTGAACATTGTGTCCCCTTCTGTCATATTTACAAAGGGGGTCAACTTTTGTGACATTCTATTTGCTTTCCAAGATAGGGAAGTGAAGCAAACAGAAAAAAAATAGATTCTTAAATAGGTCTACTTTTAAAGGAAAGAATTTGCTCATAGAGGACCAAATTCTACTTTCAAGAGCTGACCCTCCTTAAGAAAGGATGCAAAAATGCAAAATTGCTTCCCCTGAGAGTGGTCCCGTTCACCTTAAGCACAGATGCAAATATGTTGAAACCTGTGTCTCCATGCATCCTACGTAAAAATAACCGTTTTTTTTTATTTTATTTTTGTCCCCCGCCTTTTCGAAGAAAAGCGGAGGGACATAGTTTTCGGCTTTCCGTCCTTCCGTCCATCCGTCCTTCCGTCCGTCCTTCCGTCCTTCCGTCTTTCCGCCCCCCTATTGTAGTAGGTACCTTGTGTGCGCAACTCCTCCTACAGTTTTATGCCGATTCTTTCGAAACTTTACAGCTGTTTTTGTCATGGTCTGAAGATATGCGTGTGGTTTGGATATAATCCTGAGATTATTTTTGTCACTTTTTCCACAAGTTGAACTTAGTCATTTTTCATACATTTTTACTATCAAAGTGACTAGATAGGGGCTACCTTGTGTGCGCAACTCTTCCAACAGTTTTATGCCGATGCCTTTGAAACTTCACAGGTGCTTTGGTCATGGTCTGAAGATATGCATGTGGTTTGGATATAATCCTGAGATTATTTTTTGTCACTTTTTCCACAAGTTGAACTTAGTCATTTTTAGGCGTTTTTACTATCATAGTGACTAGATAGTGGGTACCTTGTGTGCACAACTCCTCCTACAGTTTTATGCGGATTCCTTTGAAACTTCACAGGTATTTTGGTCATGGTCTGAAGATATGCATGTGGTTTGGATATAATCCTCACATTATTTTTTATCACTTTTTTCACAAATTGAACTTAGCCATTTTTCATACATTTTTTACTATCAAAGTGACTAGATAGTGGGTACCTTGTGTGTGCAACTCCTCCTACAGTTTTATGCTGATTCCTTTGAAACTTCACAGGTGTTTTGATCATGGTCTGAAGATATGCATGTGGCTTGGATATAATTCCACATTATTTTTTATTACTTTTGCCACATTTTTAACTTAGCCACTTTTCCAGCTCAAACACTTAAGTGTATATACAGTGGAGACCTAGTTTCCAAGGCGGGGGACATAAATTCGTTGAATTTGCTTGTTTTTATTAAGTTTGAACAAGTAGATTTTCATATCTCGAGCTGTATCATAACATACGCAGAATGGTTACCAATGCAGAGCCTGACCAGACCACTCTGTTCCCAGGACACATATGTCCTAGGATTTAGGATCATAATGGTAACATGGTCCAAATTTATTACTTAATGCTAGCACCTAATCTACTATTTGCTTGTAATGTATTTTTTTAGTAAACTGTGTTACAATATTATTGTTCAAACTGAGAGATCGAGAGAATTGGGCAAAACGTCCCACCAATGCTAAGGTCATATGAAGACAGGACCACGCGGTTAGAGTCACATCTGAAGGACCACTGAGGCGAGGGTGTGTGTGTGTGTGTGGAGGGGTGGGGGGGGGCGGTCGAACTGACTGCAACCGCTGGTCTAGTCTAGCCTATCCCATAATCTTGTGCGGTCGTTGGGGCACCACAGATGACTCTAAAACGCTCCTTTTCCACCTAGTCCTGTCTTCAACTACCCTATTTGAGCTAGCAAAATCCAGACTTGAAGAGGAAGTAACAGTAGTTGTGCCCCTTTGTAAAAAAGGCGGAAGGAGGCACATTTTCAATTTAAAATGGATCTCTCACAGAGGTGCATTCAGATTAAAAATACTTCCTATAAGAAAGTGTTATAACTTGAGCTGCAGCTAAATGATACCATAATGTTCTTAAATATTGGGACACATAAGCCAAAGAGAAGTCTAATCAGGCTCTGCTCTGTCTGCGATTGGCACGTCTTTAGAAAACTATAAACTTGTCCAAATTTTGGGTTAGCTGCAGTTAAATGTATGTCAAATTAGGGAAAATACCGTATCATTATTTTTTCATACAGCGAAGTACAACAATGTTTCAATGTTTGTATTCCATAGTTTGAGAGAGATTACATGGTCAACAAGTGGTTAATCTTTTAGGCAGTTTAAGATCAAATTAAGATAGGATGAAATTTGTTTGGAGTGTTTTACTCCAAAACATTAGGACGGCTCATTTTCTTTTCTGTCCGTTCAGTAGAAATACCATAATGACTTCTTTTCTCATATTTTTGGTAATGTTTTTAAAAGAAGAGTTTAGCGGCAAAAGCTGCAAACCGTGATGAGTCCACTTCTTTACAGATTGCATTCTGATCAGGGTCTACACAGTTTAAAAAAGAAACACCTGTCTAAGTATTCAGAGTATTAACTGCATTTAGAATAGGATATATTGATATATCTTAATGCAAAACACGTGATGCGAAAAGACGAAAAGACGAAAAGACGCCATGCGAAAAGACGAAAAGACGAAATAACGCCACGCGAAAAGACGAAAAGACGAAATAACGCCACGCGAAAAGACGAAATAACGCCATGCGAAAAGACGAAAAGACGAAAAGACGCCAGGCGAAAAGACGAAAAGACGAAAAAACGCCACGCGAAAAGACGACAATTTAAGAGTTTCAAATGGCGTCTTTTCGCATGGCGTTTTTTCGTCTTTTCGCGCTGCAATTTCGTCTTTTCGCGTGGCGGGTTTCGTCTTTTCGTCTTTTCGCCTGGCGTTATTTCGTCTTTTCGTCTTTTCGCATGGCGTTTTTTCGTCTTTTCGCATGGCGTCTTTTCGTCTTTTCGTCTTTTCGCGTGGCGTCTTTTCGCGGCGAAAAGACGAAAAGACGAAATGGCACAAACCAGCCACCATAGACGTGTCTGTTGTGGCTGAGTACCCTATACTTAAATAGAAATCCCAACTCATTCAAAAGCTATTTGACCGTCTTATAACCGCGACAGTCATAGCATTTCGGCAACGCTGTCCTGTAACCACAGGGTATAATCGATTCCACTAATTTTCGCTTCCTGCAGAGACTGTACATCAAATTTGGCTTGCGCCGAGACTGTCCGCGAACTCTTGCTTCCTGCAGGGACTACTGTCCTCGAACATTGGCTTCCTGCCGAGACTGTCCGCGTGACTCTGCTTCCTGCCGAGAGCCTCGGCAGGAAGCAGAATCACGCGGACAGTCTCGGCAGGAATCCATTTATTATGTACAGAAGTCTCGGCAGGAAGCAAGAGATCGCGGACAGTCTCGGCGGAAGCCAAATATGATGTACAGTCTCTGCAGGAAGCGAAAATTAGCGGAATCGATTATACCCTGTGGTAACGGTTAACTGCATATCTAGATTGAGAAGACCAGATTAAATGAAAAACTACCATGTACCGATGATTTCATACAATAGTTTTGTCGGTAGTCGTGTAAACAAATTTGTTTTGTTGCGCAGATGGTCGTAAATGTTTAAAAGAAATGGTTAGACGGCCGTAAATCCGTAAAGGTAGACCTGTGAAATTTGGCTGTTAATTCTTGTCACGTATAAAGTTGGAATTAGATTTAACCGTGGTTGTAAAAACCAAGCCACTCACTGATGGATAAAGCTTTAGCAAATGATAAAGGAATGAAGAGTGTCCGTTCTGCTTTCTGACGAAGTGATTGAAAAATGCAAAATTGTGCATTTTTTCTGAAAACCAGGCTTAACAGAGGAACCGTCCGAATGTTTGTAGATAGATGAAAATATACCGAGTATGACTGTGAAACAGATCAGTGCAAATATACATGTATTATATTAAGAAAAACTGTCAGAAAAAAAGTTGCCTACCTGTCACGCGCAGTTTTCCGCGCAATGTCTCGGAACTAATACTTTCTCGTACGTAAATCGGCCTACATACCGTGTAAAAACTGCTTTAGGACTATGTTTTCACATGAAGTTCGAGTACAATCAAACAGATACAATTCATCGGGAAGATAAGGCGAGCTAAAACCGATTTACCTGATTAAAACTGCTTTAAAGATCGAATTCCATACCATCACATTGGTTTTTTCTTCAAACAATATATAATTAACCTTGAACACAATAGAGTTAAGTATATGGTTATCTCACTTAAAAATGTGTAAAGGTTTTTATTTATAATCGATGGACAACGTTGACACATTATCTTTTCATTGGCCTTGTAAAATAAGTCAACCCAAGTCGGATAGAACTGTACACTGTGCGTCAGATAAGGAAATTATTAGGGTCAGGTCATGTAAATTCGGACAGCAGGTAAATTGGACATACCATTGCAAACAGTGAACATCCAGATGAGCCGTCTCATCAGGATTTTCACTGTTTGCCAAGTTATTTTTGTTTTAATTCCAAACAACTGAAATATAAAGGAAATAATGTCACTGTCCGAATTTACCTGCTGTCCGAATTTAGCTGACTTGACCCTATCAGACACCTGCCTTAGGATGAATGGGTATACTTACAGGGGAAGCGACTCTGTCATTTATATTCAAGGTTTGCCTCCCTTCTCAATGGCGGTAAATTCTTGTGGAGCAAATTCTTTCGTTTAAGACTTGACCCCTGTTTAGAAGGGCTATATTGTCCAGTGAAGCACACAGGAAGTAACAACTGTTATTCCCATTTGTAAAAAATGGCTTTGTTGTCGGTCCTTGTCAGAATAATAACACTTTTGCATATTATTTTGTTGTCGTAAATTAGTAACGCAAATCATCGACTTCTTGAAAATGTCTCAGTTTATTCTCACTATCCACAAAACGGTATTTGTATTACGGCCTACATTTTTCCGGCTTTGACGTTTTAGTGCAATATTTGAATTACCATCAGACTCCAGTAGGGCTGGGAGGTGTACCCGGGTACCCGAGTTCGGGTCGGGGAGACCAATTACACGGGGAAAAATTTACTACCCGTTACCCGATTTTTTAATATATATATTTTATAATTATAGTAATGCAATTTCAATTGAATTATAAGCAAATAGAGCAAATTTTAGTGTGAATGTCTTGCTTAAATTGCAACCACATATTGCCAAACCATGTTTCTAAATAATTACAGGGAGATTTGTACAGTTTCATACCATTTCCATGCACACGTGTGGAAATGACAGAAAATCGCTGGTTGTTTTGTTCTAAATGTATATTTTCTAGCTGTGGAAATGATCAAAATACCACGGAAACGGGTACCCGGGTACCCGCGGGTAATAGGAGCTCGGGTACCCGGGTCCAAAATCTCTACCATTCCCAGCCCTAGACCCCAGCGTCTTATTGAGAAGGCGGGGCTTCAGATTCCCATTCAGTTACACTGAGAATAAATCCGAAGCCGTGCTCTAACTGCAGTGCAATATATACATACCACACACTTCATGCAGTGCATTCTTTCTGGAACAACCCAGAGGCCGTCAAATTTGATTTATTTCAAGACACCTGTTGTTGAATTGCTTCAAAAACTTTTAGTTGGGTAAATAAAGTTTTATTTACCATTTACACAAAGCAAAATCGGACATAATGTAAAGACGTCGCGCACGGTATTGGGGTACATTCACGGACATATGAATGGGCCCCACGGAAGCAATGCTTTTTCGGGTTTTATGCCATAAACTGTCTTAAAGCATTGTGGCTTAGAAATCATCATTTTATACAAATTTTCAAAAAAAGTAGAGTGTAAATGCGCCAAACCATCATATTTGAAGTTCAAAATTTTCTGCAATTTTTGTTTAAGGTAATAAGCTTACCAGACAAGTTAGGAAGTGGGTTACGAAAGCATAAATTATGCCATACTTGATTATATGAGCTTGCTAATTTAAACAATGTCAACTGCAGCTATAAACACTCTGGAAGAGACAGCCACTGAAGAAAAATCTGGTTTCTGACTGGACCATGATACAAACATTTAGAAAATTGACTGTATTTCTAATTGATATAACCATCCCGGCGGCTCCGCCCCCTCGAAGATAATGTCAATTTCTCGAACAGTCAATTCTCTATATATTACCTACAGCCCATTTGCTGTAGACAATTCCGACAAAGAATACACTTATTCAGATGTTTACCGATATATTTCTCAGCGGTTTTCTCAAACACTTCTCACCCAAATATAAAGAGTCGAAAATGCAGTATGGTCATATCAACAGTACGTTCGGCACATTTATGTCGGAACTTCAGTTCTTATCCTTGTTCTATTAAGCTGATAACTTAATTCTTATCCTTGTTCTATAAAGTTGATAAAATAAATGAGGCGCGACATGACAAAACCAACAAAGTGGCATGTGCGCCCAGCGAAGAATCAGATCAGCCTTGGCATCAGCCAAGTCTGATCCGAGTCTTCCCTGTACGCTTAAAGGGTAGCTAACAGTAGGCCTGAATAGTGGCCCAGCGCAGGAAATCTAAAAACATTTTTCTCGAGAAAACGTTCTAACGCACTAGCGCAAGGGTACCACCATCGGACACCTAAAATTGCTTTTTCAAATGAATTTTCAAATTGTTACATCAAAAGTCTAACGACTTTATGTGACTTGCAAAATATATACCTCATATATTGATTCGGTAAACATAAGCTGTAGTATGACGTCATACGGAGGAATCGGGGAGCATTCATTATTTCACAGGTAACGGGCGTAAAATCTTGGTTAGGGGTACCCCCATCGGACACCTTTATTTTCTACACATGTAAACTAATTATGCATAAACAAATTTAATGTAACATTGTAAAGACATACCCTTGTTTAAGATAAATAGGCAAGAATCGATTCAGAACTTTAAGTTTGACATGAAAGGTAAAATAATATGTGCTCCCTTAGAATGATGACGTTTGTTTACATTGAACTATTTATATAGATTTTAGCCAGTGTCGAGAGGCAAACAAGTGTGCATTTTCTCTAATTTCTCTAAAAATAGAACGAACTGGAATATAATCCTTATATTATTTGTTAGGTGACTAAAATCTCCATCTAATGTTGTTGATTCGATTATTGAACTGCATTTAGGTACGACGAAATCATGTTGTAACCATTCACTGAAATGTTTCTGACTTGTACCCTTATCCGGTAAATACCGTCTGTGAAAATTACGTTAACGCTCCCGAGACGAGAAAGGCGCGCAAAAGTGTCGAGGAAAAGACCACAAAACATTATAAAAATTGGTATTAAATTGGACGAGGTGCTACTCATTTTAAACGAGAACAGATCGTAAAGGTGTCCGATGGGGGTACCCTGTCCGATGGGGGTACCCTCACGCTACTTTTTTAAATGGTTAGCAACCGCCACTACCCATCTTTGCACCCTATTTCTGTCGTTATTTGATGGAGAAAATGTCAAATACTGAATAAAAATCAAAGATTATAAAGATTTCTGTCAAAAATACAGCAGACAAACAGCGGACGATGCAACGGAGGATCGTATCTGCATGCTAAAGATAGCGGAAATTTAACAACTTGAGAGGGTTTAGAAAACTACAAAATAGATAAAATAAGCGACGAGGTCACATTTTCTCACTAGTTCCATCAAATCCGGCATAGATTTTTCTTTCATTATATCAATTTTGGGCAAAATCCGTGAATGGCCATTTTTTAGTTCCAAAATTAACTAACTACTTCCGGTTTCAGTTTCTCCCGGAGAGATAAAAAATGGCCGTGATTTCTGAGTCATCAAACTGCAGTGTCTTACCCGTTTCGCTTTTAGTTCACAGTATCTGTTGTTATACCACTCAAACCTCGTGTGAAACAATCATAGGTCAACCATAGAAGCGGATGATAAAAGTTTTTATTTATTTTATCATGCTAAAAAGCATCTAATCTGAACCAGAATCAACGAAAATTCTCCAGGCAAAAGTCTTCACAGCTGACCGTTTTTGTATTACACATTTCAACATAAACATAAATGACGTCAAAATATGATGACACGATTTAAGTTATAGTCTGTTTCACCTACATGTACTTGAAGTTATTTACAGATAAAATCGATATTTAAGTTGTTAGGCCTACTTATTTTCTACATATGTTATGCAATGGATCACAGTTAGGGCGCGTACAAAAGTTCACAGCATAATTGCATTTTTCACTCTGCAAAGTTTACCGGTTACATTCATTCACACACCCACGACACCCCACCAACTTCTAGCGACCCCCCCCCCCCCCCCCCCCAACTCCCTTGGCCCACGCTGTGCCGTCTGTCAATGTTAGAGTCCCATATCCGTACGGATGGTCATAGATCTAAATTTTAGCACGTGCTGAAGTGCAAGCAATTAAAAATACAAAAAAAGTTTGTTTTTTTTGTTTGTTTTTAAATCACGCTGGATCTATCACTGCTCTCCGCTTAGAACTAGAGTTCCTTCTCTGTAATCGGTGGTTGTTGTAAGGGTTTAAGCTAGCTCCATCGACTCCAAAGACTCTGAGACTTGGCAGATGCCCAGGCTGATCTGAGTCTTCTCTTGGCGCACATGCTACTTTGTTGGTTTTGTCGTGTTGCGGCTCATATATGGCAGGTTAGATAATTGGATACATAAGTTTATCATATGACGTCGCATCTGAGAGTGTAATAAAGCCATGCATTAAAATCGATAATCCACTAGTGGATTAAATATGCAAATTACGTCGTAGCGTTATGCGTTGACGTCCATAAAAACGTCGCTTTTTCTAATGGGGAAATCATGACGTTTTAATGCAAAATTTGCTAATAAAATGCGATTTTAGTGTCATATGATAAATAGAATCTTGCATTCGTGCTCCAGTATTATTGAATTTATTAAACTCGTTGGGAAAAGCGATAAGATGCTCGGCATAGCCTCGCATCTTATCTTTTTCCCCAACTAGCCTCGCATCTTATCTTTTTCCCCAACTCGTTTAATAAATTCAATAATACATGAGCATTCATGTAAGATCCTCTATATAAGTATTGTTTTAAGGTGAATGGGCACACGTTTAGGGGAAGCAACTCTGCCATTTTCATTTTGCCTAACTTCTCAATGGAGTTCATTTCTTAAAGGTTTGAATTTGCTCCTCTTAAAGCAAATTAATTCCTTTAAGAGTATAAATGAGCCGCGACACAAGAAAACCAACAATGTGGTTGTGCGTCCAGCGCAGACTCAGATCAGCCTGGGCATCCGCCCAGTCTGATCAGAGTCTTCGCTGTCCGCATGAAGGTATCTTAGTCCCTTGGCTACCCTATAAGCGCTAAGCAAAAAGTCTGACCAGACTGTGCGGATGCCCAAGCTGATCTGAGTCTGCGCTGGGCGCATGACCACATTGTTGATTTTCTCGTGTCGCGGCTCAATTTTCATTTTTTTTTTTGGAAGGGCTTAGTCGACCAGGAAAGCAATCAGGAAGTCGCGCTAGTGTTTTTTTTCCTTTATAAAAATGGCGAACAAATATGGAAGTAAAAGCTACCTATACACCTAAACAAGAAGACATTAATTATATACGAATAAAAGCATTGCAAACGACTGCGTGATACCCCATCACTGCATACCTATTTCACTCATTGATTGTTTTCTTGATCCATCCGTTTTTCCACAGTATTACCTGAGGGCAGTTATAGAGTTCAGAAAAATCTGTTGAACTTATGATTTAATATAGATTTTACATATCAACGTTTTATGCATGTATGTAGCCCAATGGCAGGGGCAGATAATCCCAAAGGGGTCAATTTCAAGCAACACAGGAAACTTGTACTATTCCGATCAGTTGCTGTAAGTTTCAGAGATAGCTTTAAACTATGATTTTATATATATGTTTTCATGAACTGATGTATGCGGGGACAGGGGCAGATAATCCCTAATGGATTAAATTTTGAGCATCATGGGAAGCTTTTTTATGTTAACTGTAAGTTTCAGAAGAACTGCTTTGAACTCATAGGTTTTACAGTTTTTTCCCCATGATTTTACACCAGGGCAGGGGTAGATAACCGCTAAGCACAAAATTTCTATGGCAATATAAACCTTTTCATATTTCGATAATTTCTGTGAAGTTTCATCAGGATACTCCACATTGAAAAGTGCCATAACTCTGTCAGAAATTATCGAATTTGTCCATTAACAATCCCAAGCGAGACATTCTTGGTACACACACAATGCATGTGCAAAATTTGAATGAAATCCATTGATAAATACTTGTTATCGCACGGAAACGAAGTGCGGACGGACGTACGTACTACGGACGGACAGACAAACGGGCGGCTAACGTGAAAACATAATACCCCGCCACTATGTGCGGCGGGGTATAAAAAGGCGGTATACAATGTTTTACAAAGGGGGAAAAAGCTTCGTGACTTCCGGTTTGGTTCCCCTATATAAGATGAAGCCCTTCCAAAATCTATTGAGAAAGGAGACAGAAATTGAAAATAGCAGAGTGGCTTTTCCTGAAACTGTACCCACCACCTTAATATATATCTGAGCCGCGACGCCAGAAAACCAACAAAGTGGTTGTGCGCCCAGCGCAGACTCAAATCAGCCTGGGCATCCGCCCAGTCTGATCAGACTCTTCGTTAGGCGCTTACAGGGTAGCGAAGGGTCTAAGGTACATCCATGCGGACAGCGGAGACTCTGATCAGACTGGGCGGATGCCCAGGCTGATCTGAGTCTGTGCTGGGCGCACAAACGCTTTGTTGGTTTTCTCGTGTCGCGGCTCAATTTGAGAAACTCAGGCGGTGCTAATGACAGCCGAGGCGATTCCAATGAAGGTCACTGTACATTTTAGTGAAAGGGGATCCATGGCGAGATATCCCAATTTAACATGAATCGGTGCACTTCCAAGGTTTTCAAATCTGTTTTTTTTTTTTTTTTACCTCCTTTCTAAATAGGAATCACTGACAGCTCTTAAAGGAAAGACTTTGCTAATCTGAGAGCAAAATTCTTTCTTAAAGAGTAGACATTTTTGAACGGGTTTCAACCTCCAGGGAAACAAAAAAAAGGAGTCACGAAAGTTGTCCCCCTTTGTACGAGCAGCGGAAGAACATGGAGATGTGCCCAAGCACCTTAACCCAGCGTCGCATCAACGTCAATACGACGTCGTGACGACGTCATGTGCCTGCTTGGAAGTACACGGTCAGCAACAGCTTCGATCATTTACCAGGCATAGAAGTACAACATAAATAAATCAGGATTCTTTAGTTATATAGGTTTTATTCATTTTCATTCAGGCCACAGCGTCTTGTGAACTCATTGTGATATCTGTGTATCCAGAAATTGGCCACCCATTTTGACCCAACCATTACAGGGCAGGCAGCGTGTCTTGTGCGATCGTTGACGCGCCAGCTTTTATGAAGGTTGTACCAGAATGCAACACTTCCCTGAAAGAACAACGCATAGATCCACATTACACAGTTGACTACCGTTATCTCAAATACTACTATCTCGAGGTGCCCTCTTATATCAAAGAATATAGTTTGGACACATTTCCGACTTTTATTTACATTTCACTATTGCTGTCTCTAACTACTGGCTTCTCAAGTTCTGTTAGTAGGATATGACCTTCGACTTTGAGGTATCGAAAGTTATGCATTTTACGTTCCATTCAGTATGTTTGCTGTACTTTAAAAGTATCAGTATTGTTGCTCTTACTCCACTCCAGCAAAAAGAACAGGTAGAGTTTTTGAAAGGACGAGTAAAAGTTTGAAAGCACTTCCTCTGCAGGACAAGAGCTTTTAAAAAAGATCTGATTTTGTGATAACGGAACATTTCTGAACTGACCCAACAAAGAATTGTTGCAATGGTATATGGACGCATAGTAATCTCTCTCTCTCTCTCACACACACACACACACACACACACACACACACACACACACACACACATACTCTGCATTGAAGCAAGGTATCTAAAACCGCACTCGTCTGGCATTCAACACCGGCAACGAAGGCAATTAACGTATTATAAAGCCCGACTGTTTGCGCATACTTCTTATTCTAATTTCCAGTTATCATTCTTACGGATATGACAGTTTGTTAGACCTCTTAGTCAAAACAGATCGTCGAATAGATTCCGTCAGGTATAAATACTACGCCAAAATGATTTCTTCACCCATTCGTTGTCATGGTCGTTGTAGCCCGAAAATTGTTTTCCAGCATTTCTTGAATGTGCATATCAGTGCAGTAACACTTTTAATTCCTATTTCAAGAATCGGGGGTTGGATGATCTGTGAGACTATACATGTACTTCTGAAACAAAATAAAAACCTGAAGAGAGGAACAAGCAAGTTTCCTGTACGTCGTCTTCGTTGCCTTTGTTGAATGACAGACCAGTGTGAAATCTCTCGAAATGTTTTTCAGAGTGCAAGAAAGCACCCTTTTGTGACTTGAAAATTTAAAATTTTAGAGGATGACTACATTAACTTCTGACTATCTTTAAAGAGAAATACAGTCAAATATGTCTTAAGGGGTCACCCCATGTGACCCACAAAAATTGGCTGCTTAAGACTGTATTTTGGTCAAAGGGACCCCACAAAAACTGAGTGGCTGCACCCCTTAATACAGTGACCCCTTAAGACAGGTTCGACTGTAGCTAATACAATTTTGTAAACTTATGGACTTTATCAGTAAACACAAAACCTGGATGCAACGTCTTGTCAACGTTGATGCAAAGTTATGACCTTGCATCGAAGTTGATACACATGTACGACGTTGCGATTAAGGTCACAGTATCCGAACTGACTGTACAATCTCTTCCGGTTTTCATAGCGTTGAATCGAGAGTACATACATTCGCTTATAACCAGTAGTCGGAAATCATTATGTTTTGAGATATTATCCGGAACCTGCTTCGTCATTTATAGTTAATCAGCTTTGAAAATGTAAAGAGGTAAGTTTAATATAATTTGCTATTCGGTCTTTTACTTTATTGCCCTGTACAATGTCGTGTATGGGTGGGTAGTAATTAGTACAGTATTCAAATCGCCCTTGGCATGATTCTAAAACCATTTTGAGCCTTTTTTTACATGTTTTGTAAAAAATCTTTAAAATAAACGGAAGGCGTTATCAATCTACAGTTTGTTAGTTTTGATAATAGGATGATAGCTAGGTTTTGCACGACACAAACTCGTGTTAAATTAAGCAGCTTGGAATAAAATTTCTGTGACGGCCATGAGGTTTTCATTGTACAGGGTAATAAAGTAAAAGACCAAAGAGCAAATTACTCGTATCCGAGTAGTTCTCGTCATTTTTTACTAACAATTTCCTGTTTTCTCCCAAACAAGCAGGTTTTCTTTCAGTTTGCGGTAGTTATGTATTGCGTACCTAATAACTCTGGTTTCGACACACACGTCACGAATTTATTTATAGAAACGAACCTCAGGGAGCGATCATTATTTGATATGCTATCACGCACAGACAACGTCACGTCCAGAAGCAGTTCTCGTCATGTTGCTTTTGAGCTCGATTTTAAATTAAATATTAAGCCCATTTTGCTGTTGTTCCTATATGATGATTTTTGACATCTTATTCGTGTAACAAAGTCCGTTCGTAAGCCGAATGCGCTCATTTTTTTTAATGAGGTCACAGCAGACGAAAACAAACACATAACTGAGACAAAGAATTTGTCTTGTTCACGAGGCTGCTGAAAACGATAAATGATGACTGGGTCAGGTTCGCTATTTTAATATTTTTGTGTTTTTCCTGCAAAGTTGACTTACATTCGGAATTTGTTTGCAAAGAAGACACAATATTGGAAAACCTGACCTAATTAAGAGAGGTCACCACGTGGCTTGAACGTGCTCACGTGAATGCCCCTGACGTAATCACGCGACTTTGCGAATCCAAAAGAGAAAAAACGGCATTTATATATACACAGCTCGATATCTTGATGAGTTTTTGCACTAGTTTGACCAAATGTATCATAAACTTAGGATTAAGGCAGTTGAAGTGAAGAAAAAATACGCGAAAACCTCGTTTTAAGCAGAATGACGAGAACTACTAGCTGACGAGATCTACTCGGATACGAGTATATTAAACTTACCTCTTTGCATTTTCGAAGCTGAATAAGTATAAATGACGCAGCAGACTCCGGATAAAATCTCACACATAATGATTTCCGACTACTGGTTACAAGCGAATTTTGTACCCTCGATTCAACGCTATGAAAGCCGGAAAAGAGGGTACAGTCAGTTCGGATACTGTGAAGGTGAAGACAGGTAAATTCGAAGAGCAGGTTAATTCGGACAGTGACATTGTTATTTTATATGTCAGTTGTTTGGAATTAAAACAAAACTAACTGGACAAAACAGTGAAAATCCAGATGAGACGGCTCATCTGGATTTTCACTATTTGCAATGGTATGTCCGAATTTACCCGCCGCCCGAAGTAACCCGACTCGACCCTAGTCATTCCCATGTGTTTGTTAGAGAACATAAAGTTGAAATTATATCAAACAAATGACTGGCACCTTCTTAGCACTCATCCTCAGTCCTATAAGTGGAAACACCGTGGCGCCACCTGCCTGAACTTCTGATAGCTGAAAGTAAAGAAAAGTGGGCATTAACTTCTTTTATCATATGACGTCACTATTGATCAGTGGATAACATTGTGACATAAAAATCGTATGACCACATGTGTAATGACACTTTGGCGCGTACACGGTACGTCATTGACAACGTCCATGTCAACAATGCGTTTTCTTATTGAAATGATGTTCAGTTTGACGGCGTTAAAATACCATTTTAAAGGGTCATATAATAAACAGAATCTTACACTCGTTGTCATTTCATATGAACTTTATGAAACTCGCCCAAGGCTCGTTTCATAAATTTCATATGAAATGACCACTCGTGTAAGATCATCTATATGTCACTGATTAGCCCTGTTGCCAGACCAGTTTCTGTAACGTTTATTACTGACCGTCTAAGAAAGTTGTCACGTTTGAAGTCCTTCTTTATCACACCCGGTTAGCTATGTTTTCAAGGATGTTACGAAACGAAAAAGAGCTGTTACGATACTAAAACGAGTCATAGTTACCAAACGACCTGGTCATCTCGACCTGGACTCATTGTTCCATTTCGACATGGAAACGAAAATGAGCTGTTACGAAACGAAAAAGAGTCATAGTTACCAAACGACCTGATGACCAGGTCGTTTGGTAACTATGACTCTTTTTAGTATCGTAACAGACATAGTTAACAAGTAGTGTTTATACCGGTATGCTTTTGCAAATGCCAAAAGTAACGACCTTCGCAATACAGTAATGCCGCAGCAATCCTGACAAACAACCATATTGATGCTTACTCAAATTGTTGGCAAAACCTGTACTTGCAGATGTTATTGGCCTCTTATGAATGAAATTTATCAGATTTTAATGAAAAAAACTATATTACCGGACATGCAGACTAGAATGCACATCTACATAGACTTTTTTCGGTAGAAAGAATTTGTCTAAGAGTAAAGACACGTTTTCTCAAAGCATTTATAGTCTCCATGTTTCACGCCATTTTTACGAAGAGTAACTTATTTGACTTTCTGTTTGCTTCCCTGAAGGACGAAACTCAGCTTCGGATCCAGGGGGTAGGCTTTGGGGCTTCAGCCCCGCCATCAGGGCCTCTGTGTTATGTATAATATGTAGGCACCAAGATAATGAGTATCTGATGACAGTTTGAGATAATTTATTCATGAGGTTCGATTCAAATATATGTTGTGAAATCTCATTAGAATCAAGGCAAAAAAGACATTTTCAAAAATTCTCACCAAACTGATCCCTAATTAGTCAAATATTTTCAAGCCCCAGACACACATCTCGGCAACTCTCAGTCCCACTAGTTATTCAGAGCCCCACCGGTACGTGGTGGTCTGGCCTGATTCGGGCCTGAAACTTCTTATAAAGGATTAAATTCACAAAATCCTCCTTCTTCTGTAACTGGAGTGAATTTTGTGTGTTTTAAGATTTTAATATTGTCAGCATAGTGCTGATACTGTATGACTTTTGTATGTGTATCTTTGAAACTTTTTAAATCATTTTTGCATAATTATCTGTGGTGGCTCTAATCCAAGCCAAGTGGTCCATTCCATCTTTTACAATATACCCTATAGTTAAGAAGGTAAAATTGCTTTCTTCTAGTGTACATGTTTTACAGTTATTACTCACTCACCTGTTGTAGGCTGTGAGATTACTTTGGCCAGTTTAGTCAGTTCACAGTTGGAAGCCTTTGTGTTAGCATCTCTCTTCTGAAGCTTTGAAACTTTATACATTTATATTTTAGTTTGAAAATCCAAGTTACCCAAGGTATGTAGTTACAGTAGCATTTAGTAGAACTGGTGAAATTATCAGCTTTTGATCCTTTTTGTATTTTTGTACTTTAGAAAATAGAGACAATTTAGCTAAATTCCAGAAACTGCAATTTTCCCTTTTCACTACATTAACTACTAAATTCACATTGCACTTAACATGTTAATTGCATTTCAGCATGAAGAGCACATAGAGCTACATGGCTGAGTGGTGAGCGGCTTCGTGTGAAAGGTTCGGGCCCATAGTCTGGTAAGCATAATATTCAAGTTTTTATCAGTAACAGGTTATATCTTAAATAAGGGTTTCAGAAGATAGCAGTGGATTACAGGTTAAATTCAGATGCTTTAAGTGCATTTGATTAAACAGTATTTCTTTATTAAGGTGGTTGACTGTATTCAAAGTACAGTTTAAATGCTGATAAGCCTCTTTTGATTGTCACTTTAGATGTTCAAAATGGCTCGATTCATTTCATGGTTTTCGGGTGGCAATCATGGAAAACTATATCATGGCGAGCTTGCTATTTTAGTATAATTAGCAGAGTGACCGTGGGACGAGGTTTTGTCAGTGTAATTTCTGTGTTCTTAACACTATTTAGTTGAATGAAGAAAATAGCATTGTTTTCTTCAATTTACATGTATTTAGAATTGTCTTTTATAATTTGTGATATACAAATGTGATAGCATTACTAAGGATCAAGTTTTATTCGTTTCACATTTTGTTTATAGGTTATTGACGCAAATATATGCTTATTTGCATATTTGCAATAAATCGGGGCGTACAATTGGTTATTGACGCAAATATATGCGTATTTGCGTATTTGCAACAAATCATGGCGTACAATAAACGCATTATGAATTTATAAGTTTAGTATGACAAATTTGCGTGGAAAGTGCAAATTAGGCTTGTGTAGTTAGGCTTGATAATTAGTAATGCGCACATGAAATGTAAATAGATCTTAAGTCGCCATTACCTAATGCATTTAATTATTTTATTTCTATTTCACAAACGTCTCATGTTAGAATAATTGGGAAGTTCTGCAGTTTTGCGATTCAGCAGTTGTCGCTGTATAATTGCTGCTAATGTTTAAATAGCGACAATGTTGAATTTCGCATGCCAGTGAATTTGCAGATATTGGCCGAAGTTGAACTCTCGCAAATATTTGATGAATTCAATTATAAACATGATTAATAAGTTATTTATCATTGTTAATTTTAATTGCAGGACTTATCCTCCACAATCGTCGTATCTTCCATGATGTTTTGATAGTCCATTATTGGGACATTTCCAAAATGATGAATAAATTGGTGACTTGCCTCAAGAATCTCGTGTCTCTTTTAAATGAGCTAGTCGTGGCCAGCTGAGAGGCGAGTTACAATGGCGCCCAACGTGAATAAACCAGTTTTATTCAATTTATTTTATCTCTTTGGACAGTTTCAGTACTGTTGAGTATAGCCTCATTGCGGGGGTATCTGTGACTGTGATAACCTGAGTTATTGTACATATATAAGTTTCTGTGGACAATATCGCTGAATATAATTCCTGTGTTCGTTTCGATGAATGAAACTTCTGTGACTGTGCAGATGGATTGTAATCACTCTGAACTGTGTTGAAGAGCCATAAAGTCAAATATACTGTCAAAGTGCTGTGATGTACATTCTAGCCACAGAAGTGCCATATTTTATTGTGTTCATAGACTTGCTGTTTTAACAGTCTTCATGCTTAGTGCTTGGTGATCCACTGATATCCACTGTCAACAGATTGGTGAGCTAAAATGAAAATTCATTTATCAAATTCATTTATAAAAGTCTAAATTAGAAAAAAAAAAATGTCCCATTTGATCAGTCATTTTGATCATGCATTATGGTTTCGGTCTGGTTTGATCATGCAATGAATTGAACAGTCTGTCTGAATGTTTGAGACTAGCGCAGTCTGATCATAGCCCCAACTGTATAACTTTCATAACTGTGTAATGCCTACACAATACATGTATATATGATGAGCAGTCTGATCAGGATTTTTACTGCTTAGCTGTTACCTATAAAACAATCAGCAACAGCAATGATAAGGCTGTGAAGCAGATCATCTTTCTGCAAAAAGTGAGAAAGCAAACAATTTTGTTCCAATTTTTGTCAGACTGCCTTAGACTACATGTAGAAGAGAAAGTCCAAAGGAAGCAAACAGTTGTGTCCTATTTTTTTTTGTCAGACTGTGTTAAACTGAAAGAGAAATCACTTATTAATATTTCACATAAATATGCATGCCATTACTTACTTACTAACTCACAGTAGAGTACCCAGTAAGTCCTAGTCTGTCCGATAGTTTGTATATCATTTTACTTCGGTTCAGCAGAGTATTGATAATTGTGTCCTAACACAGTGTGTAATTACGGTAATTTAGCAGCTTGACCTAGTTAGATTGACAGTGTAGTCTTCACAGTCAAGGGCGTAGCTACCTATACGCAAATACGCAGGTGCGTATTGAAATTTTGTCAAAATGACAAAATTTCAACATACACCTGCGTATATTCATGCTGAAATGTTCTTAATTGGGCATAATCTAAATACTCACTGTCACGAGACACGAAAATTTGAAATATCTTAACGGCTTAACCCCCTATTATTGCCCTTAATGAGTATAAAACGTGATTGTGCGTACTGTGTAATTGTCCCTAGCTACGCCCCTGACAGTGTTAATAGCATTACTTCCCTTTGACCAAATGTGTAAAATGTGGACTTAGTGTTGACAGAATTATTTCTCATTAACTGTAAAGTTTAAAAGAATTATTTAATTTATTCTTTAATATCCTAGTGCAAGAATTTAGCTATTTATCTTATTAATTCTATAATTTAATATTTGTGTCCCTACAATTCAGTCATTACAAGACAATTTATTTTGCATACTCATAAATAGTTTCAGTGTAAACATTTAGAGCCAATGTGGATAATGATAATGAAACTTAATACTTATAGTTAGTATCAAAACTAAACAAGAGTATAGTTTAAATAATAAGTTTAGTTTCCACTGCAATAGTTAAAAACGGTTCACAATAGTTCATAACAGTTCACAATAGTTCACAACAATCATTTAGAGCCAGTGCATTGAATAGTTTCTTCTCTATTGCTAATAGTTAGGGCTGTTTGTTTGATTTGAACATAGGTATTCTTGTATAGAATAGTATATTATAGTACAAGAGGGATTTGTGCTTCTATATACATTAGTTTGTTTTTCAGTTAAATTTAAATTAGTAGCATTTGACTCTCAAACCTTATGAGTTGTAGAGATTTTCAGAATTATCTCACCAGAAACCCTATAATTGTCCCAGATCAACCTCAAACAAGAACTTTAGTTATTGTCTCTGACAGTAAAGGCTGTTATCTACAGAGGGTTCCTACTGACTCAGTCACAGAAGATAGAATACTATTTAATAGTAGAGGGGGTAGGACTACCAGGCAGGCAGCTGATATTATAGCTCAGAATATAGATTATTATGTTCATCGTTTTAAGAAAATACTTTTAGCTGTGTGGACATTTACCTGTGATTTTACTTATAAATCTGGGCGGTGTATTTATTTGAGTGACTTAACAGTAGACCAAGTTGTAGGTCAGTGCCAAAGAATTTTGTCAATTTGCAGGCCTTATGGAGAAAGAGTTAAGGTAGTTTTTCTGGAATGTCCATATTATTCAGTGTCCATATGGAATTATGTTAAAGGCAACATAGAAAGAGAGCAATTCAAGGAGTCTGATAAAATACTTGAGTCTAAAATAGATTTATTAAATTTAAGAGTTAGGGATTTAAATGAACAAAACAGAATCTCTGCCCCAAAATTTAGTGTAGATCTCAAAAAGTTCAGAAAAAGTAATAAAAATCATGGGAATTTGAAAATTTCATTTGGTGTACTAACAGATGGGATTCATCCTTGTGAAGTATTGAGTAAATACTGGCTCAGGCGTTTGATAAATACAGTTTTAGTCAGAGAATGCTTTGATTAAGTATACATTGTATTTTTACAGTTGACTACATTGAGGTGAGAACAGGAACAATATGTTTAGACATTGGTTCTGCCATATATGTTTCCTGTATCAATATACTCATGTGTAGAATATGCTGTGACATTACAGTTTCAGTGACAGTTCTAAATATTTCAAGTGTAATACCTTGTGGTAGTTAACTGGATACAATTATAAGGAGATAGCATTCATGTTTAGACATTGGTTCTGCCATGCATTGCATCTGCCATTATACTTGTATGTAGAATGTGCTATAACAATGTATAAAAATTGAATTGTTTTTCCAGTAAAGAAATTATGCAGTCAAGCCAGTCTTTATTTATTACTTTGTGTTGTTTCTGAGAAAATAGGGCAGTATTCTGTCGCTGTTATATTTGAGTGCTGTTGATATCAGACTATACACAAGTTAGTGTTAAGTTGATCACTAGAAAAAATCAACATAACTTCTTTTGAAGTAACATAGTATTTATAAACAAATAAGTGTTTATAAACAAGTTAGTGTTCTCTTGATCACAATAGGTTAAAATCAACATTCTTTCTATTAGCCCAATATTTTAAAAAAGGAGTTGTTTATTTCTCTTGTGTGTGTCTGTCTTCGAATAAAATTCAATATGTCAGACTTAACTGAGCAAGAAGGCAAACAGTTGGTGGAGGCTTTAAACAAATTAAAGATAAAGCCCAAATTTGACTCTACAGAAGCGCTGGAAAGTTGGTTGAAGGCATACGGTGCTGAGCCTGAAGTTAAGACTGAGCCTGGTACGGCTTCAACAAAAGCTGCTTCTGTGACGTCAACATATCAGCAACAGCCAAGAATATCTTTATTCTATGGCGACAATGTCAAGGGAGAGGCAACGTATGCCCAGTGGAAATATGAGGTTAAATGTTTACTTCTTGAAAAGACTCATAAGCCTGAAGCATTGGCACAGGCTATAAGAAGATCCCTGCGTGGTGAAGCATCTAACTTAGTTAGGCGTTTGGGTATTGGAGCCACTATCCCTGATATTCTTGATAAGTTTGAGAGTGTGTATGGTGCAGTAGATACCAAAGAAAATCTACTTGCTAAATTTTATAGTGCCAAGCAAGAAGAAAATGAAGATGTCACTAAATGGTCTTGCAGGCTGGAAGATATTTTGTCCAGTGCTGTTGAGCGACGTTTAGTTGACCCTAGCAAAGTGAATGAGATGTTGCATAATATGTTCTGGCAAGGCCTTAAACCATCTTTAAAAGATATTTCAGGTTATAAGTTTGAACAAGTAACAGATTTTGATAAACTTAGAGTTGAGGTTCGTAAGCTAGAACAAGACCATTTGCATACATCTACTGCTTCCAAAGCTGAAAGTAAAGCACAATGTAATGTTGTAACTGAAGAAAAAGTAGATAATAGTGAAATGAGGGAAATAAAAACTATGTTACAGTCTTTAACAAGTACTGTCAAGCAATTAGAGGAAAAGGTCAATTCACCCTCAGATTTCCAGATTCAGCCAAATAATCAAGGTCAAAGCTCTTACTATAACAACAGGTCACAAGGTCCAAGAAATAGACAGTATAACAATCAAAATGTTCAACCCCCTCCAAGTTTCAATAATAATATGGGGAACAGGGGTAAACGTAGACAACGTCAACAAAACATTCAACCACAAAACTTTAACAATAACAATCAGTATTTTGCAAATCAAGCAAGACAGCAACAGCATAGTTATAACAATAGTCAAAACAGTTACAACAATAGTCAAGGGTATGGTCAGAATCAAGACCCTAATCAAAACCAGGCATACAATAATGAGGGTGATAATTTTAATAGGGGTCCTCTATGCTTCAGATGCCGTCAGTATGGCCATTATCAGTGGCAGTGTCCTGTTAGTAGAATGGATCACAGCAGGAAACATTTAAACTAACTCAAACCTATGGACAGGGGTGGTCTGTAGGTGGTGTTGGTAAATGCCCCAAAGTATCTGAGATCGTAGGCAGTAGCAATGAGGTAAGTATATTTATAAATAATATAGAAACAAAGGCACTTCTTGATACAGGAAGTTGTGTAAGTACCATTTGTAAAAGTTTCTACGAATCTCATTTTAGTCATTTAGAGCTGATGCCGCTCGACAATTTCCTGAAGTTGGAGTGTGCAGATGGTCAGACTATGCCATATTTTGGCTATATACAAGTAGATTTACAATCAGTTGGACTGCCAAATGAACATGTACAAAGATGTATTTTATTGGTAGTAAAAGATACAGAATACAATAGCACTGTACCAATATTACTCGGAACAAATGTTCTGAAAGAGTTTTTAAACTATTGTAAAGAAGAGGTAGGTGACAATTTTCTTCAAAAGGCTGCACTTCATACCCCTTGGTATTTAGCCTTTAGGTGTATTGCAGTAAGAGAAAAAGAGCTCAAGAGAAACAAAAACAAACTTGCAATAATAAAGAGTGCAGAGTTAAAAAATGTAACAATACCTGCAAACAGTACAATAACTATTCAAGGGCGTGCAAGTAAAGAGCTTGATTTTTATCCAACGTGTGCAATGTTAGTTCAAACAGAAGATTCCATTATCCCGGATGATTTTGATATCACACCAGCTGTTATACAGTATGCATGTGGTCAAAATGGAATCATTGAAGTACAAATAACAAATGTGACAACTTCAACTTTCACAATTCCCCCGAACACAATACTATGTGAGTTACAACCTGTTCAGGTAGATATGGACTACAAAGTTTCAGAGTCTAATGATACAGCAGAGTCATTGTTTGATAAAATTTCACTTGAAACTGTTGGTTTATCTCATACTGAGGTAGAAAAGATAAAATCTCTTTTACTTCAGCATGAAGACATCTTTTCTACAGGTGATACAGATATAGGACATTGTTCTTTTGTCAAACACCACATAAATTTGACTGATGAAACACCCTTTAAGCAGAGACATAGGAGAATTCCACCTGCAATGATTGACGAAATTAGGTCCCATTTAGAGCAGTTGTCTGCTAGTGGAATTATTCGACCTTCTCACTCACCATGGGCATCTAATGTAGTTTTAGTCAGAAAACAAGACGGTAAGTTGAGAATGTGCATAGACTATCGTCAATTAAACAAAAGGACTGTCAAAGACTCTTATGCTCTGCCTAGGATTGAAGAGATCTTAGATACTTTGTCGGGCAGCAAATACTTTACAGTTCTCGATATGAAGTCAGGCTACCATCAGGTCGAGGTACTTGAACAACATAAGTGTAGAACTGCTTTCACTGTAGGTCCATTGGGGTTCTGGGAATTTAATCGTCTCCCTTTTGGATTAAATAACGCCCCGGCCACTTATCAGCGCCTTATGGAACAGTGTCTAGGTGATTTAAACATGAAAATATGTGCCATTTATCTTGATGATCTTATAATATTTTCAGATTCATTAGACGAGCATTTAAGGCGCCTAGATATGGTTTTAAGTAGGCTTAAAGATTGCAACCTGAAATTAAATCCTAAGAAATGCAAGTTCTTACAAAGAAAGGTTAAATATGTTGGTCACATAGTTTCCGAAAATGGGGTAGAGGCAGACCCTGATAAAATAGACAAAGTAATTAACTGGCCTGTACCCAAAAATGCCGAAGAAGTTAGGCAGTTTACTTCATTTGCAGGTTACTACAGAAGGTTTGTCAAAGACTTTTCGAAAATTTCGAAGCCATTGACAGATTTACACCCCAATACCAGTTATAAAAATGGCAAGAAAGTAAAAACTGCCAAACCATTTGTATGGGAAAAAGTGCAACAAGAAGCATTTGAAACATTAAAAGCTGCCTTATCAGCTCCACCTGTTTTAGGCTATGCTGATTATAATGTTCCTTTTGAAATTCATACAGATGCAAGCCATAATGGGCTCGGTGCAGTATTATATCAAAGACAAGAGGGTAAACTTAGACCAATATGTTATGCTAGTAGAGGTCTGAAAAGATCTGAGAGGAATTATCCTGCATTCAAATTAGAGTTTTTAGCTCTAAAATGGGCCATTACAGAAAAATTACATGATTACTTGTATGGTACCAAATTTACTGTTGTAACAGACAATAATCCTCTCACATACGCATTGTCCAAAGCAAAACTAGATGCAACTGGGCACAGATGGCTATCTTCCTTAGCCTGTTATGATTTTAATATCATTTACAGACCAGGAACAGCCAATATTGATGCTGATATTTTGTCCCGGTATCCGGGAAATGAGGATAAAGGTGAGATTTCTAGTGAGTCTGTTAAGGCGATTTGTGGTTGTTTAGTTGCACCAAGTAGGCATACCGTGTCAATGTCTGTTGATGTTCTTGATGTGACTGAATTTCCAGGTCAGCCTATGGCACAAAAAAGATATGCGAGAAATCAGAAGGCAGCAAAATAGTGATACCTGTATAGGGTTTTGGATCAGAGCTGTGAAAGACAGAAAGCAGCCTGACAAGAAAAACATTCACACAAGAGAAGATTCAGCGATGCTGAAAAGCTTTAGTAGCTTAAAGATGATAAGAGGACTTTTATATAGAGAAGTAATAACAGAATGTGAGACTAAAAATCAACTGGTCTTGCCTTCTTGTTTTATAGAACAGGTTTTGAAAGGTCTTCACAATGACATGGGTCATCCAAATAAGGATAGGACTCTATCACTCTTACGTGATAGATTCTTTTGGCCGGGAATGACTTCTGATACGGAGACCTGGATAAGTAATTGTGATAGATGCATAAAAAGAAAATCAAAGACTGATGTAAGAGCTCCTTTAGTCAATATAGCAACTACTTATCCCTTAGAACTAGTCTGCCTAGACTATCTGACACTTGAGCCATCAAAGGGTAATATATCAAATGTACTAGTAATTACAGACCACTTTACTAGGTTTGCCGTAGCTATCCCTACCAGAAATCAAACTGCAAAAACTACTGCAGATGCTTTATACAATGAGTTCATTGTTCGTTATGGCATACCAGCAAGGCTTCATTCAGATCAGGGTGCAAATTTTCAAAGTTCCATCATAAAAGAATTATGTCAGCTTATGGGGATAGATAAAAGCAGAACTTCAATTTATCACGCAGCTGGAAACGGGATGACCGAGCGCTTTAATCGCACATTAATATCAATGCTGGGTACATTAGAAGCTGATAAAAAGACAAATTGGAAACAGTATATTGCTCCCCTTGTCCAAGCTTACAACTGCATAAAACACGAAAGTACTGGGTATTCCCCCTACATGCTACTTTTCGGAAGGGAACCGCGTCTCCCCATTGATATTACTTTCGGCCTTAATCCAAACAACAATTCAGATGTGTCTTATACTGACTACATTACAGATTTGCAAGGTAAAATCAGTGAAGCTTTTGATATTGTACATAAAAACGCAGATAAAGCAAGGAGTAAGCAGAAAAAGTATTACGATCTAAAAGCAAGGGCTGCAAAGTTAGCAATAGGAGATAGAGTTCTGATAAAGATACTTGTCCATGATGGTAAACACAAGCTGTCAGATAGATGGGCAGATGAAGTTTATGTTGTTACTGAACAACCAAATTCAGATATACCCGTTTATAAGGTAAAAAGAGAGGATGGAGAGGGAATAGAGAAGGTTTTACACAGAAATCATCTGTTACATCTTGGAAATGCCCTCCAAGATAGTTCTTTATTTCAGAGTAAACCTATTCCAAAGCCGATGGAAAACGGTGTTAAAGAAGACAGGAGTGCAGTAGAACTTACCGAACCAAGGAAACCAGTTCCTGCTCCCAGAAAAAGAAGGGATCCAAAGATTGAAGTGGTAGACAGAAGTCAGAACAGAGACACTGATACAGAAGATGAAGATGTGGTAGTTGTCACAACAACTACTGAACTAGTTCCTGAAGAGGGAAATACAGAGGTTGCTGCTTCTGTAGCTGACACTTCCGCAGACAGTTCGGCGGGTGGTTTAGAGGAAACTGATCTGATGGCTGTTGGGGACGCTCAAGAGCCAGATCATTTAAGCATTCATGTGGAAGATCTTTCTGTAGACACTGGAGACCACATTCCAGTGGAAATTAATACAGAAACTGAATCTTCATTGCCATCTGGTATTGAAGTTGGTGCTTCATCAAATTCAGATATATCAGGGGACACTGAACAAGAGCGCTCAAATATAACATCAGGTACTGTCCCTAGAAGGTCTAGTAGGACTAGAAAGAAACCAGGATGGCAAGAGTCTGGTGAATACTGCATGAGTATAACAAAACAGAGTCTTATGTTGCAGAACTTTGTGTCGTCTTGTGCAGAACTTGATCTGGATCCCAAAATCATTAGTGCTGTAGTTAAAGGCATTAGTGATTCTCTTTAGAATCAGTACAAATGACGGGACGTCATTTTAGGAGCAGGGGGAGGGTGTAACTGGAGTGAATTTTGTGTGTTTTAAGATTTTAATATTGTCAGCATAGTGCTGATACTGTATGACTTTTGTATGTGTATCTTTGAAACTTTTTAAATCATTTTTGCATAATTATCTGTGGTGGCTCTAATCCAAGCCAAGTGGTCCATTCCATCTTTTACAATATACCCTATAGTTAAGAAGGTAAAATTGCTTTCTTCTAGTGTACATGTTTTACAGTTATTACTCACTCACCTGTTGTAGGCTGTGAGATTACTTTGGCCAGTTTAGTCAGTTCACAGTTGGAAGCCTTTGTGTTAGCATCTCTCTTCTGAAGCTTTGAAACTTTATACATTTATATTTTAGTTTGAAAATCCAAGTTACCCAAGGTATGTAGTTACAGTAGCATTTAGTAGAACTGGTGAAATTATCAGCTTTTGATCCTTTTTGTATTTTTGTACTTTAGAAAATAGAGACAATTTAGCTAAATTCCAGAAACTGCAATTTTCCCTTTTCACTACATTAACTACTAAATTCACATTGCACTTAACATGTTAATTGCATTTCAGCATGAAGAGCACATAGAGCTACATGGCTGAGTGGTGAGCGGCTTCGTGTGAAAGGTTCGGGCCCATAGTCTGGTAAGCATAATATTCAAGTTTTTATCAGTAACAGGTTATATCTTAAATAAGGGTTTCAGAAGATAGCAGTGGATCACAGGTTAAATTCAGATGCTTTAAGTGCATTTGATTAAACAGTATTTCTTTATTAAGGTGGTTGACTGTATTCAAAGTACAGTTTAAATGCTGATAAGCCTCTTTTGATTGTCACTTTAGATGTTCAAAATGGCTCGATTCATTTCATGGTTTTCGGGTGGCAATCATGGAAAACTATATCATGGCGAGCTTGCTATTTTAGTATAATTAGCAGAGTGACCGTGGGACGAGGTTTTGTCAGTGTAATTTCTGTGTTCTTAACACTATTTAGTTGAATGAAGAAAATAGCATTGTTTTCTTCAATTTACATGTATTTAGAATTGTCTTTTATAATTTGTGATATACAAATGTGATAGCATTACTAAGGATCAAGTTTTATTCGTTTCACATTTTGTTTATAGGTTATTGACGCAAATATATGCTTATTTGCATATTTGCAATAAATCGGGGCGTACAATTGGTTATTGACGCAAATATATGCGTATTTGCGTATTTGCAACAAATCATGGCGTACAATAAACGCATTATGAATTTATAAGTTTAGTATGACAAATTTGCGTGGAAAGTGCAAATTAGGCTTGTGTAGTTAGGCTTGATAATTAGTAATGCGCACATGAAATGTAAATAGATCTTAAGTCGCCATTACCTAATGCATTTAATTATTTTATTTCTATTTCACAAACGTCTCATGTTAGAATAATTGGGAAGTTCTGCAGTTTTGCGATTCAGCAGTTGTCGCTGTATAATTGCTGCTAATGTTTAAATAGCGACAATGTTGAATTTCGCATGCCAGTGAATTTGCAGATATTGGCGGAAGTTGAACTCTCGCAAATATTTGCAAATTCACTGGCATGCGAAATTCAACATTGTCGCTATTTAAACATTAGCAGCAATTATACAGCGACAACTGCTGAATCGCAAAACTGCAGAACTTCCCAATTATTCTAACATGAGACGTTTGTGAAATAGAAATAAAATAATTAAATGCATTAGGTAATGGCGACTTAAGATCTATTTACATTTCATGTGCGCATTACTAATTATCAAGCCTAACTACACAAGCCTAATTTGCACTTTCCACGCAAATTTGTCATACTAAACTTATAAATTCATAATGCGTTTATTGTACGCCATGATTTGTTGCAAATACGCAAATACGCATATATTTGCGTCAATAACCAATTGTACGCCCCGATTTATTGCAAATATGCAAATAAGCATATATTTGCGTCAATAACCTATAAACAAAATGTGAAACGAATAAAACTTGATCCTTAGTAATGCTATCACATTTGTATATCACAAATTATAAAAGACAATTCTAAATACATGTAAATTGAAGAAAACAATGCTATTTTCTTCATTCAACTAAATAGTGTTAAGAACACAGAAATTACACTGACAAAACCTCGTCCCACGGTCACTCTGCTAATTATACTAAAATAGCAAGCTCGCCATGATATAGTTTTCCATGATTGCCACCCGAAAACCATGAAATGAATCGAGCCATTTTGAACATCTAAAGTGACAATCAAAAGAGGCTTATCAGCATTTAAACTGTACTTTGAATACAGTCAACCACCTTAATAAAGAAATACTGTTTAATCAAATGCACTTAAAGCATCTGAATTTAACCTGTGATCCACTGCTATCTTCTGAAACCCTTATTTAAGATATAACCTGTTACTGATAAAAACTTGAATATTATGCTTACCAGACTATGGGCCCGAACCTTTCACACGAAGCCGCTCACCACTCAGCCATGTAGCTCTATGTGCTCTTCATGCTGAAATGCAATTAACATGTTAAGTGCAATGTGAATTTAGTAGTTAATGTAGTGAAAAGGGAAAATTGCAGTTTCTGGAATTTAGCTAAATTGTCTCTATTTTCTAAAGTACAAAAATACAAAAAGGATCAAAAGCTGATAATTTCACCAGTTCTACTAAATGCTACTGTAACTACATACCTTGGGTAACTTGGATTTTCAAACTAAAATATAAATGTATAAAGTTTCAAAGCTTCAGAAGAGAGATGCTAACACAAAGGCTTCCAACTGTGAACTGACTAAACTGGCCAAAGTAATCTCACAGCCTACAACAGGTGAGTGAGTAATAACTGTAAAACATGTACACTAGAAGAAAGCAATTTTACCTTCTTAACTATAGGGTATATTGTAAAAGATGGAATGGACCACTTGGCTTGGATTAGAGCCACCACAGATAATTATGCAAAAATGATTTAAAAAGTTTCAAAGATACACATACAAAAGTCATACAGTATCAGCACTATGCTGACAATATTAAAATCTTAAAACACACAAAATTCACTCCAGTTACACCTTAGAAGAAAACTTTTTCCTTTAAGAGTCGCCCCCAATGAGAAGGGCGGCAAAACTGAAAACAGTATAGTTCACCCCTGGTTAACTATGTAAATACAAGCGCTGTTTAAGGAATGAATTTCATTTTTCTGAGGTTTATCGAAGTGTAAACTACATTGGATCACGTGCAAAGTGAATGAACCCCAAAGGGGTTCATGTAAACTTTGCTAGTGACCCAATGTAGTTTACACTTCGATAAACAACAGAAAAATTAAATTCATTGCTTATATTTACATTCGTTTCAATCAAATCTTTCATGAAAAACCTTCTATAAGCGCTAAAATTGAAGCAGTAAAACATGCACACGCAGTTTTTCTGCTAACAGCTGAACAGCATGCATGACGTCATGATGTCGCTGACGTCCAATCAGATTGTTGAGAATCATTGTTTATTTTGACGTCATTGACGTCGCGTGTTTCAATGTAATTATTGGAATGTAAACTACATTACGTTCCAATGGTTTACTATAGGGCTTTTCAGTAAATGCACTTAGAATGTAAATATTACGAAATGAAAGAGTCATATATAGTTACCAAACGACCTGATGATCAGGTCGTTTGGTAACTATGACTTTTCGTTTCGTAACAGCTCGTTTTCGTTTCGTAACATCCTTGAACACATAGTTAACCATGTGTGATAGTTACTTCGCCTGAAAGTGTACTTAATCATCTAGACTACTTACATACATGAGGACCGTGGCTATCCGGTTGTCGCGACGCAAGTCCTTTTGCTGAAAAACCAGAAATATGCAAGAAATCAAGATATTCAAAGCTGAGAAATAATAATAATAATAATAAACGACGACCTTTGGCATTTCTAGGAAAGGTCAAATGTGCTTCCTTTTGGAATTTTGTATGGAAAAAATATTTCTCATAAACTATTGTATAAAAGTTGGTTTAAGTATCTTACATAACTAACGAAATAGAACTTTATGTAAAATGAAAAAAAAAACTGGTTTATGCAATCAACTAAATGAGTAAATACACTAGAATAGAAGTCTGCAAGCTTCGTGGAATTTTAGGAGAGGAACTTCATAAGTAGTTGTGCCTTCGTTTCAATCCTATTATTTGCATTGTTATATTATTTGCAATGTATATATGTATTGTAAAGTTCAAAATAAAATATATTTTAACCAAGGTTACTGAGCACCTCGTACAAGGAGAGCGTGACTAGGGTAAAGTCGGGTAACTTCGGACAGCGGATGAATTCGGACATACCGTTGCAAACAGTGAAAATCTAGATGAGACGGCTCATAATGAGCCGTCTCATCAGGATTTTCACTGTTTGCCCAGTTTTTTTTAATTCCAAACAGCTGACATATAAAGGAAACAATGTCACTGTCCGAATTTATCCGCTGTCAGAATTTACCCGACTTTACCCTAATGGAGATATTCGTAGCTATACATCCAAGCTACCATTGGAGAACATAACATTGTTCTCTACATGGTCAAGAAACGAGAACTAAGAAGGTTTGGCCACATCTCAAGATTTTTCTAGCATCATACAGGGCTTAGATGATCTTACAGGGCATAGTGGAAGGAAAAGTAAGAAAATTAGACAGAAGAAGATATGAGAGGACAACATTAAACAATGGAATTTTAGGACTGCCAATACAACAAGAGTAGTTGAAAATAGGACCAGGTGGAAAGAGATTGTTACAGTGCCATCTGTGGTGCCCCAACGATCTTGCTAGGTAACACAGGGTATAATCGATTCCGCCAATTTTCGCTTCCTGCAGAGACTGTGCATCATATTTGGCTTCCGTCGAGACTGTCCGCGAACTCTTGCTTCCTGCCGAGACTTCTGTACATGATAAATGGCTTTCTGCTGAGACTGTCCGCTTGATTCTGCTTCCTGCCGAGGCTCTCGGCAGGAAGCAGAGTCACGCGGACAGTCTCGGCAGGAAGCCATTTTTCAAGGACAGTAGTCCCTGCAGGAAGCAAGAGTTCGCGGACAGTCTCGGCGGAAGCCAAATATGACGGACAGTCTCTGCAGGAGGCGAAAATTGGCGGAATCGATTATACCCTGTGAGTAATGAGACATATCAGACTAGACTGTTTTAAAATTGAAATACTGTTTAATTCAACAGCCGACTTGGTATGCAGGATCGCGTTATCAGTCACGAACTAGAGATGACAGTAAGCATGGCTTACTAAATACCCCCCGCATTTAGCACTTAGCTCGCTTTGTCATCCAACTTTTACAAATACACAGCATTTAAGTTACATGTTAAAAAAAACACATTATACAGCTCATCCTTAAAGTTCTAGCAAGCAAAACTGAAAATATTTATGTCTACTCTTTTCTTATGCTGGCTCCATGGATCAAATCTGAAAGAAATCAGAGAAAGAATGACCCCCAATAAAATAAATGACTACAAAATCAGAGCAAAACAACAACTGAAAAGGGACATAACTCAGAAAAAATGCTGAAGTTCCAAACCTATAACTAAAGACCAATATGTGTTCACACACTTACATGTAATTTCAAAAATGTCAGAGAAACAGTTTAGGAGAAGAATCAGCAACTCTCTTTTCAATAACCATAAAGGGGTATAACTAAGCCCGACAACTCTACTTGAAAAGGCTGAAAAATATTTGTCATCTGTTGTCTTCTCCTGAATCAATGCACCAAATAGGAATAAAATCGAAGCAACATGACCAAAAAATCCTATGTAAAAAGAGCATCAAATATCAAAAAGGGGCATAACTCATGCAAAAAGGGTTAGTCATTAAAATTATAACCTTAATGCACATCTTCATATCAATATTTGTTCATATACTTGATTTCAAGAAAATCTGTTAAACAGTTTTGAAGGAGTTGCGATAACAAACTTTTTTTACTAAAAATATAAAAGGGGCATAACTCCGCCGGCAAATGTTTCCGTGAAAAACTGGAAAAAATGTGTCAAGTATTTTCTTATGTTGCATCTATGAACCAAATTTGAATAAAATTAAAGCAAAAATGACTAAAATAACACCCAAAATTAGGGCAAAAAATGTCAAAAAGGGGCATAACTCAGGCAAGAGGGGTCAGATTTCAAAAAGGAAACCTTAATGCACATCTTCATACCAATATGTGTTCACATACTTAATTTCAAGAAAATCGGTCAAGCGGTCTAGGAGGAGTTGCGATAACAAACTTTTTTACAAAAAAATATAAAGGGGCATAACTCAGCAGGCAAATGCTTCCGGGAAAAACAGGAAAACATATGTCAACTATTTTCTTATGGTGCATCTTTGTACCAAATCTGAATAAAAATCAAGCAAAAATGACTGTAATAACCCCAACAATTAGGGCAAAAAATGTCAAAAAGGGGCATAACTCAAGGAAACGGGGCCAGATTTAAAAAAGGAACCCTAATGCACATCTTCATACCAATATGTATTCACATACTTAATTTCAAGAAAATCGGTCAAGCGGTCTAGGAGGAGTTGCGATAACAAACTTTTTTACGACGAATATAAAGGGGCATAACTCAGCACTGAAACTCATCTACTGAAATCGGAAAAATACGTGTCAACTCTTTTCATATGCTGCATCCATGGACAAAATTTGAAACAAATCGGAGCAAATGTTGCGGACGGACGGAAGGACAACGTGAAACCAGTATACCCCCCTCAAACATAGTTTGCGGGGGGGGGGGGGGGGGGGGTATAAATACTGTTACAGGGATAGTCCTAGGTAGAACTATGTTTAACGGAAAGATCACATTGCTGTCTTAAATATGCATGTATAAGGGAGAAAGCTTGGACAGTAGACTGAAGACTAAGGGATAACATTACTATTTCTCTTGAACATGGAAAGTGAGCTGTTGGGTATTTCTCTTAGCTCACTTGCCACAAAACATACTTGTTTTAGGAACTAATCTAAAATTAATACAATAAAAACATACTGTCCAAGCATCCATGTGATGTGAGTAGAAACCTCCAATGCCATAATTTACAACCTGAAAAGAGAATCAGTCGATTTAAGCACACTAATTATGTAACATGACAGCTGTACATTGGGTAGGTATGAAGCATTTTAGGGAGCGTGGCCGTTTTTCGTTTACCTCAACGTTTATTTCTTTTTATCATATGACGTCGCATCTGAGTGCAATAAAGCCATGCATTAAAAACGATAATCCACTACTGGATTAAATATGCAAATTACGTCATAACGTTATGCTTTGACGTTCATAAAACGTCGCGTTTTCTAATGGCGAAATCGTGAGGTTTTAGTGCAAAATTTGCTAATAAAATGCGATTTTAGAGTCATATGATAAATAGAATCTTGCATTCGTGCTCATGTATTATTGAATTTATTAAACTCGTTGAGGAAAACCGATAAGATGCTCGGCATAGCCTCGCATCTTTTCTTTTCCCCCAACTCGTTAAATAAATTCAATAAAACATGAGCACTCATGTAAGATCCTCTATTTCTTCAGCCATTTTACAAAGGGGAACAGCCGCTTTTACTGTCTTGAATTCTGTTAGCTTCCCTAGACAACGTATATAACTCCAAACAGCCCCGGATCCAGGGGGTGGGCTTTGGGACTTCAGCCCCGCCACCGAAGCCTGGTTAGATTAAAATATATGTTGTGATATCTCATTAGAATCGCCTCGGCGAGGCGATTCTAATGAAATATCGCAACATATATTTCAAGGCAAAAAAGACATCATTAGAAAATCCTCATAAAATTGATCCCTAATTATGTCATACATGTATTTTCAAACACGCCCCCTCATACATACATACACACATACATTTTGACACCTCTCAGTCCCACCAGTTATCCAGAGCCCCACCAGTACGTGGTGGTATGGATCCGGGCCTGCCAAAATTGGATCAGCTCTTAGAGCAAAGAGGAAACTGGCAGAGATGCTTTCTCCTGAAAGTGTACCAAGCATTAGTGCGGCATGTGTAACCTCCGAGTCCACCTCTGATTTATGAAATAGACCAGCTCTAGCAGTGAATTGTTGAGTAATAATTCACTGTTTGGAGGTCAGTTGTAAAGTTGATCATATCACGAGCGCGGAGCGCGAGTGAGATATCTATACTGAAAGGATTTTAAAACTTCCACTTTTTATTGCTGGCTGCTGATCTGTTCACTCATGACAGTGTTGAATATCTAACGATAAATTGCTTGAAACTTATTAAATTTAACTATTACGCAGTTAATTGGTACCATTTACTTAAATGACGTCAGTAAAAGAGCGTTACGTCACTGAAATGCATATGGCGATGCTGGCGTTATCTTATGCAACACTCTTTTCGACCATTTCTTACTGTCTTTATATTGTGACGTCATCCACGCTGATTTGCAAATATCATAGCGGATGATGCTGTCGCGCAAAGCCTCTTACGGAGACGGTGTCGACGTTCGTTAGCGTCATGACCTCTGGTTTTTAATCTCGGTTACGTGCTTTTTGACGGTCTTTTGAGCGTCCTGTAAACAGTGCACGTTGTCTGAGATTTTACATTGCCGTAATTGACTAATGTCATTGTCACACGACGTCACTTTTTGAAATTTCAGCATTTATCTGGCCCAAAACTCTGCGCCTGTGTGCGATTTTTAGGCGCGGTATGCTAAATGAAGCCACAAACCGAGTTCAAACTTTTAAAATTCAATTTGATATCGTAAGAGAAATGTTTCTTCAGAAAACTGTATACATGAAGCTATTTATCCGTATGTAAGCGGTACTAAGAACACGAGGAGCACATGCTTTCTCCCGACCGATTCGGTTGAACGATTTCAGATTCGGTGTATTGATATAATCAGGTATAAGAGAATATATATGTTGCAAAATTTTGGTGGACGTAGCTGAATTCATTTTCGAGATATTCAAAATTAATGAGTGGAAGTTTTTAAATCCGTTCAGTATACTTACAACTGACTGACAAACAGTGAATTATTACTCAACAAATCAATGCTAGAGCTGAACTACATGTATTTCGATTCTAACGCTCAAAAACGCTGAAAAAATATTCTTTTCATTCAAACTCTCCCAACCTTCCTGCCAGCGCGTTCATGCTCCCGCCAATAGTTGTAACTGTATCTAAGGCAAATGTATGCTTTTATTGCGATTTTAGAAAGGAACAGAGACGTTACACCGTGTAACGTCTCAAAACGTCACAAAATTACGTCAGCAATGCAAGTGACGTCTGCAATTAGACTCGCGCGCTCCGAGACAGTGAATTGTTGCAGAATAAAACACGGAAACTTTCCATTGCTTCTATAGGCGCACTGTGTTAGAATCTATGATAAAATCGATTCTAAAGCGCAGTTGAAGATTTCGAAACTAAAATCCGACAAATGAAGCTCCTTGCATGATAACTGATTGTGCCCTCCCTTCGAGACCTCATTGCTGTCTCGGAGGTTTAAATTTGTGTAATATTTTGACATGAGGTTCGGGGAAGTTTTCACTGCTGTTTCGTCATTGTAAATAACCGGGATTTGCAAACTTTAAACACATAGAACGGATTTGAGCTTCTCCTATAAAGTGTTCAAAAACGATTCCGGTCACACTTGCAGTATTATGAACTGAATTGAATTAATGTTAAAAATACAATGTACAGGCGTGGATCCCCATTCAGTGTCTTGCTTTTGATTATATTGCATTGCTCAAAGGGGAACCAGAAAAAATAGATCCTGATGAGGTGGCTAATTTTCATCTATATCTACACTATGTACCCTCCAGTCTTTGAAATCTCATTATAACCTGGACAAGGCTTTTTTTAATAATTTGCGGACTTAAATTTTGTGATCTGCTTTTTTGGCGCTTAACCCTTAAAGCGCCAAAAAATAAAATTGTTGAATTAGCAAACAGTGTAGATCCAGATGAGTGGCTCATGATGAGCCACCTTATCTGAATCTAAACTGTTTGCTCTCTAGTGTTCGAATTCTCAATATGATATCTCTTGGACGAAACTTTTTTTGAAATTCTGCAGACGTAAATTTTGTCGTCTGCTTTTTGGCGCCTAAAGGGTTAAAGTCTCACCTGTGGTGGTTCGCTGGCTTTTTCTACATTCAGTCCCGTTGCTGCAGCAATTCGATTCATTAGACGTTGAATAAACTGTGTTCTTGCTGTCAGGAAAGTTCTGTAATATACCGTATATATCTTAATAAACGCCCCTGCTTTAATAAACGCCCCACCCCTGCCTCTTTTCCGAACCTAATGTCATATTATGGTGCATGAATTCCTGTTTGCTTCGCTGGATATGGTACTCTTTTAAATGGAGTCTACTATTAAAGAATTGAATTTGTACCTTTTATTAGAGCTATTTTAGCAGTGACCGATTTACTACACTTTAGGCTCTAAATACGCCCCCTTTCGCAAAATGCAACGCCCCTGTCGGAGAGTAGCTTTTCCCCCCTAGTAGATTTTCCCCCCGGAAAAATGACTATGATTTTTCCATAGTAGAATTTCCCACCGAAAAATGGCTATATAGTAGAAGTTCCCCCCGGAAATATGACTATATAGCCAATTTTCCCCGGGGAAAATCTACTATACGTGTTTTTGCATAGCCGTTTTTCCCCTCTATAGTGGATTTTCCCCCTGGTAACATGATTGCAGGAAAACACGCTACAAAGTGGAATTTGCTCCTTCTTCAACTATAATAGTCAGGTTCATAACTGAAAAAGAAAGGGTATCTGTCCGTAAAATATCGATGGATAATAGATGCTAGAACCGCATGCATGTGTCCACCAGTCTGTCTTATTATCGTTTTGGGGAAAACGGGTAGGCATTTTTGCTTTTCCATGTTAGCCAAAAACGGATACGAGTGTACGTGGTTTTGTGCATAAATTTGTATAATTTTGTGTTGATACAAGCATTCATCTATGCGTGCGCGCAGCGGAGTGCCTGGACTAGTGTTCGTCTTTCATGCAGGAGTCGCGGGCTCGACTCCCATTGGGAAACACGTCCGATTATGATTTTCAATGTAATAAACTCCCTACTAAATCAAACATGACTAGACAAAGCACCCGTTCGTACATCTTCCTGTAAGCTTGCATGTGTATGTGTCTGCGCGAAATCGCAGCTTGTTCGTTCCTTAAATTAGTATTTATTGATTATTATAGAAATATGGTTTCTAAATTTGCATATTGATTTTTTTAATTAATCACGTTAATTGCCTCCCTTGAAGTACTGATACATTTCCTATGCGATTAATTCCGTAAAATGTCTCTGTTCCATTCCATTCCGTTTCGTTCCGTTCCGCAAAATACCAACAGCCATACCCAATTCACTAATAGCCGATTTCCCGGTGGGGGAAAAAGGACTATGGGGGAAAAGTGGCTCTATGAGGTCCGGACAATTCACTATATAGCCGTCCTTCCTATAGCCATTTTTCCGGGGGGAAAGGGGGAAAAAACACTCTCTGACAGCCCCCCTCCCCCGCCCCCTCCCCGGGGGCGTTTAACCGGATTAATACGCCTTCACTGCTCCAATAACTTATGTTTTTTAGGGTTTTTTATAACAATGTTGTTACATGGACATGAAATGGGTCCTCAATTGAAATTAAATTGCCTGTTTGATGTAACAGATGGTCAATTTTCTTGTAATGTAAATAGAGGATCTTACACGAGTGGTCATTTCATATGAAATTTATGAAACAAGCCAAACATGACCACGAGTGTAAGATTCTGTTTATCATATGAGCCTTTAAAATGGGATTTTAACGCATTCAAACTGAACACGCATTGTTGACATGGACATTGTCAATGACGTTATGTGTACGCGTCAAAGTGTTATTACACGTGTGGTCATACGATATTTATGACATGACGTTATCCACTGAATAACAGCCAATAAACTATACCGATCCCCTATTTATCTGTTTTTAGCACGTGATATATAGCAGACGGGCACATACTGACGAAACAACATACACTCAACGTTGATTCAAAGTCATGAGGTTGAATCAATGCTGATTCAATGTTGTTTCAACACTATGTGCCTTCTGTGTAGCTGCTTAAGTTTAATTGAAATCTACAGCAAATATAATTATTGACAAGTCGTCATTTGCCTAATTTCCTCTTTCAGTATTCCTTAAAACCCAGCGACCTTTCAATTGCATTTTGGCTTGGGAATAATGTTTGCAACTTCAAACGATGAATGCTAGAACAAAATGACCTGAAAGTTTTAATTTAAAATAAATTTGAAGGGCTGTAAAAATCAAATTCCTTTTGGCACACAACGTTGAAACAACGTTGATTCCGTGAAATGATTCGTAGAGCAACGCAAAGTTCAGTCAAACCTGTCTTATGTGCTCACCCTATATTTATGAGTCACCTGTCATAAGCAGCCACCTAATTGAGGTCCCTCAAATCAAAATTGAGTGCAAATGATTCTTTATAAAAGGATCCTTTAGTAAACGATCCTTTATTAAAGGTTTTATCTTTATTAAATGATCCTATTAAACGTATTTTTGAGTGTATCCTTGGGTGACCCTTAAGACAGGTTTGATTGCAGTCACATTGCGGTTTTAGCATTTACTGTTGTTGTTGATTCAGATGGGTTTTCTGAATACAGTTCCATAACAGGCCGCATCTAGCCAATAAAGTTATTTGAGTCGCGACACGAGAAAACCAACAAAGTGGTTGTGCACCCAGCGCAGATTCAGATCAACCTGGGCAGGCGCCCAGTCTGATCAGATTCTACGCTGTCCGCATGGAGCTAGTCTACCCTTTGAGCGCAAAACAAAGAGTCTGATCAGATTTAGCGGATGCCAAAGCTGATCTGAGCCAGTACTGGGCGCATAACCACATTGTTGGTTTTCTCGTGTCGCGGCTCAAAAATTTATATCTAAAATAGCAGAAAGAAGCCAAGCCATGCACTGCAGACGGAAGAGGACATTTCAAAATGTAGCCCTTACGTAAAACTTTTTTTTAACAACCAACATGGGTGGCCCAGGCAAACTGGGATGCATATATAACAGACATTTACCATGTTTACATTTCATTTGCCAAACTTGGATGTTCACCCAAATAAAATTATCTCAAAACCCACTGTATTGGTCACTTTTTCCAGATCTGGTAGATAGCATAAACTGATATGAGTACACATACGCATAAAGGTGTTGAATATATGTACAAACACCAACGGCTCAGATTAGCCTGTGCATCAGCGCAGTCTGATCAGAGTCTTTACTGTTTCAACACAACATGTATGAACCCTGTGGAATCTACAGGCCGAAAATGAATGCTTCGCTAGACTGCATGGACGCACAGGCTGGTTAAAGTCTTAGCTGTGCGCATGTTATTTGTTCATAGCCATGACACGACAAAACCAACAAAGTGGATGTGCGCCAAGCGAATATTCAGATCAGCCTGGGCATCCGCCCAATCTGATCACAGTCTTCGTTAAGCGCTGAAAGAGTAGCTTGGGATCTAAGCTAGCTTCATGCGACCAGCGAAGACTCTAATCTGATTACAGTCTCCGTTAAGCCCAGAAAGGGTAGCTTGGGATTAAGCTAGCTTCATGCGGCCAGCAAAGACTCTAATCTGATCACAGTCTTCGTTAAGCGCTGAAAGGGTAGCTTGGGATCTAAGCTAGCTTCATGCGGCCAGCTTCAGCTTCAGACTCTTATCTGACCACAGCCTTCGTCAAGCGCTGAAAGGGTAGCTTGGGATCTAAGCTAGCTTCATGCGACCAGCGAAGACTCTAATCTGATAACAGTCTCCGTTAAGCCCAGAAAGGGTAGCTTGGGATTAAGCTAGCTTCATGCGGCCAGCAAAGACTCTAATCTGATCACAGTCTTCGTTAAGCGCTGAAAGGGTAGCTTGGGATCTAAGCTAGCTTCATGCGGCCAGCGAAGACTCTTATCCCATCACAGTCTTCGTTAAGCGCTGGAAGAGTAGCTTATGATCTAAGCTAGCTTCATGCGGCCAGCGAAGACTCTAATCTGATCACAGTCTTCGTTAAGCGCTGAAAGGGTAGCTTGGGATCTAAGCTAGCTTCATGCGGCCAGCTTCAGCTTCAGACTCTTATCTGACCACAGCCTTCGTCAAGCGCTGAAAGGGTAGCTTGGGATCTAAGCTAGCTTCATGCGGCCAGCGAAGACTCTAATCTGATCACAGTCTTCGTTAAGCGCTGAAAGGGTAGCTTGGGATCTAAGCTAGCTTCATGCGGCCAGCGAAGACTCTTATCCCATCACAGTCTTCGTTAAGCGCTGGAAGAGTAGCTTATGATCTAAGCTAGCTTCATGCGGCCAGCGAAGACTCTAATCTGATCACAGTATTCGTTAAGCGCTGAAAGGGTAGCCTGGGATCTAAGCTAGCTTCATGCGGCCAGCGAAGACTCTAATCTGATAACAGTCTTCGTTAAGCGCTGAAAGGGTAGCTTGGGATCTAAGCTAGCTTCATGCGGCCAGCGAAGACTCTAATCCCATCACAGTCGTCGTTAAGCGCTGGAAGAGTAGCTTATGATCTAAGCTAGCTTCATGCGGCCAGCGAAGACTCTGATCAGAATGGGCGGATTCCCAGGCTGATCTGAGTATCCGCTGGGCGCGCATGCCGCATTGCTGGTTTTGTCGTGTCGCGGCTCATATATAACATGTAGCTAGAACCGTGACTGACACTTTGTCCACGCATGCAAGCAGCCGTAGAGCCTTTAGGCCTAAAAAAATAACTGTGTTTCCACTAACATGCTGAAAAAATCTGATCGGTAGGTAGGAAAAACTTTTTTTATTGTATTTTTTGTCCCGAAAAAAAAATAGGGTCGGACCTATATATATATTTTTTTTTTTTTTTTTTTATTGTACATGTATTTTGTTGATTAAATTGTATTTTTGAGACTTGCACTGTATATGATCATTCATCTTAGATGCTCGAAAAAGTCAAATTTGTGTTTTGGAAGGTACTAAATTCCAAAAACTACAAAAAGGTAGTGAAAACCCGAAACTTCTATGTGAAAATGCGTCGGTGCTCTAATTTTTATTTTGTTCTTTTATTGATAAAAATAGAAGAGTCGGAGGTCTGAAGTAGGGTCGGTAGGGTTAGTGGAAACACGGCTATATTTTTTAGGCCTAAAAATGAGCAGGACTGACGAGCGAATCAGACAAACGATAAACAACTGGTGCCCCGTTACTGCGGCTATGGATACTGCGGTGCTGGGGATAACGTACGTTACGAGAATTGAAATACACACTCCTTGACTGACAACCAATGTTTGGCTTGCTCAAATATAGTTACCTACTATAGGCTTAAGTTTGTGTTCTTACCCTTTACTGACTCTAGAGTCTTTGACAATATTCTTTCGGTCATTGACTCGTATTGCTGATCTCTCAAGCTGGTAAATACAAAATGTAGTTGTTAACTGGTAGAATACAGGAATCGAAAACTGGTAAAATACAAGATGTAAATGGCAAAATGATGAAACAGAAGTGATTTACAAACGGGTATAAAACAATATGCGATTGGTTGTAAATATAAAATGTAATTTGAAAAGTAAAGAGACAAATGAAACGAAACTAGTGCCAAAATACAAGGTATAATTAGAAAACTGGGTTCGAGATTATAAAACTTGAGAATAATCTCAAACTCAAAATAAAGCACACTGATTGACTGCTTCCGAGCAAGTCTCTTTTTCAGACTGTTCCTCCAGAGCAAATTTCATAGTTGTAGGAAATCTCCTTCATAGAAATTTAGCCTTAGCAACAGCATGGCAACCAATTAAGTCGTTCTATTAATATGACCCCTGATACCATAGCAACTAAGAGTTCATAGCGATGTCAAAGTGACGTCATCAAGACATCATTCTTCCAAGGTACTAAGCATAACAGTTGGTACATTGTAATTCCATAATAGCTATGGTAACAGATCTATGATATGACGTCATTGGTATTGGAGTATGGCATACAACATGGCATACAGTGCATGTTACAGGCTCCGCCAAATTTTCAGTGACATTACAAACTGAATTTCTTTCAGATTTTCTAAAGTAATTAATTATTCTCAAGCCATTTAATTCCGTGTTACAAGTAAATGTGAACATTTTATTATTTCATTGTTTTATACCATTTCAAATGCAATAAACGAAAATTGTATTCTGCATGGCGGGGTATTTTTCAGTACCTTTTATTCAAACTGCTCCCAAAGCAAATCGTGCAAGAACTGAACTACTATACTCCATTCATTTTATTTCTGGAAACTTACCTTTTCTATAGAACGGTGCTTCATTTTCTTAATTTCATAATCACTGATAAAATCACGAAAAACAACAATATACGGATCTCTCTTAACCTCCTCAACGTTCAGGGGCCGCAGCAGTAAAATTGGATGATCATTGTGTTTAACGAAGCAGCTCAGCTCTCGCCATTCTGGATTAACCTGAAAAAGGTTTAAAATGAATGTGTACATATTCAGGGGACGCAACTCTTCCATTTTCGTTTTGCTCCCTGTGCGCCTATAGAAGCAATGGAAAGTTTCCATGTTTTATTCTGCAACAATTCACTGTTTCTGAGCGCGTGAGTTTAATTGCTGACGTCACTGCAATTACTGACGTAATTTTGTGACGTTTTGAGACGTTAGATGGTGTAACGTCTCTTTTTCTTTCTAAAGTCGCCATGAAAACGTATATTTACCCTAAATACAGTTAAGAAAATTAGCGAGAGTTTGAACGCTCTGGCAGGAAGGTTGAGAGAATGTGAATGAAATGATACTTTTTCAGTGTTTTTTTGAGTGTTAGAATCAAAATAGTTCAGTTCTAGCATTGAACTGTAGAGTAATAATTCACTGTTTGTCGGTCAGTTGTAAGTAGATATATCACTCGCGCTCCGCGCTCGTGATATGATCTACTTTACAACTGACCTCCAAACAGTGAATTATTACTCAACAATTCACTGCTAGAGCTGATCTATTTCTTAAGCAAAACGGCAAAAACGAAAATGGAAGAGTTGCGTCCCCTGAACTCTTTAAGAGTCATTCTCTGTAAGCACCAAAATCAGGTGAAAATGACATGTCTCAGGTTTACACGAAACTCAGTGTCTTTTTTGCGTATGTCAAGTGATGAACAAAAATAAAAAGTTTTTCTTCGATCAAACTATCCGTTGCCATGGCAACCAGGATTTTCTGTTTTTCAGCTTAATCTGGTGATTTTTCAAATGGAAAATGCAAGATTTGACTCCAATTGTTCTGGTAGTAATTCACAACAAATGGTATTGATACTTACATTTTACAGAAGAACCATATAAGTGCTGCTTACAAATACAGAAAATTTTCATAATATTGCTATGGTCAAGCAGTCAGTGACCTTGACTTCCACCTAGTAAGGCGTCTATTTCAAAACATCAAAAATCAGCAAATTTTGAAGACGTTTTACTAAAAAATGCGGCTATAGATTTTTTTCTTTCTCTTGGGGCAGAGAGTACAAAGCCTAGTTGTTGATATATCAAAAAATTGGAGATGGTATATTTTTTAAATTGAAAATATTTTTCTTTGAATTTAGTCACCGTCAGAGAAATCAGAAGAAACTTTCATAATTGAAATTCTGAGATAAAATACAATACTTTGAACGTTTTCAAGAAATATGAGCCAAAATACAAGTTGATGCATGATTAACAACTGAAGAAAACTACATAGAGAGTTTTCACCCTCAAAAATACGTTAATACCTTACAAGTTGGGGTTAAATTACCCCACCCACTTTCTTTGTAGCAAAACTAAATTAAAAGTTGCATGCTACAATGAATATATCTCAGTCTTTGCTGATTTTGAATGGTCTAGGGTCTTCTACAAGCTCATTATTTCTGTCGTCTTTCTTTTTTTATAATACTCCTACAGTGGTTGGTGGGTGGGGGGGCGGGATGGGGAACATATTGTATTTTTGATGCGGATCCCATCAGCGTCTGCGAAGCCCTTGCCTGCACTCTATGTCCTGTAGGAATAAATAGATTATGACCATACTTGCATGCATACCTAATTGGGTAGGGGTAAAGAACTGATTAGACTTTGTCGACCTTGACCCTATTTTCAAGGTCACAGAAGGTCAAATAATGATGAAAAATGGCTTTTCTGCACCGTATCCCCTAAATGGATGAATTGATTTTTACCAGATTCGCACAAATATATCATTGTGAAATGCAAAAGAGCTGGCTAGATTTTGCTGACCTTGACCTTATTTTCAAGGTCACGGAAGGTCAATGAGTGCTGGAAAAAATAGCTTTTCAGCACGATATCTTCTGAACTGAATGGATGGATGGAGTTAAAGCAAATATGCACAGATATATCACTCTGAAATAAAAAAAGAACAAATTAGATTTTGGTGACATTGACCCTACTTTCAAGGTCACAGGAGGTCAGAAATGTTGAAAAATGGCTTGTCTGAACCATATCTTCAAAATGGATGAATAGATTTTAACCAAACTTGCATAAACATATCACTGGGAGATGGAAAAGAAACTGATAAGATTTTGGGAACCTTGACCTCATTTTCGAGGTCACAGGAGGTTGTAGCGTGTTGAAATATGGCGTGATAACTCCTAACGGGATTGATGGATTGTGACCAAACATAGATAAGTTTATAGTCGGGAGGTGGAAAAGTACTTATTAGATGGTGGTGACCTTGACCCAAATTTCAAGATTTACAAAAGATCCTAACTTTGCAGTATTTAGGGAAAATGATACAGCTGAGAAAGGATAGGAGGGGGTTCATTTGCTTTTGTAAAAGAAACATTTCTAGTTCATTTTATTTATCACGTAGTGACCATGGCAACCAATACTCTATCACTAGTCTGTTTTTGTTGGAAACAAATATTTAAAATGGATGGATGACTTGCGATTTTACGTCCTTTTCAACAGTATTTCAGTCATATCAGGACGAAAGGACGGTGATAATGAAAGGCTGTGTGTAATGGAACCTCGTTTATGGTAGGAAAAATTCTCGCCTCAAGCGGGGTTCGAACACGGTCCGCTACCTCCATTGGCCACCACTGAGCTACCGGAGCTCCTAGATATCTAAAAACCTTCAAATTTAGTTGAAAAGTGTTGATTGTGATTTTCTATCTATGTATACACTTTCTATTGGCCAAATAAGTCTCATCTTGGACAATAATTCGGTATATTTTAGTTGCTATGGATACAACCCGATGTTCCATCAATTAAAATCTAAAAAAGTTCCTTCAAGAGCAGAGAATACATACAGAAGTAGAAATATGGGCCAGACTACGTAGTTTCGGCTAATAAAGCCTCGTCAGTGACCCTGATAATATCTGGTGACGAAACCAGAAAAAAGCATACTGTAATTTCTTAATTTTAATTGGGCAGTCGATTCAAAAACTGATTAATTTCAAAAGGATCCAAATAATATAAAAGACGATGATCTAGAATAATAGTCTAAATCGATCTCAAATTTTAGATTTCTCAGAATCTATCCTCTGATCTCAAAGGATGTAAATAAAATATAATCTGCACTATGGATGATGTACGGGGAGACGTTTTACGGCCGCCACACGGCACAACACCAGCTGCAGTGAGGTACAATTAAAATCTAAAAAAGTTCCTTCAAGAGCAGAGAATACATACAGAAGTAGAAATATGGGCCAGACTACGTAGTTTCGGCTAATAAAGCCTCGTCAGTGACCCTGATAATATCTGGTGACGAAACCAGAAAAAAGCATACTGTAATTTCTTAATTTTAATTGGGCAGTCGATTCAAAAACTGATTAATTTCAAAAGGATCCAAATAATATAAAAGACGATGATCTAGAATAATAGTCTAAATCGATCTCAAATTTTAGATTTCTCAGAATCTATCCTCTGATCTCAAAGGATGTAAATAAAATATAATCTGCACTATGGATGATGTACGGGGAGACGTTTTACGGCCGCCACACGGCACAACACCAGCTGCAGTGAGGTACAATTAAAATCTAAAAAAGTTCCTTCAAGAGCAGAGAATACATACAGAAGTAGAAATATGGGCCAGACTACGTAGTTTCGGCTAATAAAGCCTCGTCAGTGACCCTGATAATATCTGGTGACGAAACCAGAAAAAAGCATACTGTAATTTCTTAATTTTAATTGGGCAGTCGATTCAAAAACTGATTAATTTCAAAAGGATCCAAATAATATAAAAGACGATGATCTAGAATAATAGTCTAAATCGATCTCAAATTTTAGATTTCTCAGAATCTATCCTCTGATCTCAAAGGATGTAAATAAAATATAATCTGCACTATGGATGATGTACGGGGAGACGTTTTACGGCCGCCACGCGGCACAACACCAGCTGCAGTGAGGTACAGCAGTTGACAATCTGAGTGCATCTGATAGCAAGCAAATAAAGGACATAAAATGAGCAGCAATATATTTAAACATTTCATAATGGAGAAGAAAATTTGCTTATATATTTATCATATTGGTAAACATATTTATGTGCTCCCACCATTGGGGGGAGGGGAGTTGGTGAAGGAGAAAAGGGAAGGCGGGTATGTTGTTTTGGTGCAGATCCCGCCTGCATTGGTGTCAGTGTCTGTGTGTCAGCATAACTTCATGTCTGCACTCTATCTCCTGAAGGGATAAATGTATTTTCACCAAACTTGCAAAGATACATCTTTGGGTGGAGAAAAAGAGCTGATTAGATTTTGGTGACGTTGACCCCATTTCAAGGTCATAGGAGGTATCTGAATGGCTTGTTGGCGCCATATGTCCTGAAGGGGTGGATAGATTTAGATCAAACTTGCATAAATATATCACAGGGAGGTGGAAAAGAACTTAAATAAGTTTGTGGCCTTGACCATATTTTCAGGTCACAGGAGGTCAAAAACAGTGAAAATGGTTTGCATGCACCACATCTTCTGAAGGGATTTATGAATTTTGATCAAACATGCACAGGTATATTATAAGGAGGTGGGGAAACACTGTTAGACTTTGGTGGCATTGACCTTCTATTCAAGGTCACATGAGGACTTACAGTGTTAAAAATGGCTTGCTTCCACCATATCTTTGGAGTGAACAGATCGAGTGAGATCAAACTTGCACAGACACGCCATTGGAAGATGGGAAAGAATTAATTAGATGGTTGTCCAGGGACAACTTGTCGAGCCCACTGTTTGCTTTAGTGACTTATAAGTATGTCAAGACTAACTGCTTCATTTACTTATTAGAAAGAAGCCACACAATACCATGATACAGCATATTTCTTTTTTCTCTTTTTTTTTTCTTTTTCTTATGAAGAAAAACAAGTGGAACTATGGCCATGACAAGCACACATTATGACGATTTTATTATTTGACCTTGAAGTGTGGCCTTGACCTTGGAACAACCTGAACAAACATTTCTACTCGTCAAGGACAACAATTGTGCTAAATTATTTTGAAATTCATGGATAATTGTATAAATCATATCTCCCTGGACAAGCAAGTTTATGACAATTTTTTATCATTTGACCTTCAAGTGTGATCTTGACCTTGGACCTACCTTAATAAATTCCACATGCCACTTCTACTCATTAAGGAGAACAATTGTGCCAAACTGTTTTGAAATTCATCCATAAATGTAGAAGTAATGGCCAGGACAAGCCCTATTTATGACTACTTTTATCATTTGACCTTCAAGTGTAACCTTGACCTTGGATATACCTGCAGAATTTTCAAATGGTACTTGAACTCATCAAGGAGAACAACTGTGCCGTTGTTGTTGTTTTATTAAGCCATGCATAAATGTAGCTGTTATGGCCCGGACAAGCTCAATTTATGACAATTTTTATCATTTGTCCTTCGAACGTAACCTTGACCTTGGCCCTACCTAACCAAATGTTCCGAATAGCACTTTTACTCATAAAGGAGAACAATTGTGCCAAATTATTTTGAAATCCATCTATAAATGTAGAAGTAATGGCTTGGACAAACTCAATATATGACCATTTTACTGTTAAGTGTGACCTTGACCATGAACCTACCTGGACGAATGTTTCAAATGACACTTCTGCCCATCAAGAAGAAGAACTGTGCACAATTATTTTGAAATCCATCCATAAATATAGAAGTTTTAAAGGTCCCAGGAAGTCATAGAAAGCTGCTGAATGGATTGTTTGGCCTTTATTCTGTTTTGAAGGTCAAAGATGTTTTAAAATGTTTAAAAATGGCTTATCTATACCCTGTATTATGAAGCATTTGTTGGAATTATGCTAAACTAGCCTTAAATCATCATTTGGAGAATATTCATAACTGATTATTAGGACCCGCCAAACGAAGTAATTTGTAATTTTGTAATTTTTTGGTACGCTAATCGTGTCCGCTCCAGAACTCTGAAATTCTTTGTGATGTTTTCATAAAACTTGGTACTAATGTAAAACAGCATCAGACAATATGCGGAGAGAAAGAACTACAACTCCCCTTACATTGTTTACTGAAATTTGCCCCTTTGTAATTTTTTGGTACGGAAATTGTGTCCGCTCCATAACTTTGAAATTGTTTGAGATATTTTCACGAAACTTGGTACAAATGTAAAGCATTATCAGACAGTGTGCAGAGAACAAAAAGTGTTACTCTTTCTACATTTTTCACTGAATTATGCCCCTTTGTAATTTCAGAACGGAAATCGAGTCTGCTCCATAACTCTAAACCCGTTTTAGATATTTTCACAAAACTTGGTACGAAAGTAAAACATCATCAGACGATTTGCAAACAACAAAAACCATAACTCTACCTATGTTTTTTACTGAATGATGCCCCTTTGGAATTTTCAGTATGGAAATCATGTCAGCTCTATAACTTTAAAACTCTCAAAGATATTTTCATGAAACTATGTACAAATACAAAATATTTTTAGACGATGTACAGAGATAAAGAACCACAACCCCATCTACTTTTGTACTGAATTATTTCCCTCTGTAATTTAAAGTATAGAAATTTTGTCTGCTATTCAGCTTTTAAACCGACAAAGATATTTTCTTGGAACTTTGTACAAATATAAGCATTATCTGACGATATGAAGAAAATTAAAACTGGAACTTCATCTACATTTTCCACAGAATTATGCCCTTTTGTAATTTTCAGTATAGAAATCATTCCACTCTCTAACTTTAAAACTGTAGAATATATTTATACCCCTGACATACGAAGTATGTCGACGGGTATATAGTTTTCGCCTTTCCGTCCGTCCGTCCGTTCGTCCGTCTGTTCGTCCGTCCGTTCATCCGCACGTCCGTTAACATTTGCGTTAAAGTTTTGCGTTTAGTTTTTAATTAGCTCGCCTGAACGAAAGTTCAGGAAGAGCTATTGTTGTCACCACAGCGTCGGCGTCCGCGTCCGCGTCAGCGTCCGCGTCGGCGTTCGGATTGGATGTTTTGGTTAAAGTTTTTTTAAAGACCTATATCTCCTTAACCCATGGATGGATTCTTTTGATACTTGCACTGTAGTTAGATATTGTTCTAAAGTTTAACAGGATACCACCCCACCCCACTCAGTGACCCTGATGTCAAGGTCATGGACTTTGAAAATTGGGAGTTTTTTTGGACTGGATGTTTTGGTTAAAGTTTTATAAAGCCCAATATCTCCTTAACCCATGGATGGATTTCTTTGATACTTGCACTGAAGTTAGATATTGGTCTAAAGTTTTCGATGGTACTACCCCACCACCCTCAGTGACCTTGATGTCAAGGTCATGGACTTAGAAAATTGTATTTTTATTGATTGGATGTTTTGGTTAAAGTTTTTAAAGACATATATCTCCTGAACCCATAGATGAATTATTTTTATATTTGCAGTATAGTTAGATTTGAGTCCAAAGTTCTAAAGCATACTACCCCCACCCCCTCAGTGACCTTGATGTCAAGGTCAGGGACTTAGGAAATTTAGTCTTTATTAAAGTTTTCTAATTGCATACTGATTCATAATGCTTGGCAGAGATTTAGATTACACTTGAACTTATGTTAGACACTTTTTTTGAGTTTTTACAAAACACTTTATACTTACCCCTCTACCCCACTGGATGACCTTGAAGTCAAGGTCATTGACTTTGAATTTTGGTTAAAGTTTTATATTTATGAAGACATAATTTCACAGTGCCATGACGGACTCAGTTGATACCTATACTTGGACTGATGTTAGATAATGGTTCAAGGTTTGATATATCCTAGCCCCCCATCCCCATTCCCACCCCACCCCTATCTGCTTAGTTCTTTGACCTGAAGCTCATGGACTTTGAAATTGCATATGGATTTTTTTTAATTTCATTTTAAGACTTATATCTGAGATAGCTTTTGTTTATAAATGTGTTGTCATATTGGACATGCTTGCCTGAAGTTTTATGCATAGCAGTCCACACCACCATAGCGACTGTGTGATGGGCAAGCACCTATTCAGGCGAGCTATGCTGTCAGGCGACAGCTCTTGTTTTCCTTATGTTTCCAATATCCTTTGATGAAGCCTGTTGGTATGTGCCTAGATTTACTTACAGGTTCAAGCAGAATACTTATCATCATCTGGATGCTACTGCTGACCTAAGGTCAAGGCCACAGACTTAAACATTTGCGTTAAAGTTTTGGGTCAAGTTTTTAATTTTGCTTATGTTTCCAATACCCTTTGATGAAGCCTGTTGGTATGTGCCTAGATTTACTTACAGATTCAAGCAGAATACTTATCATCATCTGGCTGCTGCTGCTGGTCTAAGGTCAAGGTCACAGACTTAAACATTTGCGTTAAAGTTTTGCACTAAGTTTATAGTCTTCTTTTATATTTCTTATATCCTTTGATGGAACCTTTTGATATTTGAAGTGGGTTACTTGTAGGTTCATACAGAGTAGTTTACATCATCTGGATGCTGCTGCTTACCAAAGGTCAAGGTCACAGACTTGTGTATTTGTGTTAAAGTTTTGTGTTAAGTTTATATTCTTTGCTTATATTTCCAACATCCTTCAATGAAACCTTTTGATATATGACTAGGTTTACTGAAATGTTCATGCAGAATACTTGACATCATTTGGACGCTGCTGCTGAACTATGGTCATGGCCACAGACATAAACATATGTGTTTAAGTTTTGTGTTAAGTTTTTATTCCTCTTTTTTATTTCCAATATCCTTTGATGGAACCTTTTGATATTTGATTAGGTTTACTTTTAGGTTCATAGCTGCTTATCAAAGGTCAAGGTCACTGACTTGTATATTTGCATTAAAGTTTTGTGTTAAGTTTATATACTTTGTTTATATTTCCAACACCCTTTGTTGAAACCTTTTTGATATATGATATATGCAGATTAGTTGATATCATCTGGATGCTGCCGCTGACCAAGGTCATGGGCACAGACTTATATGTTTACATTAAAGTTTTGTGTTAAGTTGGTATTCTTTGCTGATATTTGTAATATACTTTGATGGAACCATTTGATAGGTGACTAAGTTTACTTCTAGGTTCAAACCATGATTGGTTTCATTAGGCAGTAGTTTCATAAGGCGGTGGTTTCATTAGGCAGTGACACTGGTCGGGGGTATACGTGAGCCCCTGCTCACTTGCTCTAGTTTCTTATAAATTGATACAAATGTAAAGCATCATCAAACAATTTGTAGAGAAAAAGAACCATAACTGCACCTTCATTTATGTTAAACAAAATTATATCCCTTTGTAATTTTGGGTATTGAGACCTTGTCGAATCTATAACTTTAAAGCCTTTGAAGATATTTGAACAAAACTTGGTACAAATATAAAACATCATCAGAATATCTGAAGGTGAGCAGAGTGCAAGAATGGTAACTCCAGGTTCCTGTTGCCTTTGTTTTAATTAGTCATGATTGTAACAACATGAAGAAACAACATGGTAACAAAAAGGTGTGAATGTATTTTCTGGTCGGGGACATACGACTAAAATTCCACCAACAGTCTCATAAAGGCGGGACCCTGTTAGTTACCATGTTTCTAGTTAGGTTTTGATGACTTTGACCCTTGACCCTGTTTTTAAGGGTCATTTGTTGATTTGTCCTGAAAAACGAAGATGTATCTTGAACCAGTAGATTCATTTTTACCAAACTTGCAACAAACAACCTTTTAGGCAAGACAAAGACTTAGAACTTGGCGACTTTGATGCCATTTTTAAGGTCACAGGAGTATTTTGTCGAACCCGCTTGCCATAAGGGAGGCAGTCGACAAAACTTCAGTTTGGTGTATGTGCATGCAGATATGCATGCGTGCCTCCATCCAGAACTTTTACAAAGACAAAGCTTATGCAGACCAGACATGTGATGAGCAACTTTAAAACAAGTGTACCAGGTGCTATTTTGTCAGCAAAACTCATAGTATTTAACTTATGGATTTGTTGTATAAGTAAATGAGGTGGGTGGGGTAACTCACCCCCTAGATATACAGATTAAACATATTAAGGAATGAAAAAATATAAACATTGTATCTGTGATTTATTTCTTCTCCAATGCATGTATCTATCTCTATTTTGCTCTGTTGCTGTTCTTTCTCTACATTTACTACATACACTCAGATTGACTGATTTCTTTGTAGAAGGAATGAGTGGTTTTTGTCATAGCAACTATAAAAATACTGATTTATCCTTTATTATTTAACAAAATCAACACTAAGAATGCATATACATATGTAAAAAGTAAATAACAAGGAATACGTTTCATCAGCATTGAAACGATTTTCTGTAAATATCCGTGTAAATGAACACTGACCCATAATAGATTAACAGTTACCATGGTTACCAAAAGATAAACAATGTAAAAACAATGACAGCAAACATGTGGTGATCTTTTAAAAATGTTTCAGTTTACTCACAATTATGGAAACTTGTGATATATTATCCATGGCATGTAACTTTTGCATTCATTTCATATTCAGTGGAAGTGGGTGGGGTAATTGCACCTAAAATTGTACATTTTAAGCATACTTCTGAATGAGAAAAGTATTTGTAACTTCCCTCTACTGTATTCAATGTATTTATTTGTTTTTCTGCTCATATTTGCTTAACATTCTCCAGATATTAGCTCTTATAACAGATTTTCTGCTATGACAGTTTCTTCTGATTTTCCTGACGGTGACTAAATTCAAAGAAAATTATTTTCAATTTAAAAAATATACCATCTCCAATTTTTTGATATATTAAGGGCTATGTGTTATACTCTCTGTACCAAGAGAATAAAAAAAAACTATAGCCGCATTTTCTAACAAAGTGCTTTCAAAATTGGCCATTTTTTGATATTTTTAAAGAGACGCTTTACTAGATAGAAGTCAAGGTCACAAACTCCTTGACCATAGCAATATAAAGAAAAAAAATTCTATCTTTACTCAGCACTTACATGGGTCTCTTAAAAGACATGAGTGTCAATAACATTTGTTGAGAAATACTGTCAATACAACTGGTGTCAAATCTGGCATTTTTTATATGAAAAATCACCAAATTAGGCCAAAAAACAGAAAATCCTCGTTGCCATGGAAACGGACAGTTTGATTGGAAAAAAATTGTATTTTTGTTCATCACTTGACATAAGCAAAAAAGACACTAATTTTCATAAAAATCTGAGATATGTCATTTTCACCCCCTATTGCAATTTTTTGGTGCTTACAGAGAATTACTCTTAAACATTCCGAAAGGATTCATCTTCCAGGGAAGAAAACAGAAGTCATGAAAGTGTTCTCCCTTTGTACAAATACAGACTCAGATCAGCATGGGCATCTGCCCAATCCGATCAGACTCTTTGCTAAGCGCTTAAAGGGTAGCTAAGGGTCTAAGCTACCTCCATGCGGACAGCGAAGACTCTGATCAGACTGGGCGGATGCCCAGGCTGATCTGAGTCTGCGCTGTGCGCAAAACCACTTTGTTGATTTTCTCGTGTCGCGGCTCGTGTATTTTCAATAGCAATTTTATCTTTAAGATTTTGCGAAGAAAACTACCCTTTGACCTTTCCTTAAAACTACTTTTTAATGAGCATGTCACTCTGTTTTGTATTCTAAATCGTACAACAACATCAAGAAAAACAAGTCTGCTCAATTTCGGGGAGATAGGTTAAATTTTCATGGTTCTATATAAATTTGTGTATTTACCACAAATCATCACCTTAAACAGAACTCTGTTTTGTCCTATCACTAAAGGAAATCAATCAATCAATCAATCAATCAATCAATCAATCAATCAATCAATCAATCAATCAATCAATCTAGGTATGCCCTGTTTGCGTATGTTCATAATTTGTTCTGCCTCTTAAATAGAGGATCTTACACGAGTGGTTATTTCATATGAAATTTATGAAACAAGCCTTCGGCGAGTTTCATAAATTTCATATGAAATAACCACTCGTGTAAGATTCTGTCTATCATATGACCTGTAAAATAGGACTTTTGTCCTTGAAAATGGACAGTATTTCAGTAACACAATGCATTGTTGACACGGACGTTGTAAATGATGTTAGGTGTCCGCGCCAAAGTGTTATTACACGTGTGGTCATACGATTTTTATGACACGACGTTATCCACTGAATAACAGCGACGTTATATGATAAAAGAATTTAACCCATTAATGCCTAGCGTCCTAAAAATGGGACATGGGCATACAGTGCAGACCCAGATCAGACGCCGCAAAATGCTGCATCTGATCTGGGTCTCCACGGTTTGCTTAAAATTCAAGCATTTCTGTAAAAGAATCAAAAGTAAAACTTTACCAGACGCCCCCAAAATGATGAATTGTAAATACACATCCATTTCAAAATGGTAGAAGAATCCATTTGTCATTAATGGCGTGAAAATCCTTGTTGAAACACGGCTTTTCTCCGGTTGATGCACGGCTGTTAATACCTCTCGGCACTGCTTTTTATGCAATAATTGTCATTAATGGGTTAAGAAACACAAACTTATATCTACGTAAGCAGAGGGCGAGGTTTGGATCCAGTAAAACTAGTTTAATCCCTTCAGTAATCTCGGGCTGACCTTTTCAAGGCGTTACTTCTGATGCGGTTCCTTGGTGTTGCATGTTGTTATGTCCGCTTGTCTACGGTCTCTAGCAGTCTGGTCACCTGAATAGCTACCCGTTGTTCTTTCTGTTTTGTTTTGTTTTGTAATTTAAACAAAAAAAAAATGGGAAAAACAGATGTTGCTGCTGTTTTTTACGGAGCCCGGGAGGGGACATAGCAATACATATACTTATTTCGTTCCCACGAAATGCATTTCGTTCCCACGCATTACTTTTTCGTTCTCTCAATTTAATATTTCATTCCCTCAAAATAACATTCTGTTCCCACGCTTTACTTTTTCGTTCCTTCAGATTAATATTTCGTTCCCTCAAAGTAATATTCCGTTCCCACGCTTTACTTTTTCGTTCTCTCAAAATAGCATTTCGTTCCCTCAAAATAATATTCCGTTCCCCCGCTTTACTATTTCTTTCCCTCAAAATAGTATTGCGTTTACTCAAAATAATATTCAGTTACCACGCTTTACAATTTCGTTCGCTCAAAATAATATTTTGTTCCCTCAAAATGACATTTCGTTCCCACGCATTACTATGTCGTTCTCTCAGTTTACCCATTTCGTTCCATCAAAATAATATTCCATTCCCACGCATTACTAGTTCTTTCCCACGCAATAATATTCCATTTCCTTACAATAATATTTCGTACACTCAAAATAACATTTCGTTCCTATGAAATAGCTTTTCGTTTTCTCGCAAAAACTTTCGGTGATGATAAAAGCAGAGCCAGTGTATTTTAGCAGCCAAACTCCCAGGCTAAATGTTATATTCTAAATGGTACAAGTCTTATTGGGACTCCGTTTGTTCTGAAGGCCAACCATATTTTTTATTTATTATTTTATTGTCATCATTATCAATATTATTATTATTATTATTATTATTATTATTATTATTATTATTATTATTATTTTATTTATTTTCTTAACTGGAGCCAGTCTAGTACTTTCAGTCATCCCAATCTCTGTGCCTCTGTGCCCCCTCTAATTTTGGGCCAACTCCTAATGAAAAGAATTTGCCCCCGTTGAAGCAAATGCTCTCCCTGTAAAGCATGCCTGCCAGAAGAGGCACTTCCAACCGGGGAAGCAAGAAGGAAGTTTTAAGAGTTGTCTCCCGGTGGAAACCTGGCAAACATATGAAGGGGCACCCACACACCACAGATTTATCACAGCTATATAATGTAGCAATAAAATATGCTTTGACTAACTGATAGGTTATTATGCCAGCTGCCACGATTAATCCCTGGTGTATTTCCGGACCCTGAATTCAGCTGGCTTACCAAGTCCATAAATGATAAAAGGTGAATGAGTACTCCTTCAAGGGAAGCAATTCAGCCACCCAGTCTCTGTAAATCCAAAACTGGGCCAATTCTAAATGGAAAGAATTTGCTCCCGTTGGAGCAAATTCCTCCCTCCAGAGCAGACCCCCCCCCCCTGGAAATGGTCACACTGCCAAAGGAAACAAACGAGAAGTCACAAAAGCATACTCCCATTCACTGGAAGCAACTCAGACATCACCATCACTGCGCCCCTCCAGCCCAGGGCCACCTCCCAAATGTAACTGATGAGGACAAAATCGTGGCCCTACTGATCACGAACCCAGAGCCCCTCGTAAACCATTCAAGTACTCCGCCAACTGATAGTTGACACTTCCGAGTGAGTACATGATGTTGGGACAAAGTTGACCCAACGTTCAGAAACGCCAATGATGTTTGTCCGACGTTGGGTGGACGTTGTACCAGCGTCGAATTTTCATAGTGATGCTATGTTTTCTCAGTATCTTATTTTTGCATTGCTTATTAAATATGTAGTTCGATTGTCATGTTCACATTTTTAATATAATGTTGACCAAACTGATTATCATTATTAAAATCCCTTATTCAAATCAGAGCTCTTTGCAAGGCTCATTGAACCGATAAAGCTAAAAATAGATGTAGTATTATTGCGAGACCTCGTAATAGTAAATCGTGGGAACGAAATATTATTTCGAGTGAACGGAATAATAATTTGTAGGCTCAAAATACTACAGTGATAGAACGAAATATTATTGCGAGGTTACAAAATACCATTTTAAGGACACGAATTTATTTTGCAAGAGAAAGAAATATTAGTACGTGCAAACGAAGTAGTGATGCGTGGAAACGAAATGGTATTTTGGAGGAACCAAATATTATATTGAGGGAACGAATTATTATTTTGAAGGAACGAGAAAGTAATGCGTGGGAACGGAATATTATTTTGAGGGAACGAAAAAGTAAAGCGAAAGAACGGAATATTATTTTGAGGGAAAGAAATGCTATTTTGAGGAAAAGAAAAAGTAAAGCGTGGGAACGGGATATTATTTCGAAGAAACGAAAGGCTGAACTGAGGGAATGAAAAAGTAATGCGTGGAAACGAAAACGTAGAGCGTGGGAACGGAATTTTATTTTGAGGGAACGAAATAATAAACTGAGCGAACGAAAAAGCAATGCGTAGGAACGAAATGCATTTCGTGGGAACGAAATCAGTATATGTATTGCAATGTCCCCTCCCGGGCTCCGTAGTTTTTAATTGGGTAGCTGAATGACCCCCTGTTTGGGAAAGAGCTGTTCATTCGGTTTACCGTGCGTGTATTTCGCAAACTTTTGTCAATCATTGTGTGTGTGCCTCTTTCTCATTGTGTGTGTGCTTCTCTCTTTTGGTTTTGAGACGGGATGTGGGATTTGACTGTATTAATTTCTGATCAATGCATATCTTTTTACTTTGCATCGAAACACGTGTACAGTCAACCTCGATATCTCGAACACTGATATCTCAAAGTACCCCCTTATATCAAAGGATATAGTTAGAACATAATTCCATTTTTTTCCTTAGTTTTCAACACTTCTTATCTCAAACTACTGATAGCACAAAGTAAATTTTCTGGGACCAGAAAATTTACTTTGAGATATCAGTAGTTTGGAGTAAAATTTGACTTTGAGATATCGAGAGTTGACTGTATTTGTATAGTCTTGTAGAGACTTTTTAAATACCTACCCAGTTTTCTTCACCACACAACTGTGAAACGTTCATATCAATTCTGTCGTTATAGGTTGGATTCTTCATAGGTTTGTTGTCGGCTTTAGCAGGCTTTGCATTGACCTCTTTCAGTTTAACAAGTCTGGTATAGGCATCTTGTCCGCTGGAGTCTGAAACAAAGTTACTGGGAGTTTTCTTAGCTAGCCTAACCCTTAAAGCACTACAAAGGAAATAAATTTACGTCTGCAAAATTTCAAAACGTGTTTCGATGAAGCTATATCATATTGAGAATTCAAAGACGAGAGGACAAAAAGTGTAGATTCAGATGAGGCGGCTCATTGCAAACAGTGTAGAACCAGATGAGGCAGCTCATTGCGAACAGTGTAGAACCAGATGAGGTAGCTCATTGCAAACAGTGTAGAACCAGATGAGGTAGCTCGCAGTGTAGATCCAGATGAGGCGGTTCATTTAGAGCCTCCTCATCTGGATCTACGATGTGTTCATTTTCAACTAATTTCGTTTTTAATTGTTTATGAAAACGCGCCGCTCGCACAATCACAATTATTGCCTTAAAGCCAAAGACGTATTAGTATTACTTAGAATAATTACATTAAGCCTTGAGATTATTTTGCCTGTTCTTACTGCGTGCATTGTAAAACATCTGCAGAATTTACGGTAGAATAACTGGCAACCAGCTGCCAGTCCATTTCCCGTTATTTTTACGGGCGTTTGCCTGTAAGACAGTGTTGGACATCAAGATATGGTAGTGTTATGTTAACTGGCCGCACTCGGAAATAACTTTATAGTCTTGAAGGGCTATCCGACCAAACCAACACCTGTTCAATTCTGTCCTACTCTCCTTGATGATTCCTGCAAATTTTACGGGCTCCCGTTAAATAACGGGAAATGGACTGGCAGCTGCTTGCCAGTTATTCTACCGCAAACCCTACGGATTTTTTTACAGTGTGGGTGAGCAATTAACGCATACGCTGAAATAAAGAACTTCAGCTCTGGTGGATGGCTTGCTTGAGGGTGGACAGCCTACCAAATGGACAGAGAAATAGTCAAGGCATCCGCCAGCAATTAGCTCAATTAGATTTGATATTGCCATCTTAAAGGTAGGTTCCTGTACTTTGGAATGCATCATAATTTTGATGATCTTTCGTCCAAGTTGTTAGAAAGCACTTATAAAAAGGGAATGAATAAGTTTCACTACAAAGTGTAAATCAAAAAAATATTAGAAAAGTTGTTTTGCAAGGGATTTCCTAACTCTGCTTCGCACACCAGTTAGCGCTATTTTTAGTTCGCGCCAAAAATAGATAACGCTGCTGACGTCATGCTGCATAGCATTTTGGGATAGTTTTAACCCATCCGCCATGCCAGGACCTCTAGAAGAACTAATGGCAAGAGAAAATTGACCTTTGGAGAATGGCATTAGAAATCGCGCACTTATGGACATAATAAACATAGTTATTTTTAGAACTGGAATTCCAACGAAAGAAAATAAACCAAAAGGGAAAACGACTATTTTCTTCAACATCTGACGTTTTTCTCAGTAGCAACAAATTCAGAAAAATAAGAAAATTCAATACTACTCAGAAAAAGACGAAATTACTTTGTGAACATAATTGTTATCGCTAGTCCAGGAACCTACCTTTAATCAAAGAACGGACGAGCTGCAAGAAATGAAAGTAAAACGGCAGAAATGTTTCTCTTAAGGTAGACGAATACTGAATAGAAATATTGGCGGGGCATTCAAACCATTATACCGTCTAAATAACCCAAAGAGCTATAAAACATTTGGGTAAGAAAAAAACAATTTTCACCGTTTTGTTTTCCTAATAAACAATATTTTGTATTTCTACATATTATTTTTAAACATTTTCCATTAAAATTCATATCTCTAGCACATGAATGCACTTTCATTTCAGCAAATCATATAATCTGTAATATATGATATTTGAAACAAACTGATAACACAAAATTGCAGTTTTCTTGTTAATAAGTATATTTTTACATTCTTTGAAAAAATGCAAGAAAATTGAATTTCATGAAAAACGTCATGAAAAATATTATCAATCGATGGGGCATGCTTATGCGTATTATTTTAATAAAACTTACGTCGTATGTTAAAGAATAAAACAAAAAAACAAACATTTCACCGTTTCGTTTCCTAGAAAAACAATGTTTAAGTTAAAAGTATCCCCAAAACAGACTGCCCAAATTCTGCACCTGCTGCAAGCACAGCCGGTCCTTGCCCTATTATTTATTTTCCTGTTATTCGGTTCTACCATAGAGTAATGTCGACAAAAATGCGCAGATGGAATAGAAATTGTGAAGATCTTGATCATTCTGGTTCCTAAGGAACAGTCTGATCTCAGTTTCCACTGTTTGTACAAACCTATGTGCCCGAAAACTTAGGATCTTTACGGTAGATATTGTAAGTGTATATTATAACTGTATTTACTCCACAGTTAGTCGATTTGATGATGAACAATAACTTTGTTTGTTTTTTAAACAAGCAAGAACAGAGTTCTTCCGGGATCGTCCACCTTAAAAAGACCCCAAAAGAAAAGGGAGCCAGAATGAACCCGGAAGAGTTCCTTCCCCTGCAAGTATACCAATTCCCCTTAAGAAAAAATCATCACCTGCAGAGCAATAGAAGTGTAAAGAAAGTTTCCAAATGAGGACATAACGTTGAATCAACAATGAATCAATCTTGATTCAACGTTATGACGTTGAATCAACTTTTAATCAACATTGATTCAACGTTATAACGTTGAATCCAGATTGATTCAATGTTGAGTCAACGTTTTGTGCCTGCTGGGTAAGACTCACCAAGAGATATCCACTGTTCCGCATACTCAACAGCATTTTCATATTCTCCTATCTAAAACCGAAATTAAAGTATAGGGAAGAAAATAGTTTGTGATTACACTATATGAGCCACTTCACGTGACTTCCAAAAATGTGACAGTTTTGTCAAGCGATATTCAGATCAGCCTTATCGTTTACACATGGTCTATAGAGGCCTCACTTTGACTGCATGGCTTGGGTCAGTTCAATAGATGGTTGATGTGGCAAGTGAATGCTTTGATCAGACTGCACTTACTTCAATAGTAAATTCAAGCGGGCGCATCTGAAATGTGTAATTTTCAACCTAACAAATGATGCATACGTTTTTAATATAAAAATAAAATATGCGTTGGCTTATGTAGTTGTGCATTATTGTTCAAAATTTTATAGGCCCATACTTCTTTCCTTTGGCATAAAATTTAGCGATTTCGCTGCGAAAATGAATAAGATGTGAAAACACAGAGTCAAACCTAATAGGCACATAACGTTGAAACAACATTTAATCAATATGCATTCAACGTAATAACGTTGAATCAACGTTGATTAAATGCTGATTCAACGTTGAGTGCCCAGTGGTAAGGGATAAATTTCTTTACTCTCATTTTGGCCATGAATAATGCTGCAAACTGTACATAGGGGTTTAAACGGAAATGAATGGGAACATCTAAGCCAAATGAAAGAGAAAAAAGAAGTCTTCTTAGCGTGCCAAATAGGGAAAAACTGCGCCTGAATCATGGACAGAAGTTATTGATGACAGTGTTAGTTCGGCCTTGTACTGGGAGCAGCTGCAACTGAGGAAATTGATATCAGTCAGTCAAAGAATCGTCTGATGCGATTTCCGTCCAATAAATATGCCGAGAATTCACCTAAACATTCAACTTTATAAAATCTGTATCATCACAGGAAAGTGCATCATTCGGCTTTAGCCGTATAACTTTACTATTGACCTACATTTTAAGTTCTTTTCTGTTCTGTTCAATTCTCGTATCAACGTTACCCAAGTGGCTCAACGGTACGTAACCATAGTTGCACACACTTGGCGCCGTGTGTCCGTCCAAAACATTTTAAGTGTTCCATTGGCCAATATAAATACACCGGGGATTTTGATGCAAGTAGCTTATTTTTGCTTTCTCTTTCTGCTTTCAGTTTCATTTGACGGTTGGCCTATAAACCACGTCGTGATGAATCTAGATATTTCGGTCCAAATCGCTTTTTGCCAAATAAAATTTCGCCTGTTATATCGCTCATGTAAAACATGAAACCAACAAAATAATTTGACACAGAAATCGAAGACGAAATTAAGTAATTCTTGCTGGCTTAGTTGTTGATGTTGTGTTGGAATTGTGACACTTTTAAGGTTATATGTGGGGCGGTCAGCCAATCAATCGTCATTGTTATGTGCAACACAGACAGACACCAATCAAAATTCAACAGCATTTCCGATTACGCAAGCCCAACACCAACAACGAATATGCATATCAACATGCGCATCCGTACAATCTGATCAGCACATTCGATATCTTACATGTACCTGACTCATACATACACACTTCTATTTTAATCTATGCCGATTATCTTTTAAGCTCACTTGAGCCAGCGGCTCCGGGGGAGTTTATAGGATGGAAAGGCTCCGTCGTCCGTCGTCCGTCCGTCCGTCCACAATTTCAAACGACTCTCCTCTGAAACTGCTGAGCCAATTGTAACCAAATTTCATGTGTGGCCTTCAGAGGAAGGGGGAACGAAAAATTGTTCAAACGGTTCTGGTCAAATAACCAACATGGCCGTTATGCCCATATATAGTAAAAACCTAAAAATAAATCTTCTTCTCCAGAACCAATAGGCCGATGGTCTTTAAACTTGGTATATAGCATCAGGTACGCAAGTACTACCAAGAATGTTCAAATTATGACCTTGGGTTGACCTTGACCTTTTTACGGTAAGGTCAAATTTGCTTCCTTGTGCTTTTATATGGCAAAATGCTAGAACATAAGATATCTTGGAGACTGTTGATAATTTTGGGCTAAAAATGGTAACTTCAGTCATCTTAATGAGTGCATGAAGATTTGTGAGAACAAAAGGTCAGGATCATTCTTTGACCTTTGATCAAGAACTCTCATATTTTGACAATTTCAAACAATGTCATAAAAAGCCACTGGGCCAATCGACACCAAATTTCATACACAGCCCCCAAGGGTTGAGGAAACAAAAATTTATTCATACGGTCCGGGTCACATGACCAACATGGCCGCCATGCCTATATATGGTAAAAACCTTTAAAAATCTTCTTCTCCAGAACGAATTGACCGATGGCCTTGAAACTTGGTATGTAGCACTGGATACTCAAGTACTATCAAGAATATTCAAATTTCGACCTTGGGTTGACCTTGACCTTTTTTACGGCAATGTCAAATAGTGGAAAATGCTAGAACATAAGATTTCAAGGAAAGTTATGAAGATTAAGGCCTAAAATTGGTATATACGCAGTCACCTTAATGAGTTCATGAAGATTCATGAGTACAAGAGGTCAAGGTCATTCTTTGACCTTTGACCCTGAACTCTCATATTTTGACAATTTCAAACAATCTCCTCAAAAGACACTGGGTCAGTTGTAACCAAATTTCTTATAGAGCCTCCTGGGGATAAGGGAATGAAAATTTGTTCAAACGGTCCGGGTCACATCTCATGACTAACATGGCCGTTATGCCCATATAAGGTAAAAATGTTTAAAAATTTTCTTCTCCAGAACCAATTGACTGATGGCCTGGAAACTTGGTATGTAGCATTGGGTACGCCAGTACTATTAAGATTTATCAAATTTTGACCTTGGGTTGCCTTGACCTCTTTACGGCAAGGTCAAATTTGGGAAAATGCTAGAACATCAGATTTCATGGAAAGTTTTGAAGATTTTGGCCTAAAGATTGGTATATGCAGTCATTTTAATAAGTACATGAAGATTTATGAGTACAAGAGGTCAAGGTCGTTCTTTGACCTTTAACACTGAATTCTCATAGTTTGACAATTTCAAACTTCTTCTTAAAAGCAACTGAGCCAATTGTAACCAAATATCATATATTATGCCTTCAGGGCTGGGGGAACGAAAATTTCTTCAAATGGTCTGGGTCACATGATCAACATGGCCGCCATGCCCAAATATGGTAAAAAAAACTCTAAAAATCTTCTTCTTGAGAACCAACTAACCGATGGCTTTGAAACTTGGTATGTAGCATTGGGTACTCCAGTACTATCAAGATTGTTCAAATTATGACCTTGGGTTGACCTTGACCTTTTTTACGGCAAGGTCAAATAGTGGAAAATGCTAGAACATAAGATTTCATGGGAAGTTTTGAAGATTTTGGCCTTGAATTTTTTTTTTTTTTTTTATATACTTTCGTCTTAATGAGGTCTGCTTCCCTATTCGACGAAACACTTCAAGAAAGGGGTCCACTCTTCAAAGAAAGAGTCTGCTCTGGGGCGGTATAAGTGGTTGCTATGCTGTTGCTAAGGCTAAATTTCTTTGAAAGAATTCCCTACAACTATGATATTTGCTCTGGAGGAACAGTCTTACAAAGACTGTTCCTCCAGAGCAAATTTCAGAGTTGTAGGGAATCTCCCTTATAGATATTTAGGCATAGCAACAGCATAGCAACGACTTAAGTGGCTTTATGAATACGGCCCCTGGGCGGAACAAATTGTTTTCATATAGGAGTTGACCCCCATTGAAAAGGGTGGCAAAATTTAAATGGCAGAGTATCTTCCCCTGAAAGTTTAAGACGAAACTTTTTCAGGAACGGGATCTAAACCTAGATTGAGAAAGAATTTGCTCCTAGAGCAATGAACGAACCGGCTCAAGTGAAAAACAAATATTTTTATTTTTTGCACATGTTTCTTGACAGCGAAAAATAAAAATCGCGAAAATAAAGGCTTATAATTTTTACTCTAAACCTCAAAATTTGAACCCGCAAAAATTACCGCGTATACGGTAGTGCACCACGTAATCAGCAGTTGTCTTATATGCATCTGCTGTGGTTCCCAGGTTGTTTCTATCCAGAAAACTACATATAATTACGATAAGCTACCGGAAACAGATGATAGGAAGATCATTAGAAGTAGTTCCTCTTAATTACTATATCATTTCCGTGGCAGCAAACAATTATAGTGAAAAGTCAATGTCATCTATTAAATTCGACTTTGTTCATTATAACTGGCTGTATTATGCAATCGCGTTAATTTACACCGGACAATCAAATGATTGGACGTTTTGTACGTAAGTCTTTTATGGCTACCAGAAAGTAATTTATGTTCGACTTCATTTGCTGAACATAGTAGGAGAAAAATCCCAAAGGAAACGAAATACATGTATGCAATAAGGCTACAGCCTTACAATACAGAACGCACTACAAATAAATCTGAAAATAACGCTGATTAGAGTTTATATACCGCTGGTTAACTATGTATATACAAGGGCAGTTACGAAACCAAAAAAGTTGTTACGAAACGAAATAGTCACAGTTACTGATGACCAGGTCGTTTGGTAACTCTAACTCTTTTTCGTTTCATAACAGCTCTATTTCGTTTCGTAAAATCCTTGAAAACAAAGTTAGCCAGGTGTGTTATAGAAGCAAGGAAAACACCATAGAACTTGACTAAAATATAGTAGGTCTCCAAGTTCCGCACTGCATAGCTTACTGAGTCGGCTCATGGCTAGTACCAACGCGCAACACTGGCATCGCCCTCTAGCACTGGGTCGTGCAGAAATCAATTTTCTTAAAGCATAATAAATACAAGATCATAGCATTAGTAAATAAATACTCTATCAGAAACGTTACGTATTTAAGCATATCCATTTTCCTCCTCCAGAAGAACAATGCTTCTCTTTAAGTGTGTAATAATGTTTTTACGCTTGTTAAATTGAATGGGCCCGCATGCAGGGGAAACAACAGCTTTGCCATTTCCATTTTTGCCTCCCTTCTCAATCGGGTTCAACTCTGAAAGGAAAGAATTTGCTCCTCCAGGATCCCATTTTTAAGGGCTGTGTTGCCAAGGGAGGCAAACAGGAAGTCACAGTAGTCGTTCCCTTTTCTAAAAATGGCAGAAAAGAGGTACACCCCTGCTCCTAAAGGATATAAAGACTCACCTTCAAAGAAGCATTGGTAAGTGCCTGAATAATATAAATATGATCTTGTCTATCCTCCAGTGGGACTCTTTGCCAAGCCTCTTTCAGCCAGTCATGACCAAGCTTGGCTTTCCCCTGCTGAATAGCTGTTATACCAATATCGTAGCATTCTGAAGCTGTAAAATATATAATTGAGCCTCCGCTCAGTCTTATCAGGGTCTTCACTGTACGCATGGGACTAGCTTAGACCCTTAGCTACCCTTTCAGCACACAACGATGACTCTGATCAGACTGGGCGGATGCCCAGGCTGATCTGAGTCTTCGCTGGGCGCACATGCCACATTGTTGGTTTGGTCGTGACTGAATGGGATGTTTCACTGAGATTCGGTTTTACGACACACAATACAGAATAGTTTTTGACCCCTCTATCATTTCCTTTGAAAATAATTGCCCTTACATAGCATGATATCTGACAAGATTCATTAATCCTGAACCGAAATACACCGTACAATATATGTAATGAAGATACACGTATGGTTGCTTCATACAAAATTGATGGCAAAATTTGAAGAAATGGTACCTGTGCACATTTTGAAATCGAAAGTAGACTAGTGATTTCTCAAATTAAATGTGAAAATAAAGCACACCATAACAATATACAGGAAATCAATGTGGCAAATCGAAAGACCTGTAGCCTTGCTTTTCGAACTGTTGGCACTACCCACACTTAATAATCTAAAAACACAAATGTAAGCAAATATAAAAGTTACCCAACATATTGGAACAAACATGCGTCCACTATACAGATCGGTACTACTGTACGCTCCCAAGCAGTGGCTTAGGTCAACAGCAATTTTAGTTACACGAATAGCCACCAAAAACATACTTTGTGAAGAAGTCCTATGTTAGTGATATTTTTTAACCCATTCAATTCGAGATAGCCCTTTAGGGGTATCTGGGCAAACAGATTGGATCCAGGTCAGGCCCAAGAAACGTGGGGCCTGATCTGAGATCCTAATTGTTTGCTGCCTAGACATCATTTCTACCAGAGTAAGTTAGACCAAATATTGTCAAAATATTCTTGATTTTTGATGCAGACGACAATTTCAGCAGGCGACAAAAATACCCAGAATGCAATGGGTTAAAGTTTCCGCTTTTCCAGCCTATTAGATAGTGAAGACTTGATTTAGGTGACAAGCGTATTTAGCAGTTGGCACAAAAACGCTAGCAGTAAAGGGTGACACTAGGACCCCCGGGCCGTGGTGTCACCCTATACTTTTACTAACGCCGACATTTTTGCAAACGTCATTTTCTAACTAAGGAGATGATATATTGCATGGTTATATTTGCGAAAGCACATTGTCACATTTAAAAAGGGGTTACTATTTTACAGTAGACGCATGGTAAAGTCACCACAAACAAGATAAAATTTCCTTTTAAAAGGAAGGCTTGCACAGCTAAAACAGTGAAATTTTCATGAGTTGTTTTTGAAGTGAACCCGATTGTTAGTGCACTTTCTGTTGCTTACTTTTATTTAGCAAAGTATTTAATTTCTAACTTCTTGAATGGTGGCATTGTCCACGGGTGTAAGGTAAAAACAAGTGTAGAATTTATTTGAAAAACAAATTTAGGAAATACACACACACACACACACACACACACACAACAACAACAACAACAAAAAAAAAAAACAACAACAGTTTTCCAACGTTTTGGCCGGCCGTAATAGGCATGCCTCAAGATAAATAACTATATGGACCTATTTCAAGTCTTTTCTTTACGGCTGTTGAGTCACATTTAGTCTGAATCAAAATTTTAGGAAAGACTGTTTCAAACCCATGTCTATGGAATCTTGGCACATCTGAACTTGGCATCAAAAGAAGAAATAAATTAATATTTACTGGCGTTTATTTTTGGTTTAAGTGGCATCAGTGGCAGTGACTGGAACAAAACTTTGACACTCTGAGAAGAAAATGCATGCTGTTATTGTTTTGACAATAACTTGCTTTACGCCATTTGGGAACAACAAAGCACGGAACCTATTGCGTTCGTATTTCCATGAACTCCCGACAAATGAATTGATCTTTTATATGTATGCTATGTTTTTACACCAGTTTTGTTTACTCATTCGTGAAGTTCTGACTAATTAAACGCCAAGCAAATGACGAATGATAGTTACGTGTTTGGTAATGAAGTACAGCAGCCGTCACTATGACATGACGTATATCAATCATTCCGTCGGCCAATCATCTATTTGAACTATCCGCGACGTTGCTTACGCGTAAGATTGCATGAATATGTGTTGTTCGTGGATGTATGAACATCGTCAGCCAAGTATAGGTTCATCTAAGGAAATCGTCGTTGAGTGTAAATATTTCTCTGTACATTTGTATAGCTGAACTAAGAAGGCAACATTAGAGAGTGTTATAAAAGTCAGAAAAATGTCCACACACCCCAACCCGCACCTACCACAAGCACAGTAGGCCCTTGTTCTACTATAATCCAAATAAGTAGGACGCCCCGGCACTGGAAGTTATACCCAGCATCATCGCACCAACCAACCAACCCCTCCCTTGTCATAAAGCTGTCAATGAATCCCTAACCGTTTCAAATTTTAACAATTCTGAGTTTCAAATGTTAAAACCTCTGAATTGTCCCCTTTTTCTGTATCATTGTTCAGGCTATTCATGAACATGTTGATGGCCAAAAGAAAATTTATCAGATGCTAAAAATGTGGACATAATATATCGCTTTGTGCCATGGAAAGGCCTGTTGCAATGCGTAAGCGTTAAGTACTCACCGACACTACCGACTTTTACATACATAACACGGTCAGTTCTACATACAAGCAATTAAGCCACACATTTATTGAAATGCGTATCTTCGATGCACACGGCGGAAATTCTGTTTACTTCCAGCATATTTATTCGTTTAACTGTCTGTTTTTTTTTCCCACATAGTAGACTTTTTTTTCAAAGTGTTTCCCCTTTTCATCCTCACGGAGCATGTATTACGGTGCACAAAGTCGGTGCAGGTCGGTGCAGGGGGGGGGGGGGGGGGAGGGGGGGCATGCTGTTTGGACATTGATTTCCGCCACATGTTTCTCTGTACCTGACTGTGCCGCTTTTGGTAAATTCATACGCCGTGTGGCTGAGGAGGGGGAAACCATTGATTCCAGTGTGTAGTTTTTAGGAAGTCACTGTACTCTGGCACCATGGATGCAGTGCCACGTAAGTGGAAAAAAATATTCAATGTTCGCTGTATTTATTATTATTATTATTATTATTTTTACCTCTATGGAGCCTTTATCCGCGGTGATAAGATAAATCTATATGTAATGCATGATGTACATAGTCTCTTATAATTCTGTACAGAATGGTTTGGTGTATTTTATATGTCTGTATATAAACATGTATGTACTGTGATGTTGTACACCAAAATGAGACTTTAATAAACTATAAACTCTAGATAGATGGAATACATTTCTTCAGTTAATGTGATAAGAGAAGAAAATCGTCAAAAGCGCTTGTTTCTAAATCTAAACAATAAATTTGAACTCTGCTCTTTCAGTTTTTACAGATACACATATCAGCCCACTCCGGCATAAGCGCAGTCTTATCAGTCTATCCTCAGCATGAAAGATGTCTGCATCATGGATCATCATGAAGAATATTTATGCCGAAAAGACTGATCAGATCCCATGAAGGTACCGGCGCTGGACAGTGTGCCGGCTGCTCTGACCAGTGAGATTATGCGATGCCCTAAGGCCTATTTTTCGCGACGCCGCTGCATGATTTTTGGAAAAGCTAATGCTTTGCGCTATTGCTATATATAAACACTGCAGTACACACTCTCCAGGTATTTTCCGACTAAGTGTGACGTATCGTTTCTTCCGAAAATAACTCGGTATCACTACACCACTTGAATACTGGCTTGCCGCCGAGACGGCAAGCCAAAAAATCTTTAAAATGAAAGACAATCGGCGCAGATTAAATGAAAGTGTGTTTTGATAATTTTCTCTAGGTGAACAGTTGACAATAACTATCATGAATATGACTCAAGTGAGCTATGTCGGTAGGCACCCGCAACCGTAATTTTGGCACTGGGTAGCGACAATGACCTATCTCAAGATTGAGCCGTCCAATTTCGAATTCCAAAATGGACCGCGGTCAATCTTGCGAGTGACCTACCTGATTCCCAAACAGTTACCAACATGATGCAATGCTTGTTTGTTTGTGTGTATTAAACCGAAAGTAGAAATCAAAAGTAGATCTGCACAGAAAAAAGAAAGTTTTCTGCGTCAGTTTTCGATAAAATTTTCACTGTAAATGTAAAAACAAGAAAAACATTTTGACTTAACATCTGTGAGTGCTAGTATTCACGCAGTGCAGTACAATGGGGAAAAACGCAGATTAAATATTCGGTGACTTTTAATATTATCGGCTTAAATTTTGACATACGTGTAATTATTTGACAAATGAAATCTTGTGAAATGTGGAAGAAAAGTGATATTATACTCGGCTGCGCCGAGAAAAAGCAGCAACAGAACTTACCAGAAAGATTAAAGGATGCCACTGTGGCAACGATACCCTGTGATACTAAGGCGGTGCTTTGGTTGTAGGCCTCTTGAAGCCGTAATATTCCAGTGACGGTACCGTTAACGTCTATCTGCGTAGGTAGCTCCTCTAGAATATCTAAAAGAACGAAAACGCTTTAGTATTGAAAGAAAACAGAGAAAGTGCCCGTATGTACGGGACCCCGGAAGGGACATATACAATATTTTTCTAAGTCGTGGTTAAGACTTATTAAGTCTTAATAAGTCGTATTCATGACATAATAAGTCGTGGGAACGACATAATAAGTCGAGGGAACGACTTAATAAGTTGAAGCCACGAGTTAAAAATATTGCACAGTGTCCCTTCGGCCAGAGTTCGGCCAGGCTGTTTCAGATCTGCTATTGAAATCTTTTGTTCATTCTGAGGAATATGATAGCTTCAATGTGACTGATGCTAAAATGCCGTAGGCGTGTGGCAGCCGTAAGACGTCTCCCGTACTTCACCATAGAGCAGATAACCCACTGGGCACACAAGGTTGAATCAACATTGAATCAACATTGATTCAACGTCACGCCGTTGAATATAGGGATCAAACATGGTTTTTCATGCATTAACGTTTGCCAGGTCCCGAGGGAGATGTTGGAAACCGAGGCCGAAGGCCGAGGTTTTCAACATCTCCCGAGGGACCTGGCAAATGTTAATGCATTGGAAACAAATGTTTGATCGCTGTTATTGCATAAATTCAACGCATTATTCATTAAGATTTGAGAAAAAACTTGGCACTATATTTTGTAACCGTTTGACAGCCAACGCGCTGGTACATCTTTTTACTAATACTCGTCTTCCGGGCCCAAGAGCATTCAGCTATTCAAAATGGCCACCATCATCCTATTCAACCTCAATATGTCGGAAAATTGTCCAAGATGGTCGTTGTAGTTGGTGCAAAATAGATTGCAAATTAATCAACAAAAAGCAGATACCTTGAGCAATAATTTCCATGCAGAACAAGCCTGATCCATTCATATACCATCCTGCAGTTCTTGATTGCTGAAAGCTTGAGATGCATGTTTTCTCTCCATTTGGCATCGTAAGAATGTAAACAACATCGCTTTAAACCTGAGTCACGACGATGACGTCAGATTACAAAGGCATGATGACGTCATATAGGCATACTTAGGTAGCGCACCACCAATTTTTGTAATTCGACTATTTAAACCCGGAGAGACAAAGTTGCATGGCGGATATTTTTAGTGGCCCGGCACAAGCATAATGAAAGTTCTGTCATCGTGCATCAACAGCGCGTGCCAAACCCTTGTTGAAACACGGCTTTTCGCCGGTTGATGCACGGCTGTTAATACCTCTCGGCACTGCTTTTTATGCAATAATCAATGTTATTGCATAAAAAGCAGTGCCGAGAGGTATTAACAGCAGTGCATCAACCGGTGAAAAGCCGTGTTTCAACAATGGTTTTCACGCGCTGTTGAAACACGATGACAGAACTTTCATCATGCTTGTGCCGGGCCACTAAAAATCCGCCATGCAACTTTGTCTCTCCGGGTTTAAATAGTCGAATTACAAAAATTGGTGGTGCACTACCTAACTATACCTATATGACGTCATCATGCCTTTGTAATCTGACGTCATCGTCGTGACTCAGGTTTAAAGCGATGTTGTTTACATTCTTACGATGCCAAATGGAGAGTAGCTAAATAAGTGTTAAAGAAAACATGCATCTCAAGCTTTCAGCAGTCAAGAACTGCAGGATGGTATATTAATGGATCAGGCTTGTTCTGCATGGAAATTATTGCTCAAGGTATCTGCTTTTTGTTGATTAATTTGCAATCTATTTTGCATCAACTACAACGACTATCTTGAACAATTTTCCGAAATAGGATGATGGCAGCCATTTTGAATAGCTGAATGCTCTCGGGCCCGGAAGACGAATATTAGTAAAAAGATGCACCGGCGCGTTGGCTGTCAAACGGTGACAAAATATAGTGCCAATTTTTTCTCAGATTTTAACGAATAATTCGTTGAATTTATGCAATAACAGCGATCAAACATTTATTTTCAATGCATTAACATTTGCCAGGTCCCTCGGGAGATGTTGAGAACCTCGGCCTTCGGCCTCGGTTTCCAACATCTCCCTCGGGACCTGGCAAACGATAATGCATGAAAAACCACGTTTGATCCCTATATTGATTCAAGGTTGATTCAATATTAATCAACCTTAAATCAACCTTGATTCAACGTCACGACTGACGTTGAATCAAGACTGATTCAACCATGTGTGCCTGCTGGGAATATAATTTCTGGCCCTTTGGGCTCACTGACTTCATTTACAGTCATTTTATAAAAGTTCTGAGCGTCAGAAACGATCGAGAGCTTTGCTGGTATCACAGAAGACAGCCCGAACCTCTTTGCCAGAATCAAGCTCCTGACAGAAACTGTGATAGACACTTTTGTCCACAGCCTACAAGTTCAAATTCTGGTGAACTTTTCAGCATGAAATTGTTTGTTTACATAGATGGCTGATAAGCAGCTGTAACTGTTGCTTAAGTGGCATCCTGCTGCCAAACAGTGGTCAAACTGTTTGATGTTCGAGATTTTACAAGCTGTATTTGAGCTTTTTGTTTTCTTATGCTACTAGAGGCTAGTTAACAAATAACTATAACAAGTTTATCTGATCCTTGACTCAAGGGACATTCCATAGGCTGGAGCATATAGTATAGAGGCTTGTAAGTTGGTTAACAGTAAATTAACTTAGTATAAAGCCAGATGTGTAACATAGGGAAGAATTCTCGTTGCAATTACGGGATTTTCCAATAATCTCCGAGAGGGCCGGAGTTAACCAGTTACCTGTATATACGGTACTCAGTTTAATAGGGAAATGTATAGAAGCTCATAAATAAATTTCATTTTCTTATTTAATTTATTTTCCGACATTAAATTATAACGCCTATAACGAAAGAGCATTTCAAGCTCTTTAATCTGGTATAAAAATTATAGAAATGCGTCAAAGAGAAGTTTCTTCCATCAGAGCTCATAGTTTTCTTTCTATAAACCATAAGTTTCTCAACACTTTTTATTCAAGTTACGCTAATCTTCGTTTTTGGACCTAAATAACATATATATATTAACATTTGCGAATCTATTATAACGTATGAGCTACTGAAAGCTGTTATTCCACTGATTACAATAATGTATTTTACATACATCGCTAAATGGAATATTTCTTCCCTGAACGCCTAATTTTGCAAACTATTGATTCGAAGTTTGGTTGAAAACTCTCTAAGTTCTCTCTATTGACTGGAAAGGGAAGCAATCTCAATTGTGGCTAAGGGCTAAAATTTACAGGTAGTATAGAGTTATCGATTTGACACCGTAACGCGCTTTCTGCCAGATGACCGCCATGTTCTTCCGTTTTTTTTTTTTGTTTTTTTTTTTTTGTTTGTTTGTTTTTTCAATTTTTTTTTTTTGCAAAGGGGAAAATTTTGTGACTCCCTGTTGGCATCCCTGGATGACGAATCCCTTCCAAAATGGGATCTACTCTTAAAGGAAAGAATTTGCTCCACGGGAGCAAATTCTTTCTTATAAGAGTTGATCCCATTGAGAAGGGAGGCAAACATGAAAATGCTAGAGTTGCTTTCTCTGAAAGTGTACACATTCATCTTAAGCTAAGCTTTTACACAAATATTTACCTTCAGCGTAACTCTGCTGGAATACATTATGAAATGTGTCACTGAAGAATTTGTGGAGCTCGCTCACCAGGCGGAACACCCTCACTGGATGACTGATCAGCTGCTCTGGATCTTTCTGAATTATACCCGACTTCCCTTTAAGGTGTCTGTACACGCTATAGAAAATATAATTTCGAGATGTATATACTATAATTATTTTATTCAAGTCAAAGTTTATTTAAGCATTTTGTAATTATGGATGCATGATATAAACATCGTCAAAAGTTAAGCAATGTCTCCATTTAAATTCAGCGTTTATTTATTTATTCATTTTTTTCATATCTACACATCATTTGTCTCATAGTCACACGGTAAAAAAATCCGTAGATTTTACGGTAGAATACCTGAAAACCAGCTGCCAGTCCATTTCCCGTTATTTTCATGGACGCCCATAAAAATTGCAGGAATTATCAGGCATATAATAGAATAGGTGTTGTTTTGGTCATATTGCCCTTCAATACGATAAAGGTATTTTCTAGTGCGGCCAGTAAATCAATGTTCTACAGGCAAAAGCCCGTAAAAACAACGGGAAATGGACTGATTGCCAGTTATTCTACTGTAAAATCTACGGAATTTTTTACACTGCATGTGATGGCATCATTGCCAAGGTTAAGCAAAAGTTTTAGTATAATTCAGACAATGAAAAATAATTTTATGCATCAGTTAACAGCTTATAAGGAAAACAACCCCTTTGATTTCCGGATTTTGCTTCTCCGGACGACCAAGTCCGTCAAAAATGGAGCAAATTCTTTCTTTCAATCGTCGACTCTGATTGAGAATAAAGGAGGAAATGAAATTTGACAGTTCCTTTCATCGCAACTGAATCTAGTTATATTACCTTTATACGCAAATGTGAAAATGCATGTATGAGCACGTCCCATGAAAGGTTACTCAAAGCATATACAAACAGGAAACACACAGATCAACATGTGCATCTAAAACAATGAAAATTCGCGAACCTGTTTATTTTCGGTATGTGTGTGTTGTTTCTCCTGGCCAGTATCATCAGCTCCTCCGTCAGTCTCCTGGCCGCTGCTACAGACCCCTGTATGTGGGCCACAGAACTGTAGATTTCTCCTGAACAGATATCAACACTCACGTATATAAACAAAACTAATAAGAAATATGTACTTTTCATATTTAATTTTCTTGGAACAAATTTAACTCTTTTACACTGTCTTTTTGCCTATTTGTTATATCATTCTTTTGCACTCAAAGATCAAATAATAGTTCTCTTTTTTCTAGATCTCAGCAATGTCATAAGAAAAGCAACAACAGACATTTCATTACATTGCTCGTATACAAAGTTTTTATACCGTAAAAATTACAAAAATTGAGACACCAGAAATAATTACCATATTCCCCCCAAATATGTAGCAGTTTGATTTTACAATGACGCATGTAGATGATGCAAGCAATGTTGGCCATGATCGGACTGATCTGGGTCTGCACTAGTCGCTCAGACCTGCCTACCCAAATGCACAGAACGTATACGGCTTTATTGTGCAACCTAACAGACTGTCGGATTTTGTAATACATGTAATACAAATGAGCCGCGACACGGCAAATCCAACAAAGTGGTGTGTTCCCCCAGCGAAGACGCAGCCACCTTGGCTGTTCGCTTATATGATAACCAAGGGTCTTAGCTAGTTTCATGCGGACAGCAAAGACTCTGATCAGACTGGGCATCCGCCCAGTCTGATCTGAATCTTTGCTGGGCGCACATGCCATTTTGCTGGTTTTGTCGTGTTACGGCTCAATTATATTTTCCAGTTTCTCAAGAGACAGCTGTAATCAAGCCGAAATAAAATAACATACTGGACTTTAAAATAACATTGCCTATCTTCAGGCGATCAAGTATATTTATAAATGCAATTTTATGAATTCAGAAAACAATACAGATTGGGATTTTTATCTATGTATTTGTTTATTTATTACATCACGGAATATAAAGTATAAACCCAAATCTACCACACATTTCTATTTTGCTAATGTACTTTAACCAAAAGTGCGATATTTGCACATATACAAGCTAAAACCACAAAAGATTGAGACAAAAGACAAAAAAGGTGATATGCAGAGCTTGGCATGCAACGGACATTGCTCTCTGTAGCAATCATAGTAGCGAGACAAGACATCAAGCTAAAGACGCAGTGTATTAATTCGCGATCGAAGGCGAGCCCGACCTAGCCACTAGAATCCCTATGGCCTCAGAAAAACGACAGACAACAGCATCAGGATGTCTGACGAAACGAGAACATGCAACACGCCAAAATAATCTAAAAGAATGGAACCCTAACTGCGCTAACTTTCATTTCGTTATGGCAAATCAGTCTTTGAACGATCGGTATATTGAATAACTTGTGCGTAATGATAAAACCGACAAAATAAATAAATAGATAAATAAATACTGGTGTAAATAAAACAGAAAACAATTACGTCATTTGGACTTTTAAACTTATAACCTGTGTAAGTTATAATATATTACCTAAAGCGGTTTTGTCGATTTTGAGAAAATATGTTAAGGTAGAATAGGACAAGACCAAAGATATCAGTTTCCGTGTGATATGGAAGAATAATGACCAAGAAGTGCAACATTTTCTAATCCACGATATGATTTTCTTTTTAGAGTGAAACAAATATTTTTTTTTTCTATGACATCGTAAAAATGTGAAGGGTTTGTGCAAAATAAAGCGGCGCTCGATTATATGTGTCAGTGCCTTGTGGAAGTGCGACGTTAACGACACGAGACGTGAGATGAAAGGGACCTCATAAATTTGCACGTAAAGTTAATTGGGTTTCCGCGCACTGACTTATTTTCAAAGCGTCACCTGAAAAGAGTGTTTCAACATAACGGTGTCTTTAATTTTCTTCATCTACACTCTTTGAATGTCCACATTTCAGGTCTTTGAAAGGCCATGCAACGAACATCATTTATAAAAGTTTATCCAGCTAGTATGTAAATTGTATCTAATCAGTGACATGAAAACAAAAAACAAATCAGGTTGCTGTGAATTGTGTTTGCTTTTGCAGTAGTCATTGGCACTATTTCTTGGTGCTTCTCGAAATCTATTCGGGAAGCACTAATAAATATGAAAATGTTTGTAAAAAATCCGATTTTCGGCTCTGTTTTCAATGTTATGTTCGAATTTACAAGCTGACCGAGAGATTTTAGAACTGCCATGTTTTCTGTGCCTGCCACAGCTGATTTGAAATGCCTTCAAAACTGCTTGATAATTAATATCTCCATTTGGCAGGACGATAGGTTTCTAACGATTTCAATTACCTATGCGACATTAAACATATTTTCTTTAAAGTGAAGGCGTTTAAGGTCGTGGATTTTATTCCTCTACGTGAAGGGAATGAGTTTCACAATTGCTTTGCGATTTGACAGTCCAAATGTCTTTAACGATATGCAGTTTTGGAAAGTTCATCGTTGCAGAGAGCTTGTGTGCCTTCTAAATCCAGCAACTTTATAATATGTTCTGCGAAAAAGATGGATGATCCCTGGGGTGTTTAAATCATTCATGCAATATACTGAGGGTAAGAAAAACAAATCAAATTAGACTGCTGCATAGCGTAATGGGTACTCTTTATTGTGAAATGAAATGAATTTTTATTCCTGTCGTAACCATAATCACAGAGGATATCTATGTATCTGAACTTGTTTGAGTCAGTACATTTTCCACATTCAGTGTTTTGCTCTCCGTAATGGCATTGGAATAAATTTCGTACAAAAGTGCGAGCCGTCTAGAGTCCTTTAAAGATGTGTTATCAATCTTTTCACATACATTCGCATTTTGCGCTGATTTAAGGAAATATGACATTTCATTTGCTTTTGAATATTGCTTGTCTTCACATCAAAACTAAGATAAAGAAAACCGTCTCCGAAAAATATATCTGAAATTTTGATATTTTTTAATAAAATATGTTTACATAATTATAATTTTCGAAATGATTTTAAGTTTTCACCGAGTAAATTTTTCACAAAAAGGATTTGTTAAAGTATACACTCCACCATCCCCTCACACACACACACCCCTGTTCCGATAACGTCGTTTCCTTCAACGTCAAATAGAGATGATTCTTAAAACATTTTAGCACATTTTACTTTCTCGTAATACATTTATGTTCTGTTGTAGAGAATATAACTGCATGAAAAAAAAAAAAAAAAAAAAAAAAAAAAAAAACCGACTAAATCATTATATATCGTATTCCAGGGTGAAATGTTTAAACACGCTAGCGGTTCATTTTTGCCATTATATATTTTTTCCGTGATGTGACGTGTGGTTTATCGAACCTTTAATTTGCGACGTCCGAATAAGCAAAACTCAAAAATGCACCCCCGCCTTCTCGAAATATTCTGTCTTGAAGACGGGATATTTCTTCAATTTTTGCGTTTTTCATTTTTGATAGATTTTTTAGAATAGCTCGTCATTGTTTATCAAGCTTTCAGCAATCGAGAACTGCAGGATGGTATATGAATGGATCAGCCTTGTTCTGCATGGACATTATTGCTCAAGGTATCTGCTTTTTGTTGATTGATTTGCAATCTATTTTGCTTCAACTAGCCTCGTCGAACCGTAAGTCGAGGGCCTAAGCAAAAACTCGCTACAAGAAACATCAATTCACTCTTAATGCGTAGAGACTGGGCAGAAATTATAGCACAGCTTTACGGGTCCCTTGATGGCATGCGTTTAATATGGAATTTATTTCAATACCCTAACGAACTGCAGAGCAATGTCGATTAATAAGGATAACAGAAAGCTATCATCAATTGTGCGTAAGAAGGTCAAACCATCACATTTTCACGAGGTCATTGAAATAGGAAATGTTTTTTTTAATGCTCAAAAGAAAGTCATTTAGTGATTTACAAAAGCTGAAAACTGAAAATCTGAGTTTTGTTCAATTCCATATTAACCCCTGCTTCCGTGACCTATATTTTACACTCAGTTGGCCCTTTCATCGTTGTTGATGAGCCTCTCATATCTGATTATGTTTGTTTTCTTTCAATGGTGTCCTTGTATATTTATTGACACACCTTTAATTTTTCCTTTCTAACAAATAATTTTTAAAAAAAAATCATGACAGACTAAAAGAATAAAGAAGAAATTTCTATTTTCCATCTAATGTATCCGTCCTTGGAATGCATTGACGTCATTTTCCTCGATATTCGTTTCTGATATACTTTTGTTTGTGTTTGTGCTACAGTATCAGGAAGGATTATTACCGTGATTATCACGGTTTTTTTCCCCGAATAGAAAAAAAGAGGACCGTTAGGTACAGATGGTTTCCCTGAGCCCTGGGACTGTGATGTGTTATGAACTTTTTGGACGTTTCTTTTCGATATGAACTAACCGATATTTGTAGCTAGATATAAGGTAACAGTGCCAAGATGGTGGTTAGCAGCACCACTTAATGATCTTCACCTCTAGAATTCATAGAGGTTGAGTCGACTGCATCTCCATATCACAGAGCACAAGAGCAACAGAAAAATGCACCTTTTCAGTTTTTCCAATCAAATGCTAAAGGGCCAAATTTGACCCTGCCATAAAATAAGTCCAGGTCAACCCAGGATTAATTTTATATAAACTTTGTATTCTAGAGTTCCAAATGCTATATACTAACTTTCAAGGCAATCAGCTCAGAGGTTCTGGAGAAGTATATTTTTTTAGGTTTTAACCATGTATGGGTATGGCGGCCATCGTCGTCATGTGACCTGGATCAAATACTTCCTTTGCCTGAACAAATGAATACGAAATTTAAACTGAAATTGGCCCAGTAAGTTTCAGAGGAGAGGTCTTTTGAAAATGTTGACAGATGATGGACGAGTCGAGAATTTATAGCGGGTAGACGTTGACTGCATTTCCATATCACATCTAGGAACAGAAAAATGAACTTTTTCAGCTTTTTCCATTCAAAAACCTAAGGGACCAAATATGAGCGTGCCATAAAATAGGTCATGGTTAACTTCGGGTTAAGCTTTGAATTTAAGATTCCCAAATGCTACATACCAAGTAACAAGGCAATCGACCTTGTGTTTCTGGAGAAGAAGCTTTTTTTAGTTTTTTACCAAATATGGGCATGGCGGCCATCCTGGTCATGTAACCTTGAACAAAAATTTAATTGAAACTGACCCAGTAGTTTCAGAGGAGAAGTCCTTTGAAAATGTTGACGGACATCGGATGACGTAGGTTACCATCCTATAAGCTCTCCCGGAGCCCTTAGCTCAGGGGAGCTGAAAATGAGGAAGGAAACTTGTCCAAAAATGAGTAACACCTCTATATTAGCCCGTAAATGCTTATTCTTTCTTTCTTTTTTATTATATTTATTCACTTTTTTGTGCCTTAGATAGGCGAAGGTGGGAGGCAGAATTTCCACACAGATCTACTGTTTAAGAATTGATTAAGATATCAAAAGTATTTGATGCCAATTCTGGGAAATGTTTGCTTATTTATCCATAAAAAGATATGACGGGATCGATCTTGCGATCCCTGGATTGGTAGTGCAGCGTGTTATCCTCTACACTACCGCCTTTCATTGTTCTTGATGTTGAAAGATTACTTGTATTTGGTGCTAACACACTGTTTCATTACTGACAATCTCTTACTAACTAAAAGAGGAACTCCGGTAAATTTAGCTCAGTGGGTTAAGCGCTGGCCTGCTCAGTTAGCGGTCCGCGTTCGATTCCTGCTGGATACGGTAATCTTTTAAACTGTAAACGGGGTTTCGTTGCACTTAGCCTTTCATTATCATCCTCCCATCATCCTGATGTGACTGAAATGCTGTGAAAAGGATGTAAAATCGCAAATCATACTAACCAAAAGTGGCTGTATCTTAAAGAACTGTGTTTATTCTATTACATTTTTGTGTCAGACTTTCTTCTACCAAGTAGAGTCAGTTCAGATAAGTTCAAACGACTGTTTATTTCAAGCTTTTATCTTTTTTCTAGTTTGATATCTTTTCAGTCATAGAAATGAAAAGAACTAGAAAAGCCATTAGCAAGCTGCAAAAAAGACACGTTTGAAATGGTGGTCACTATAAAACTAGAGCGAGATGGTCACTATAAAAGTAGAGCGATTTCATATATGGATCAACTTGTTGTCATTCTATAGGGTCTATATAATTGAGCCGCGACACAAGAAAGCTAACAATGTGGTCGTGCGTCCAGCGCAGACTCAGATCAGCCTGGGCATCCGCCCAGTTTGACCAGAGTCTTTGCTGGCCGCATGAAGGTAGCTTAGTACCTTGGCTATCCTTTAAGTGCTTAGCGAAGACTCTGATCAGCCTGGGAGCAAGCCCAATCGGACCTGAGTCTGCGCTGGGCGCACAACCACATTGTTGGTTTTCTCATGTCGCGGCTCAATTATGCATATAGCACCAAAACAGCCGCCGACGAGACCGAGAATATGATATTACGCAAGGAGATGTATTTGGACAGATAGGTCTGAGCAAATATTACCAACCCAAATCAGACTGCTCTTGAAGAGGCAGTTTGATCAGTACCTGTTCCGACATTGTGTTCTGCTGGGAACTCAACTGTTTTACAGCAAAGCCACAGAAGTCTCATAAAAATGTAACACAAGAAAGTAGCATGAAGATTATTAATTCCAACGTTTGATGTTTAACGCAAGTACATAAAAGTTAAACATTAGCTCGAACTAAAATTCATATTATTTAATGATGCACAGATCTGATATGAATTTTATGCTTCCTTCACGACGATGGTTACTATGGAAACATTATACTTCACAGAATCGGAACCCAAACTGCATGCAAGAGATGGATGTTAAATTACAAATAATGATGCTCGATCCGTATGAGTTTAATATGAGCCGCGACACGAGAAAACCAACAATGCGGTTGTGCGCCCAGCGCAGACTCAGATCAGCGCCAGGGCATCTGCCCAGTCTGATCAGACTCTTCTCTAAGCGCTCAAAGGGTAGCTAAGTGTCCAAGCTACCTCCATGCGGACAGACTGGGCGGATGCCCAGGCTGATGTGAGTCTGCGCTGAGCGCACAACCACTTTGTTGGTTTTCTCACTTATTAGATTTCGTCATTTATTGGTATGAAACTGGAAAAATATTTTGAAAACAATAACATGAACCACGTCGTTAATCCCAAATCCAGGAGATGATATATATATAAGCCAAAAGCTTACTATCAGATCCTGATCTATTTGTTGTATGTATATATGTGTTGTTCTGAAAATTCTTGAATAAAATGTTTAAACCATCCCCAAATGTCTTTCTGGAGTACGCAGATCTTCAGATGGGGTCCACTCCTCTAGGAGAGAAATTGCCCCTACTGGAGCAAATTCTTTCCTTGAAGAGATGTTCCCTTTTGAGAAGGGGAAGGGGGGGGAGAAAAAACAGTAAAATCGCTTCATCTGAAAGTATGAATATTCATTCACCTTAATACTGTTTATTGCAAGTATTGTGTTAATGTCTGATCTTCTACCCTTTATGCTCTAAATAACGCCTCCTCCCACCCCCACCGACCTTGCCCCACCCCTTCATCGAAAATGCACGCCCTCGAGGCTTTTAATAAAATTAAAACGGTATATATGTGTTTGATTTAGACTAGCTGTAATTACGACCACCTACCCGGGAAGGAGCTGACCATTTTGCCATCTGCTGATGTTGTCGTACTACTTGTGTTGTTGTTTCGTGCCACTATTTCCCGTTGAGCGGCGTGGGTTATACTGTGTCAGTTCCAGGACATTGGCAATTTACACTTATTTTAAGAACCCACAATTTTCCGAGGAATGTGGAAATACAGTTTCAATAACATATTTTACAGGCAATGACCAACAGTTTGTAACATCCTATTAAAACAAGAATTCCGTTGAATGCTATGTCGCACCTGCATTGCGCTTCCACAGTAGTAAAGACTATGATTAACAAGGGTACAAATAATAGCAGCATCCCAGGACAATCGTCAAGCCAGGTTTGATGATTACACGCATTGTATTTAAAGAGAGATGGACTCAAACCCTATGTAAAATTTTACAAAATCAGTAGCACGTACGCGAAATATATATCAAGGGCTGAAACAAGTGCATTAATCCTCAAGTTCATTCTAAGATGAAACTTTATACCAGGTTTGATGATTCTAGCTCTCATAGATTGTCAGAGAGAAATGGACTTCAATGATAAGGTCAATTTAATTTTGTAAGTAAAATTTTACGAAGTCAGCAAAGCATGAAATATGGGTCAAAATAAGTGCAACGATTCTCTAGATTAATCTGAATAGAAACTTTATACCAGGTTTGATGACCGTAGGTATCATAGATTGAGAGAAATGGACCAGTATGCTAGGGTTGACGTAATTTTGACGTAAAATTTTACTAAGTCAGCAGAGCATAAAATATAGGTCAAAGGTCAAAATAAAGGAAACACTCCTCTAGACCATCCTAAGAAAAAACTTTATACCAGGTTTGAAGATTGCAGGTATCATAGATGGAGAGAAATGGACTTAAACACTAAGGTTGACGTAATTTTTGGCATAGAATTTTATGAAGTCATCAGAGCATGAAATATAGGTCGAAGGTCAAAATAAGTGTAAGGTTCCTTGAGACCATTCTAAGAAGAAACTTTATACCAGGTTTGATGAACGTAGGTATCATAGATTGAGAATAATTGACCCGAACGCTAGGGTCGACGTAATTGTGGATGGACGGACGGCACAGAATTTTACGAAGTCATTAGAGCATGAAAAATAGGTCAAAGGTCAAAATAAGTTCAAGGTTCCTCGAGACCATTCTAAATAGAAACTTTATACCAGGTTTGATGAATGTAGGTATCATAGATTGAGAATAATGGACCCGAACGCTAGGGTCGACATAATTGTGGACGGACGGACGGACGGATGGACTGACGGACGGACGGAAAAATGAACTCATATATCGCACCTTGCTAAAGCAGGTGCGACAACTAGAAAAAAAGCCCGCGCAAGCGCGGAAATATTTCATGATGGTCAAGTTTATATAAAAAAAGCGAGTTTTAATTTTTCAATGTAAATGGCCTTAGGCCCAGGTGAAGATATGACCTTTACCATGAATACTCACTAAAGCTTCATTTACCTAATTAGTTGTCTGCATCTACAAACTTTCAGGTAGCAGACTGCATTGTTTCTAAAAAAAAATCAACTTTTTTCACTTTTTCCCATAGAAAAACCTAAGTGACTCAAAAGTTGACCTTGCCGTAAAGCAGATCAAGGTCATCCCAGGGTCATCAATTATATAAATTTTGTTGAGCTTTTGAGTCCTTGATGCGACATGCTAAGTTTCAAGATCATAGGATTTGTGGTTCTGGGGGAGAATTGGTTGATTTGATGCTTAACGTCCACGGTAAACAGCTAAGGTCATGTCGGGACGGTCAGTTAACCTAACCACACTATTCCTGGGCAGGCTTAGACCTCCTAAGCGGTTAACCAGTACTAAGTGCACATACTTTCGCCAGTAACTGACAACTGCCCTTCTTGAATCAGCGGAAGGAGAAACGAAAGTATGTGGCCAGACCGGGTTTCGAACCCAGGACCTCTGACTTATGAGTCAGGTGCCCTACCGATTGCGCTACGCGGCCCGGCGTGGTTCTGGGGGAGAAGATTTTTGAAATTTTTTACCATAGTAAATGTTTGCCATCTTGGTTATGTGACCTGTCCTGGGTATTTTTTTTTTCTGAAACAAAATGGGTCCTGGAACGTTTTGGGGGAAATAGTCAAGCCCTCTGAAGACTAAAGGCTTATTTAGCTTCGTTGAATCATTGAAATTGATTTGTCTGCTTCGCTGGAAAAAATGCCCTTTCTTACCTGGCGCATGTGTGTTAACCTAAGACATTTTTAATTTTTGTCTTTTCGAAAGTTCAGTTCAGTTTGAATTCTCCTAACGACGTTCCCCAAGTGGCTCAGCGGTACGTAACCATAGCCGCACACACTTGGCGCCGTGCGTCCGTCCAACTTTTCGAAAGACCATGTGCGTTGAGCTTTATTCTTCAATGGGCGAGTTCGATTGGCTACTCGTATTGACTATCGTTCTGGAAGAAAGTGGGTCGTTTCGAGCCAGGGCCGCCGGGACTATGACCATTTAGTTCTTCATCCGTTTAGAAATATGAGCAAAAATACAAAAATAAATCGTTATTTATGGGGAATGACGTACGTTCATGGGTCGGATTTTTGCATTAGAACCTGCTAAATTTAGACTTGCTAAGCAGCGCGTCGATACGAGGGGCATTTCAGAAATAATGTAAATGATCTCGGGGTAGCCTCTTGGCTGATATTTTGCAGTAATTTTATATATCATTAGAAAGGTAAATTTAAGTGCTTCAGAATGGTATGCGTTAAAAGAATTTCTAAGTCACCCATTCATGACAGCACGTGCCTATACGACTTAAGGGTGTGGATACTGGAAACTTGACATTTTCAGTGAAAATCTCTTGTATTCTATTGCTATTTGCTCAATGAGAAAATGATATATTTTGATGAAGAATCGCGTAATACTGTCCTTTCAATGCAAAAATAAGAAAGTTTTACGGAAATCGTTTCCAGATTCTACTCAAGTAATATAATAAATGAGACTTTTTCTCTGCTGTGTGGTTATATATGCACAATTATTATAAGTGCATTATATCAATAAAATGTGATATTTGACTTATTCACATCCCATTTCAACAAATGACAGACATTTTATTACTGAAACGATTAGGTCACTACATTTTGTTACGACTGGCATCAAATCATTGATGAAACTCGATGATATGTGTGCAAACTCCATGCCGGAAGTTGCAAAGTAGCAGCAATTCATGTTAAATACAAAATAATAAAATGAAATTATCTTCTAATACAAAGACCCATGCTAAATATATTTAACTTTGTTTAATGTCAAAAATTAGCGGGACATGTTGACAGAAAAATCCATACATAAAGACTTGAAACACTTGTTAGTTTATATGACATACTGGCATTGAAATATGTGGGTGGGTGGGGAAATTTATCGTAAAAAATCAGATAGACTACTGACAGAAGAGCATAAGGTGCCGTAAAAGATTATTTATAACAGAAAACAAACATGACGAATTAAATCTTATTTATTTATTGTTTCATATCTGTCATCAAACAATCACTTTCACTTAAATTGACCTCTAAATCGAAGTTTAAACAACTTAACATACATTTCAATTTAGCACAGGAAGTGACGTCACCAGATATGCGCATTGTTCAATGATTAGTCTATGGTGCAAGGTAAAAGGTATATTTTAGCAAAGCTGATACAATGCTTATCATACTGCAATATTTTCAGTATTACAGATAATATAGGTATCAATCCAGAGCTGCTTGCATCCAGAGTTAAGAAAATATGAATTTGTCTTCCCATAAATATTCCGTCTGTTTCTACTCAGTGTCCTTACCCTAACAACAATTGTCAAGGCATATTTTGAAGAAAAGGCCAGTGAGTCAATTCTTTTGAGTGAAAGCAATTGGGTGATATGTAAACCTAAAAGGTAAGACATAAGTTTTTAAAATCGGTCAACATTCCTAGGAATGGCAGACTCATTTACACTATTTCTGAAATGCCCCTTGTATAACGACGCAGTTCTAACCGAAACGACCGGATTAATTTAAAACGTGTATTCGAGTACACGATAATTTCACTCGAACGCACCCATTGTTGACAAAAAAAAATTCGACCAATAGTCGAAGTTTCTAGAAAAATACTTGGGAGAATTTAAAATGAAAGACGAATTTAATTCCCAAATTCTTTAAATCTACGTGAAACTAAAACACACGCTAACCGAAATTATCAATGATAGCAATATGCGAAAGAACCAGTATAGAAATTACGCTTGAAAATGCCACTAATTTTGCAGTTTATGCGTTACTTCGTTTATTTAGTATTATAGATAGAACATTCGAAAGCCATGACTGAAAAAAAAGAAACCCTTTACTTTTTTTCTGTCATCATTTTTCGTCTAATTGTCATTTGATAGGATCACTGGTTTAATAAATGAGGATAAATGTAAGCAATATCCAATTTAAATTGATATGTACCTGGATTTTCAGAGTCTGGAACATTAAAGAAGGGTCTGGTGCGTCATAACATAAATGAAGCGCGACGCGAGAAAACCAACAAAGTGGTTGTGCGCCCAGGGCAGACTCAAATCAACCTGGCCATCTGCCCAGTCTAATCAGACATTCGCTAAGCGCTTAAAGGGTAGCTTAGGATCTAAGCTACCTCCATGCGGACAGCGAATACTCTGATCAGACTGGACGGATGCCCAGGCTGATCTGAGTCTGCGCTGGGTGCACAACCACTTTGTTGGTTTTCTCGTGTCGCGGCTCAAATATCAGTTGACGAGGACTGTTGTTCTCCGTTGGTCTTGCCTACACGATAAGTTCTGACCTATTTAAGCACGTGCTTGATCAATTTAATTAAGCTCCGTATGTTCTTGTATACACCTTTTTTGTCCAATGAAAACGACCAAGAGAAACGGACATATGATGGACGTTTACATTGGCCAAGATTTAAATCATTTAAATGGGTTTTGGTCTGAAATGATACAAAATTAACCGAAGAAATCATAAAACATATATTTGTTTTTATTTAGAATTAACCCTTAAAGCGCCAAAAATTAAAATTGTTGAATTGGCAAACAGTGTAGATCCAGATGAGGTGGCTCAGCGTTTGAGCTCAGCTTTGGTATTGTTACTTTCGTTATAATATATCATGTACCCCTTGAAAATTTAAAATTGGAACTTCAATTGGTGCATTTTACAAAGACTCTGTTACAAAAAGGTCCCAAAATGATCCTTTTTACTCACTATTCAATTGACCCCTTTCAGTGTGTTTCTAGCAAAACAAATATGAGACCTCTAGCTTTTATACTTTTTCAACCACGTCCTGTTGAACAGATACACCTATTCCCTGTTTTGGGCTGAAAAGTCATATTTCGTATAATCGTTCGAACAAAAAGTGGCTTATAACCAATTTAAACTTGACAAATTGGGGCCTTCTGCAAAAAGGTCATGTTAACCATGATATAACACTATAGCTTAAAAATTATTTTTGACCTAACAACACATTTTAGCCAGAGTAACGTACTTAACAGACTAAAATGTTTGCGTATAGCGTCTGTCTTTTACATCAGGAAAACACTCTTTTGAAGTTCTGACTTTGAAACAAAGCAGTTGTGATAATATCGTTTATTTTTTTATCGTAAAATGAAATTTTTGCATAGTAGTCTTCATAGACGGAAAACAGTGTTATTTACATGACATGCAATGCTCAGGTTGCCCCGATGTTCAAATGAAGCCTTCACGACTTAATCTGTACATGCAAAAATCTTCTTTTTTTTCATTAATATCCAAATAACTTCAAAAGTTTATACAAACCACAAAATATCAAATAACTTATAATAACTTACAGTTTTGTATTCAGAAAGGTAACGTTTGTATCATTTGAAAAAAAAACTCCCCGAGATTAAATATTGCTACAGCCAAATATGCGCAAGCTTTATTATTTTGAGTAAAAAAAAATTTTAGAACGGCCGATGTAACTCATTATTAACAGCCCCAAGGTGGAGCATCAGTTCTGGTGTATCTATGTCATAGTTTGTGCTGTCCACTTATCTGTCGTCTTCGAAAATTCGATTTGTTTCATATGTATATTTGCCATCATTCTGGTGTATAACTGGCATATATGGAAAAGCAAGAAAATAGATGAAAATTTTGTATGCCTTATTTTGTTTGTTTAAGGCTAGCTTTGTGCCCATGAACTTGTAAGGGGATGCATGTTTATCGGGTTAGCTGCTAGTATCGTCTTACTGCTTGTCTTATATCTTTATGCAGCTATTTCCAAGTTGGTATCGTGGTAGGCTTGTTGCGCAGATAACATTAATTCCTGCTCATTGCCCTTTTACTCTAATTTACCTTTTCTATAAAAACAATGTATAAACCCAAAGTTGCCTTGTAGCATATATTTTCACCAAAGTGACGTACATAATAGGTTAAAAAGTATGTGTAATTTTTTTCATACTGCAGCTACAGTAAAGTACCGTCGGGCTACCGTGGTGAGCTTCCTCGTACTTCATCATATTGAAAATTATGTTTGGAATCATCTGGGCTCAATATGAGTCAGTTAAGCTGAGGCGGGTGCTAGGGACACCTTATTGCATTATATCAAACAGAAAATATCTATAAAAATCATAAATCTAATCTAACAAATCGTTTACATTTGAATGCTGTATACGTTACCTTTTTAAATACCAAACCAAGAAGTCAAAGTAAGTGATTTATCATTGACTCAATTAAAAAAGGCATTTTGATAATAATTTTAAAGTAATTACAATATGTCATAATCATCTTATCCGTGCCTCTAGGCAATATCATCCGATTTTGAAAGGAATCAATTAAACTGAGTCTGCTATGTTCTTTCTCGTGGTGTGTGTTTCTTCAACATGATCATCTGGCAAGTCGTTGCAATGATACTGTATTAATGTGAAAGGACACACCATAGTGTTTTACTGCAATTTGTTAGGAAGAAACAATATCTATTTCCGTAGATATTTCCTATTTGCTTCTGAGAAAGCTATAAACTTTCCAAAAATGGTCTGCTCTTAAAGGAAAAGTTTGTTTACAGCAGCAATTTTTTTTAAAAGTTTTCCCCATTAAGAAAGGAGGCCAAAATAAAATCGGCAGTATAACTTACATGAAATTGTATCCCTTCACCTCAAATTCTAAGACTGATAAAAACTTAATCAAATTCTGAAGGATGAGTCTCTGGAATCACAAAAAAATAACAGCAACCTCGGTTTAACTAAGGAATGTAATGTTGCGACACTGCCAATGCCACCTAGCACCAGCTATTTCCTTTTTCAAACTGACTCAGAAAGAACCCAGATGATTCCAAATGACCAGAACATGAAGTGCAAGGAAGCATTTCACCTTAGCCACACGCCACTTTAAACTAGTAAATAACTTTTTCTTTTTAAACTGTTATATTCGTTACTTCGTTTTAAATATATTCTATACGGCCAAAAGTAATTAAACTGTGGTTTCATATATTGCTGATATAGGAAAAGGTCATTACAGGTAAAAAAAAAAAAAAGTGTAGAAGGGCAACGATCAGAAACTGATTCAACTAGTGCAACAACCCTCCCACAACACTTAACTCAAAATAGTAATATAAAGCACACACCAAGTACTCAAACGATACTTATACGTGCGCCCATTCCACGCAGGTGTCCACAAGTTAGCTTTCATCACGCATACCCAGGCACACAAAATGTATATTTCCACCTTCTTTCTTTCTGTTTTTATATACATCAGAATGATGGCGAATAAACAGACAAAACAAATCAATTTTTTGAGCACTACTGATAAGTGGCCAACACAAACTAAAACATCATTACATAACAACGGATGTATCGCCGAAGAAATTTCACTGATAAATTACATAGGGTGGGTTTAAACCAGTCTCAAGTGCCGTTTTAAAAATAGTTTTAACAAAACTAATGAGTTTTAGGCATATTTTTCAGTAACAACACATAATCTCAGTGATTGTTTTCAAATAATGGTTACGAACGTTACCTTTCTGAGTACAAAACAGTAAGTTCTGATTAGTAAATTTCTTATGGTGTGTTTTTTAATGTTATTTTGGATATTAATGAAAAAAAAAATTGTTCTATGTATAGATTAATTCACGAAGGTTTTCTTTTCTAGTTTTAGGACAATCTCATCTTTGCATGTCATGTAAATAGCACTGTTTGCTGCCCGATTAGTTTATTAAACAATGCAAAAATTTCATTTTAAATTAGATAATATACAATTATATTTCACATGTGCGTTGTTTGAAAGTCAGAATTTGAAAAGAGTTTTTTCTGGCGGGAATGATAGACGCTTTACGCAAACATTTTAATCTGTTAAGTACATTACTCAGGCTAAAATGTGGTGTAAGGTCAAAAATAATTTTTAAGCTATTGAGTTATATCATGGTTAACATGAACTTTTTGCAAACGGCCCCAGTTGTCAAGTTTAAATTGGTTATTAGCCATTTTTGTACGAACAATTATACGAAAAATGACTTTTCAGCCAAAAACAAGGAATAGGTGTAACAGTTCAACTGGACGTGGTTGACAAAGTATAAAAGCCAGAGGTCTCATATTTGTTTTGCTAGAAACTCACTGAAAGGGGCCAATCGAATAGTAAGTAAAAATGATCATTTGGGGCCTTTTTGTAATAGAGTCTTTGTAAAATGCAACAACTTAAGTTCCAATTTTAAATTTTCCAGGGGTACATGATATATTGTAACGGAAGTAACAACACCAAAGTTCTGAATTGTTTTCTGAGCAGCCTGATTTATAGCATATTAACAGTTCTTACAGAAAATATTTAGATTTGATACATTTATATATTTTAAACACATTTCTTACTGACTTCAATAAATATTTTTGATATTCAAAATTTAAAGGGGTAACGTAAATAACTGGCCACTACAGAGTTATGCAAGGTTTGCCTAGGTGGCAAACGCTGAATTTGATAACTTGAGACCCAGACAATCGTTTTGATATATAAAAACAAATGTTACACTCCGTAGACCACCCCCTTGAAAGATAGCCCATCAAGTTTGCTCCACTATAATGAGGGAAGAACCATTTACTGAGACAATGATGAATTAGTTTTTATTGACAAGTGTGTATTTCTTTAACAAGAAATATCTTTTAAAAAAGATAATCGGCTTAGATTTAATAGAAGTGTGTATTGTAATATGTATGAGTCAGGTACATGGTAAGATATCGAATGTGCTGATCAGATTGTACGGATGCGCATGTTGATATGCATATTTGTTGGTGGTGTTGGGGTTTCGATTCGGAAATGCTGTTGAATTTTGATTGGGGTCTGTCTGTGTTGCACATAACAATGAAGATTGGTTGGCTGACCGCCACACATATAACCTTAAAAGTGTGGCAGTTCTAACACAACATCAACAACTAAGCCAGCTACAGTTACTTAAATTTCGTCTTTGATTTCTGTGTCAAGTTATTTTGTTGGCATTATATTTTACATGAGCGACATAACAGGCGAAATGTTCTTTGGCAAAACACGATTTGGACCGAAATATCTAGATTCATCACGACACGGTTTAAAGGCCAACAGTCAAATAAAACTGAAAGTATAAAGAGAAAGCGAAAGTAAGCTACTTACATCAGAATCCCGGTTGTATTTATGTTGGCCCATGAAATACTTAAAAATAGGTCAATCTTAATGTTATACGGCTAAAGCTGAAAAAAAATAAAGCATTGTGTAAAATGTATGCAAACAAGAACGGAACAGATTACTCTTACTTTTTCTTTTTGTTACGACTATGGAAGTCTGGAAAAGGCTAAGCTTAACATGGGCAACTTTTTTCCTCAGCCCCGTATAATCCACCTGTAAACGACGATATCGTTTGAGCTTGAAATACCATTAAATTACATAGACCATTGACACTTTTTCTCTTTTTTTTTTTTTTTGTCTTCCTTGAACAAAAAATGAGAAATGTTGTGTTAGGTCAATATAGTGCACTTTTTTAGCTGCACATAGATTTTTTTTTTCAAACTTTTAAGTCTACATTTAATGCGGTCATTTTTGTTCTGATTTACATGGCCAACATTTCCTAAGGCCCTGTCACACTACAACGTTTCAGACAACGTATGCCGGCGTATGAAAAAATTATCCAATACGCTGGCATACGCTGGAGATAAATTAAAAAATCAAACGGCTGCCTGTTTTGGAACGCATACATGGCGTACTGAACGACTATATAACGTATAAATAACGTATTCACAACTTATCCCTAGCGTATACATAACTTATAAAAGCATATAACAGCGTGTTAGCAGCGTATCTGTAGCGTTTTTGTCTTATGCCGAACGCATGCACAACGTTAGTCTAACTTTCGCCGACCTTATGTATAGCGTGTTGGAGCGTGCTTCGACGATCAGATGTAAAGCGATGGCTCTCTACAACACTTTTTACTGAGGTGGACGTGGATCGATGGACATGCCTCAAAAACGAAAATTAGAGAACGTTGCAGGTAGTAGCTGACCCAAGAAAACTCCATCTTTACCACCTGCATGCCTGCCCTCGTCCCAATCATCACCCGACTGCCGTGCCTACGATGGTAGCCAACCTCGCTCTCGCGCAGACTCCAATGCCTCTTTAGTAGTATACGTGGCGGCATTTGCAGCAGCTGTGGTGGCATCTGAAGTGTCAACCTCCTCTCAAGCTCCAAAACGACAAGCAGAAGCGGTCCAAGAAGATTCCTTATTTAAAAGTGACGGATTGCTCATCTGTATCCAATATATATAGCTGAAGCCCAGGACGCTGGCGGATATGTTACCTGAATATGCTCAGTGCGTTCGTGACACGTTGAATAAGTTCTAAGGTCGTCAGGCATAGGTTGAATACGTTCTGGAAACGTTCGGTATAAGTTACAGATAAGTTACCTATAGGTTAGAAATACGTTACGCGTACGCTACACAATGGACCTGCTGGCTGCCGACGTATGTCAACGTATGATTAACTTACAAGTTACGTGCATGAACGTACGCATAACTTACCTGTCGCGTACACCAAACTTATGACTAACTTATAAACAATACGTCGGCGTACGTTGAAAATTTTATATGCATGCACAAAATTTTGGCCCGCATTCGACGTACAAGAACTTATACCAACGTATTTTAGCGTGCTTGTAACTTATTCATAACGTACCCCTAACTTATTCAACGTACACCTGCGTGTTTGCTAAATTTCTCATACGTCGGCATACGCTGATGCCACACGTCACTGTGTGACAGCCACATAATAGTGTATAGGGAAAATAGAGAAAATGAGCGAAAAGTCACTCAGTTTTCTTCGTTTGTTTTAAAGCACGGGCCTAAAGTCAAAAATGTTGTGTTATTCTAGTATTCTTCTTTATCTTACAAATCTTTTGATACATTTTGTAGGAAAATCAAAGGAATATTAGTGCGGTCATTTTTTACAAACTTATTACTACCCTACATCCAGAAAATGAATTTTCAGTACCGTGCGTGTCTATATCGAGGTGAGGAGAATTGTTGGGGACGATTTAAACCAACGGGTGTGAAATTTTACAGTTTTATTCAACAATGAAATAAGTAGGTTGATCATGTAACAACAAATATTTTAGGTTGAATTCTTTTCGACATAGTTCACAAAATTAAATCCACAAGAATCTTATCCACTCAGAATCTTCTCCGCTCAACGGAACACTGATCTGAACTATATCCTCACTGCACTAAATTCTCGTTAAATTCACACCACATCCACACTCTGACTTTGTCTTATGTAGCATTAAGAATTCTCTGGTCTGATCATCAATTAACTGAAGTCGCTAGTATGTTAGAAAAATTAAATTTTAAAATATGAGTATGTTAAACTAATATAGGTTAAAGATAACACTTCCTGGAAGCTTCTTTTATTTATGGGAATATTTGAAATATCAACATAATAAATAAATTGATAATTCTGGAATCAACTTTTATCGAAACTGTTGATTTGCAATTTTGTAAACGATTACTAGGTTTTAAACAAACAACACAAAATAACTTTTTATTTTATACTTAGTAGTGAATTCAATGCATATCTAGAACAAGTAAAAGTGTTGTTAACTACAGTGAAAATATATCGTGACTGATACGATTTATATTTTTTCGCTGTAACACAACGCGGCTGTCCTTGACAACTTTGGGCTTAGTTTCTTTACAAAAGGTCTGAAATGTAGCGTTTTGTCTGGCATTATGCTTCGAACTTTAGTACGTCAAATCATGCAAATGACGTTACACTTTGACGTTACTTTTTGAGCTGGAGTATCGTTAACTTGCACGCGACGTCAATCCGACGGCAGCTGCATGCGGCTTTCTTAATTCGCCGATTCCTTTTTATTCATTCATTAAAACCGTGTTTACACCCAATATTATACCCACTAAACGCGCTGCGACAAGCAAAATTAACGAGAAATGACTTGGAAAAAAGTTATTTGTAGAAGCGGTCTGTTTTGAAAATAAAAAGAAAATTCAGTTTTTTTGTTTTTGTATTTTTTCGGTAGATCCCAAAAATGGTTCATCTCATGTGTTGAAAATATCAGCAATTTCACAAGTGCGTATTTCACGAGTGCTGACTGGTGAAATTGCTGATATTTTCAACCCCATTCGACGAAATATATTTGGTATTCACCCCTCCTAAAAGTAAATATCCTCTATACACGGGTGGTAAAGTTTCAAATTGACCTCCGCGGAGGTCTGTTGAAAAACAATTTGACTATTTTCCGGTAGGCAATTTGAATATATCCTGTCATGAATTTTCGCGGTTTACTGACAGGGTTCAGACAAGATTTTTCTCGCTAGAAAAGGTTTTCCAAAAATCGGAGAATGTCATGCTATATATATTTTACAGCTGTATATTGAGACCAAATGACATGGAGCAGGTTGAAGCGGTATTTTTTAAATTACTTTTGTCCTCCAGGTTCAGTACCGAAAACGAAACTAGGAAGGAGTCCTGCACAGTTAAATAGGCTTTTTGATTGCATTTGCAGGCTTTCTGTGAAATCTTACCGATGCAGTAAGACACGTAGCTTGTATAGCTTCGTTCTAAACATACTTTCAAGAATGCACATGCTTTTATTACTACATGCTTACCCAATTTTCATCGGCGGTCAATTTGAACACGATGAGAACAATTTGACTAATAGAGGTTAACATGGAAAAATTCAATCAGCTAAAAAGAAGAAAATGCTTAATTTACTTTTCAGAAGCTAGGTAGCAACGGATTGAAAGCATGTTTTCGTACTTCTAAAGAACATCAGATAATATTGCTCATGTAACATTGTCTTTTTTATCGTGAAATAGTAGCACAATAGTGCTTTATATGTTTTCTTTTGTTGTAAAACCAGACCTGTGACACTGATTTGTTTGTAAACATAGCACAAAAAGATTTTTTTCATCACTTCCTTCACGGGTCATTCTAAAGCGGCCGTAATGATGTTGTTATTGTTTCATGTTGATTACCCGCGTTTCTATGTAACGGCTACTTCAGGAGTGTAATCTCCCCGCAGCGGGGGGAGCATGCGGGTATGTTTGCTTGATATCTTCTTATGGGTTCACTCTAAATTGTTTGAATATCGGTTTTCTTCTCTGCAAATATTAGTCTCGATGGGTTCGTTTTATTTTACAAACAAATGAGAGCCACAGGTCTGCTTTTACAACAAAGAAAGTGATAAAACACTATTGTACTACTATTTCACGATAAAAAAAGAGACTGTTGCATGAGCAATATTATCTGGTGTACTTAAGACGTATAAAATCATGCATTCAAATCATATGATATCTGGCTCCTGAAAATTCAGCACGCATTTTCTTCTTTTTAGCTGATTAAAATTTTTCCATGTTAATCACCATTAGTCAAATTGTTCTCATGGTGTTCAAATTGACCGCCGAGAAAAATTAGGTAAGCATGTAGTAACAAAAGCATGCATATTCTTGAAAGTATGTTTAGAACGAAGCTATACAAGCTACGTGTCTTACTGCATCGGTAAGATTTCACAGAAAGCCTGCAAATGCACTCAAAAAAGCCGATTTAACTGTGCAGGACTCCTTCCTAGTTTCGTTTTCGGTACTGAACCTGGAGGACAAAAGTAATTTAAAAAATACCGCTTCAAACTGCTCCATGTCATTTGGTCTCAATATACAACTGTAAAATATATATAGCATGACATTCTCCGATTTTGGAATACCTTTTCTATCGAGAAAAATCTTGTCTGAACCCTGTCAGTGAACCGCGAAAATTCATGACAGGATATATTCAAATTGCCTACCGGAAAATAGTCAAATTGTTTTTCAACAGACCTCCGCGGAGGTCAATTTGAAACTTTACAACCCGTGCTATATAGTCATGGATTTGGGAAGAGCTGGTTTTCGGTCTCGAAGGTATGTAATAAAATGTTAGTAGTGACAATCGAAAACTTATAAAACGTATATATAATGTTATGCTTGAAGATGCAGCTATACAGCCAAATAAACAGAACTGGGTCATATCGGTAAATATCTTGGTTTTATGGATCTCAGGGTATAAACCAGTCCGCCAATTTTCGCTTCCTGCAGAGACTGTCCGTCATATTTGGCTTCCGCCGAGACGTCTTTTGCTTCCTGCAGGGACTACTGTCCTCGAAAAAATGGCTTACTGCCGAGACTGTCCGCGTGACTCTACTTCCTGCCGTGAGCCTCAGCAGGAAGCAGAATCACGCGGACAGCCTCTGCAGGAAGCTATTTATCATGTACAGAAGTCTCGGCAGGAAGCAAGAGATCGCGGACAGTCTCGGCGGAAGCCAACTATGACGTACAGCCTCTGCAGGAAGCGAAAATTAGCGGAATCGATTATACCATGTGTGTATGTCTGGTTGGCACAAGGTGTTGGTAGTTTTGATGGTTTTACAAACGTTTTTAAGATAAGTCGGGGATGTGTTTTTGCAAGAATGGCATGCAGGACTCAAAAATTCCACCAGAGCTAGGTTCTACATGCATATTTCAAATTTCAAACATCAGTTCCTTCAGACTGACAAAAATCGAAAGTATCTATGTAAATTTAGAGTATCATCCCATAGGCTTGAAATTAAGACAGGACGTTGAACGAAACCAAATAAGACACCTCCAGAAAACAGAAAGTGTATTTTATGTAACGTTTTAGAAGATGAATACCATTTTGCTTTGGAATGTACGCTGTATCTTAATCTGAGGGAACAATATATTTATAAGTATTTCTGGAAACGACCAAGTTTGGTTAGATTTATAAAGCTTGTATGCACTGAAAATTGTTTTGAAAAAAAAAATAAGCACATACATTGAGAAAGCTTTAAAACTTAGACAAGAAGCACTGTACAGTTAAATCATACCACTATTTTGTAGTGAAAATATCATTATCAAAATTATATATTTTAGCATGTTCATGTGATTTATTTGAAGCGGACTCTTTGGTGGTATCGATTCTCATGTAATTCTGGCATTTTTTTTTCAATATTGTGGAGTCGAGCTAACCTGGTTGTACTGTCCGGGCATTTTTATCAGAAAAATCATCAGTATTATACAATAATGTTTTCAAAGCTACGAGGGGCATTTTGAAAGTATGTAGCATGATTCAATTTTTCAATAACCGATTAACAAACCTATTCATGTTTGCTACCATTTTAAACAGGAATCTTTGTTCTATGTTAAAAAATAATTTTGAGGTGGAAGCATGTGACAGGCACAAGATATTTTATTATGAATACATATACTGTTTGGACACTGAAAACGCAAATTTTCAATGAAATATATAAATTTTTACTTTTAAAAAGAGAAAACTATATTAATTTCATAGATTTTATAGGCTGTCATATGGCAAACTTAACATACGAAATTGACTGAATTGGTCAATTCTAACTGATATGAGTAAATATTAAGAAACTAATATCAAAATCAGTAAAAATAGGAAGTGCTTGGGAAATAGAAGATCTTTTAAGAGAGCTTTGTGAGACCGCAATATTCACAGAACGCATTTTTCACATGTGTGATAAATGCGTTCTAATTTTCACACGTGTGCCAAATCCGGTCGCATTTTTCACAGAATTCGAACGCATTTTTCACATATCTATGAAATTTGCGTTTGATGTATGTACCATGAAAACGTAATTTTCCAATCGCATGCAACACCCCTAAAATATGACAAAATATCACAAAAACGCATTTTTCACTTCTTGACATTTTTTTTTACCCTGAAATTATGAAACTTATAGTGAACGGAAAAAACGATACAGTAAACAAAAAAAAGAAGACTCGAAGTCTGTTTTGCTCTTCCGCGCAGGTTTGAGTCGTCAGCCGCGTCAACGCCTGAAAAACTGACTCTATCATCCCAGCAGTAAATGGGTACCTGTTTCGAATCAGGAAAGATTAAGGGCTTCGAAAGGAGAAAGACAGACTCCCTATTTCATAACCTGTGCCTAAGACATTGTAGGCTCCAACAACCACCGTTCCTACAGCCACAAGACCATGGAAAACCTTTACCTCGTTTTTAGCTCACCTGAGCACGAAGTGCTCAAGGTGAGGTATTGTGATCGGTCTTTGTCCGTCGTCCGTCGTCCGTCGTCCGGTCGTGCGTCCGGCGTCAACTTTTGCTTTAAACAACTTCTTCTCCAAAACTGCTAGCCGGATTTCAAAATAATTTCACAGAAATGTTCCTTGGGGGACTCTCTACCAAAATTGCTCAAATGGTTCCGCTCCGCTGAACAATATGGCCGCCAGAGCTAAAAATAGAAAAACCTTTAAACGACTTCTCCTCCAAAACTGCTGGGCCGATTTTAAAATAATTTCACAGAAATGTTCCTTAGGAGACCCTCTACTAAAATTGCTCAAACGGTTCTGCTCCGCTGAACAATATGGCCGCCAGAGCTAAAAATAGAAAAACCTTTAAACGACTTCTCCTCCAAAACTGCTGGGCCGATTTTAAAATAATTTCACAGAAATGTTCTTTGAGACACCCCCTACCAAAATTGCTCAAACGGTTCCGCTCCGCTGAACAATATGGCCGCCAGAGCTAAAAATAGAAAAACCTTTAAAGGACTTCTCCTCCAAAACTGCTGGGCCTATTTTGAAATAATTTCACAGAAATGTTCCTTAAGAGACCCTCTACCAAAATTGCTCAAACGGTTCTGCCCCGCTGAACAATATGGCCACCAGAGCTAAAAATAGAAAAAAGCTTTAAACATCATCGTTTCTAAAGCCAATGGCTCGATTTCAAAAAAATTTCACAGAAATGTTTTACTCATGGCTCTGACCAAAAATTGCTCAGACGGTTCCGCTCCCCTGAACAAAATGGCCGCCAGAGCTAAAAATAGAAATAAATCTTAGAATGGCACAGAGGGCACAGTTATGATCCAATCATCATGAAACTTTGTCAGAATGTTTATCTTAATGAAATCTAGACCATCTTCGAAACTGGGTCATGTGGGGTCAAAAACTAGGTCACTGGGTCAAATCTTAGAAAAACCTTGTGCACACTCTAGAGGGCACAGTTATGATCCAATCTTCATGAAACTTTGTCAGAATGTTTATTTATATAAAATCTAGGCCAGATTTGAATCTGAGTCTTGTGGGGTCAAAAACTAGGTCACTAGGTCAAATATTAGAAAAACCTCATGTACACTCTAGAGGGCACAGTTATGATCCTATCTACGTGAAACATTGTCAGAATGTTTACTTTCATGAAATTTATACCAGATTTGAAACTGGGCCATGTCAGGTCAAAAACTAGGTCACTAGGTCAGTTCTTAGAAAAACAGTGTGAACGCTTTTGAGGACACAGTTTTGTTCTAATCTTCTTGAGACTTTGCCAGAATGTTTGTCTCCAACGAATCTGGACCAAGGGTGCAACTTGGTCATGTTGGGTCAAAAAGTAGGTCACTAGGTTAAACCTTAGAAAAACATTGTGTACACTCTAGAAGGCACAGTTTTGATAACTTTACCAGAATGTTCATATCCAAGAAATCTAGACCAGGTTTGGAACTGGGTCATGTAGGGTCAAAATCTAGGTCATTAGGTTAAATCTTATAAAAACCTTAGGTACACAATAAAGGGTTCATTTTCCATTTAATCTTTGTGAAACTCTGTCAGTCATATGGCTGTCTCTGAGGTTAAGTTCACAGGATATTCAGGTGAGCGATCCAGGGCCATCATGGCCCTCTTGTTTTATAATTCACATGCATGCTGATGACGTAGGATGTGGTGTACAGGTTCTACAACTAACTGTTGGTATATAGTTCCATGGTGGAATCTATATCTGGGTAGAAATGGGGAAGAAGACATATCGTTTTCAGTAAATAATAATAAATTCAAAAACAGTGTTAGGCTTGTCATGAGGTCAATTATAGACTTTATCGGCAATCGTGGGGACATATAATTTCGATATTTCACTTGCCATAGCAACCAAAATCTCAAGCAACTGTCTTAAAGGACATTTCATCGTGCCCCAGCCTTGGTGAGTCTAGTGCTTTCAATAATTGGAAATTAGACCTTTTTCAGATCATTCCTCAACGTATTTCATTTTATTCCATTAAAATCTTAAAGAGTTCCTTCAAGAGCAGAGAAGACATTCAAGGAAGGAACATGAGCCAGACCTCGAAGTTTCGGCTATTCAAGCCTCATAAGTGATACTGAAAATATCTGTGGAATAACCCTATCTTCTCCCCACTTAACCTAAATTCTCTTTTCGGCATTTAAAACAAGGTATCCAAATGAGGCGCTTTATATTTTAGAGTCTTTTTTTGCTCTTCGTCCTCGTTTCTGTGTTTGTATTAGCATTCTGGTCACTCACTTGGGGAAGAGGGCGCAGGTTTTTTCTGCTTCTCGTGCATTTGTTTGTTTTGCGCGTGTATGTTTTTCCTACTTCTCCTCCTCTTGGTGTCGTGGGTTGGCTGCAGTTTGTCATTGTTGGCATACCCCGGACCTTTCTACATGTATTATCTTTTTTGTGAATGCTATTGACCCAGACCCTTAAGAGATATAGTTGCTCGAAGGTGTTGACATACGACGTCAGGCGACGGACGACGGACAGCGGAGACTGCCTTTCCTATTAACTCCCCAACAGCCGAAGGTTCAGCCAATTGGGCCTCAAACTCAAAGCTGTAGTTGGAAAGGGATAACAAATCATCAATTCTCAAGCTCCCTTGCAGTATGTGTGAAAATGCGTTTCTGTTAAAAATCGCTACAAAATCCGAACGCATTTGTCACACTGGCAAAATGTGAAGAATACGATCGTATTCATCACACACATGTGAAAAATGCGTTCTGTGAATATTGCGATCTCTCAGAGCTTAATGAATACACCTGCACACTGTGTGTAAACTCCAGATTTACCTCTGTGGATGAGAAATGTGATTGGAAACCAACAATTGTCATGCGCAACATGAACATGGGTACCCTACCATCATGCAGAAAATGCTTAATTCAGCATCTGGGACGTGTTAACTACCAAATACTGATTTGGAAAAAGTCTCACACAGCAGAACCAAAAATTCCTGTAGAATCCGAAATGCATGGCTGTGGACTGGGAGTAAATGGTGTTTTGGAGCCATTATGGATTGAAGGAGAGGTAGTGCTTCCACAAAGCTGGTCGATATTCTCCAGGACAGATAGATGGAGACAGTGGTGAAGAAGGAGGATAATAAAGGAGTGATGCAGAACACGGTGATATGAGCCACGACATGACAAAACCAGCAAAGTGGCATGTGCGCCCAGCAAAAATTCAGATCAGGCTGGGAATCCGCCAAGACTGATCAGAGTCTTCGCTGTCGGAATGAAGGTAGCTTAGACCCTTATCTAATCTTTAAGTGCAGTGCAAAGACTCTGATCAGACTGGGCGGATGCCAAGGCTGATCTGAGTCTTCGCTGGGCGCATATACCACTTTGTTGGTTTTGTCGTGTCGCGGCTCAATTATAGTCGATTAATAAATACTTGAGAGAAGATAGCACATGCAGGTTTAGAAACAGACAGAATCAAACTCTCATGGAAAATACAACAGAGTCTCAATCCCAGCTCTTTGCTCCTGCTTAATTTAACACGTAATTATATGGGAATCAGAGTTTAGGGAGGTCTCACGAGATGCATGTAAAACCAGATTGATAAGAATTAACAAATCATTGCACTTTCATACCAGCGGATTGGGTCACTGATGGTAAAACATCGTGCAACAACAATATTTTGGGGTTGAAATAAGTTAATATATACTTTTTGATGATTTTCTCCTCAGTTTTTAAAGTTTTCACAAATGAATATGTAAATTAGATAATTTGCATAACGACCACTGGATACAATCACAATGTCTCGGCTTTAATTCCATACCAAGTTTAGTAGTCTAGGATGAGTAGCAGCTAATATATGAGTACTTTTGTAGGTACACCCCTATTCTTGAGATCGCATTATAGGTTGCCATGGCAACCATGCAGTTCCACAAAGCCCAAACAGGTTTATTTTTAAGGAAGACAATATTTCGAATTTAGGTGGTGCCACTAAACAATCTGGTATCCATGAGAAATTGTCTTGGTTGGGGTGAAAGGTAGGTCTAATTAAACGCCGGGGGGTTTGTCTCTGAAAAAGAAACTTTCACAATGGACACACAAATTTGAATCAGCATTGAATCGACTTTGATTCAATGCTAATTTAAGTTTGTATGCCTGCTGGATTTAAGACTAACTTGTTCTCCGTAACACATAGGCTTTACTCCTGCAAGATGTGAGTAGCTCGTGTGCAAGAATTGCATTTGTTTATTTGAGCCGCGACACGAGAAAACCAACAATGTGGTTGTCCGCCCTACGCAGACTCAGATCAGCCTGGGCATCCGCCCAGTCTGGTCAGACTCTTTGCTAAGCGCTTAAATGGTAGCTAAGGGACTGAGCTACCTCCATGCGGCCAGCGAAGACTCTGATCAGTCTGGGTGGATGCCCAGGCTGATCTGAGTCTTCGCTGGGCGCACAACCACATTGTTTGTTTTGTCGTGTCGCGGCTCATTTGCACTGTTGGGGAAAAAGGACAAAGAAACAAAAATGCTGTATTGACATATAATAAATGTACTTTATTAATAAAATAATGTTTGAAATATAAGCTTTAATAGTTAGATTCTATATAAAGTTTCATTGTTGCGTTTATTTTGATGTGGTTTTCAAGTCATAACAATTTATACGAGAGACAAATAACAAGACCAGCTTGAACATCTGGGCTGACCACAACAAATAAAGTGATAACATTTAAACAAACAGATAATAATTCAAACAATCTGTTTGTAGGCCAAAATTTAGGACGATTTAAACCAGCTCGGATACATGCACGCGTGAGAAGCGTTGTCTAAGATGCGCATCTAAAGATGCACATCTTAGATAACGCCTCGCATGCCTGCATGTTTCCCCGGCTGGTTTCATCCGCCCTAAATTTAGGCCTCCTAACAGTCTGATATGTTTATGGGTACATTCCAGCGTTTTGTGAACCATTTCCGCGAGTTCCTGCTTGCTTCCTCAGTCAATGAAACCTTAAGATTTTAAATGCACACATAACTCCAAAAGTGAAATCATCCAGCAGAACAACGTGTTTCCTGATGTTTGAACAATTCATCATAGGTACCTACGTTTAAAGAGAAGAATTTGCTAAAACGTTGTCCTTTAGTTATTGTCGCGTTTAAACACCTAGGCTCCCCGGCTGAATACCGGATCCTTGATCTAAAGTCGAACACACTGTACTGCGTCGCTTAAATTCTTGACATTTCAGCAAGACGCGTTGTTCAATATATTACTGTTTGAATCATTCACATGCAGACACATGAAATTGCTGTTGACAAGAAATTAGGACCAGTGGTATGGATAAATGAATATATAAAACGGGAGGTGACTGATTTGTTTGATTCCATCAGTGCTTTGGTGTCAGTCATAAGAGAGTCTGGGCTTTTGATTGATGTATAATACTTTATCCTAGCATACCCGTGATCAGAGTTATGATGCGTGTGACAAAACTTTTGCACGATCCTCGTATTCAGGTACTGGAATGAAAAGGCCAGCTTTTCAAAAACCATTAAAAGAGAAACGTACCCTAAAAGTTATAAGTATTGGGACAGATAGGTCTAAGCAAACTGTGCAGGCCAACATCAGACTGCCCCTTGAGGTCTGCTTGGCATTCTAATTGCATCTTTTGATTGATTGATTGATTGATTTGATGCTTAACGTCCGGTAAACAACTATGGTCATGTCGGGACGGTCAGTTAACCTAACCACACTATTCCTGGGCAGGCTTAGACCTCCTAAGCGGTTAACCAGTACTAAGTGCACATACTTTCGCCAGTAACTGACAACTGCCCTTCTTGAATCAGCGGAAGGAGAAACGAAAGTATGTGGCAAGACCGGGTTTCGAACCCAGGACCTCTGACTTATGAGTCAGGTGCCCTACCGATTGCGCTACGCGGCCCGGCTGCATCTTTTGAACGCAGTGCTGGATTGTAAAACTAAACTATTTCACTGTTTCGTAGGTGTCCCAGTTCTTTATTTTTTTGAATGTTTAAACAAGCACATGTCTTAGCTTTTCGGAACTGTTATACCGTAAACATTAAAAAAATGGGGCGGGCACCCAAAATAATTACCGTAATTGTCCTACAAATGTATCAGTTTGGTTTTACAATGCAGTAATGCGTCCAGAAGATTCAGATGGAATGGCAAACAGTGTAGACACTGATCAGACTGCCTTAAGGAGCAGTCTGAGTTGGGTCTTCAACATTTGCTCGAACCTATCCGTTCTTATACTTAGCGTCTTTGCGGTATTATGGTCCCCCCACTGGTCACACAACGTTGAATCAACAGTGACTAAAGTGTTGATTCGACGTCATGACGTCGAATCAACGTTTATTCAGCGTTGATTCAACCTTTTGTGCCTGCAGGGCAACTAGGACTTTGACACCGACGTCGTTATGTCAAAAATATCAATACGCATTCTCTGCACATGCGGCTTTACAAGTGGGCAAAAACGCATAATCATTTTCAAGATTTCCAAACGTGTTTCTTTGAACCACACAACATAAATAAGTGGATCCACTATACAATTAATAACGTTTACACAGTCAGTCACCAAGGCAAGAAGACCATCCTCCTTTACTCCTTGTTTCGACCTGATTACGTAAAAACTTGCCAACCCTAAATAGGCGATTGTGTTGAAGGTTGTATTTATCAAATACATGAAAGACACTGCGGTACCTTTATACTGAGAAAGACTATATTTGTAATGATGTTCAACTCCTTTTTGCCGTACTATCGTGAAGATCTTGCCGTATGAAGCAAATGAAACTATAGGCACAATTACAGAAATCAGTACAAGATAGACCTGAATCCCCATTCCACAATTCATAAACTTGTGGTTGGCGTAGCATGCAAATCCTCTAACAGCGCAAGATTGGAGCAAAGCAACCAAACATATAAGTGCACAGATTATCCGTGTTCGTCGTTTCGTAGTCACCTTCAGATAAAGATAAGGCCAGTTTAGAACAAACAGTCTCTCCAACGCCATCGTGCCCACTACTACGTATGATGAAACATGCAATGCTCGCGCTAAATGCTGCACTATAAATATATCCTCGTATCTGAAGAATTTGCTAATACTGGAAGTAATCAGAAAAAGACAGTCGAAGGTAAGTAATCCAATAGAGAGTACTTTTGTGGAATATGGTGTCCTCTTAGTCCGCACAATAGCAACCAATGATACCAAGCATAGGAGGAGAGCAGCACACGCAAAAGAAAAATACAGTGCCACTGCAATTACTGGGAGAGGGGGTTGATCCGCCATTTTACACTCTTCTATCTCAGTTGCTCTACTTAAGAGTTCTGAAAATAAAGAAAAAATATACAGTAAGGACAAATTAGTTAAAAGAACATTCAAACACTGGTCGCTTATATAGCCAGTGGTAAAATCTAATGATATATTGGTGACAAGTCACGGGGCGGTCTAGCGTGACGTTAATTAGCGCCATTTGGACGTCACTTTGATTCGTTTGATGACGTCAGTTTTCATTTCCATAAGGATAGACGGTGTAACGTCGTTTTCTCGCAACAAAATCTTACGAAATACATGTAAACGCCGCTGTTACAGTCAAAGTTGTTGGCAGGATTTCTTCATGTAATCGTGGCAGAAAACTGGAAAAATCTGAAAGAAACACTTGCGTTTTCGTCGTTTCTTGCTTGTTAGAATCAGCATAGATTCTCGCTTACCAAGGGCGTAGCTACCTATACGCAAATACGCAGGTGCGTATTGAAATTTTGTCAAATTGACAAAATTTCAACACACACCTGCGTATTTTCATGCTGAAATGTTGTTAATTGGACATAATTTTAATGCTAACTGCCAACAGACAGAAAAATTGATATATCTTAGCGGATTAACCCCCCTCTCATTGCCTTCAGTGAGTATGAAGCATAATTGTGCGTACAGTGTAATTGCCCCTAGCTACGCCCCTGCTTACAGTGCTTTGTTGCCCATTATATCACTGGTTGTCGGTCAGTAGTCAGTGAATATATCACTCGCGTTTCGCGACTGACTTCCAATATTAAATGAATGTTTATTTTACGTCTTGCTGGTGCATGAATGTTGAATCAGCGTTTTTAATGTAGATCACATAAAGTTCCCAGCAAGCAAACAACATTGAATCAGAACTGATTCAGTGTTGATTTATTTCAAGGCTAAACGTTGGTCCAATAACGATTTAATATAACGTTGATGTTCAGTGGGTTTATTCGTCGTTGATACACCGTCATAATCTTTTCTTTACGTTGTTTCAACGTTGTGTACCCGCTGGGTGTAAAATATATAATGATGGGTCACGTTGATGATAAACTACTCTCTTGTTGACCCATTCCAGCAAGTGGTTTTTAGTGGAACTTTTTTCTTTTAAGATGCTTAAATATCAAAATTTTAGGTGTTATATACCCAAAACCATTTCTCGTAGCTAAAAACTGACTTGCAGCATTTTGCATGACCTCGATCTCTTGTTTATTTTTACGGGCATGGCCCGACGTTGCGAAGCAACGTCGGCTGGCAACGAAGGGGCCAGCGGACAGCCCGCCTATAGGTAACACGTAGGAAAAACAACATAAAAAATCTAACCCTATGGCTTTTACCTTACGTGTTCCTTTGTTGGCCTAAACATTGCAAATCTCGGAGAAAACAATGTTCTCCGAGTTCCGGTCATTTCTTGCACAATAAAATAACAGCGATTTATTGGTTTATAGAGTCTACTTCTTTCATACTTCTTCAAACATGACAGATAAACAAATGTTGATGAGATCAAATAAAAATCAAAAAAACGAAAAAATAAATATTTTAATAGAATTGTTCCACTCTATTTGCCGTCGAAACGAAGGACGCTCTGAGAAGATTTCGAACCCTGCAGTGCCGGTCGGTTCTTACCAAAAAGAAATTTATAGGAAAATAAACAGAAAAACGTACTTTCTCCTCTTTATATTATCGAGATAAACTTGAATTCTAAATGTTTTGTTTTCAAATTATCATTTTTCCGCCGAGATTGCATGTCGTCTGCTAGGACACGTTCGACCAGAACCGTAAGTAAACCCCCGTACCGCATCGCGTAAACTGGAAACACGAAACACCGCACGTCTGTTAGACTGCAACAGGAAAAGATAATTATGAGGTGTGAAGATTGCTGAAAGCTAGACCTAAAAATGCCATGCCCGTTTCTAGGCTGTGCCTAAACACATATTATCATTTCTTGTTTGGAGGTGGGTTTTCCAATAGTAAAAATATCCCTTCTGGTCTCCAGCCTTTGATGAGGTTCATTTTAATTTTCATTAAGCTGGGAACCACCTATTATGACATCACAACAGAAATGATGTCATCACTAATCACCTGATCTTTTTGGAATGTGATCATTTAAGCAAAGGATTGATTGGCAGTGTCAGCTACACTTGCGCGTCTTTTTGTTTTCCCAAAAGAAATTTCTACTGAAAATAACTGCTATAAAATATAAGAACAGATTCTTCTGAAATGATTTCATGTTAATTCTATATGAAATGATAATTTTCAAGAATGTGCTTAAAACATACCACCCCTACAGCAGTTCTGGTCATTCCGAGGCGGCCATTTTGAAAATGAAAAAAATACATTGCAAACGATTACTTTCCAAGCTTGAGAGCATGCCATTGAATTTTAAAAACTCTACTAGACTAATCTGACTACGAGAAATGGTAGGAAATTGAACCAGGTAAGTGAAATTTGCAGATTTTTATCCCATAAGTGTAAACTTTGAAAAACCACTTGCTGGAGTGCCTCAACAAGAGAGTAGGATATATATTCAACTTGGAATGGTGTGAACAAGACGCTATGTACAGCATATGTCCACATAGAGTAGCTACTGCAGTAGTATTTTTGGGCATGCGCACTCGCATTACTAATCGAACGCCTAAAGTTGCTATAATAGTAGAGTGTCATGGAAACGGAACTGAATACTGTGCATTTTATTGCATTTTCCGTGCATGTAGAATTTAAAAACGATAATTTACAGATTAGTTGATAATACATGCCCTAAAATAATTGTAAGAACAAATATCCGGAATATAAAAAAAAAAAATACTTGTTGTACACCCACAAATCTCGAGAGTCTTCAACGGCTGCCAGCTTGCTACTAGAGTAACGGCTGTACAGACATCGGTAGATCTTTGGTAAGTTCATGACGTCATTTTAGTAGGTGGACAAAAGTATTGAATGTATTTACAGAAATTTTGAAAAAATTACTATCACAAAACTATGGCTTGTATCGCCATGCAAATTACACGAGGTCAATGCAAATTGATTTCCGCAATTACAAGCATTACAAGAAATTCGATTATTTTTCTGTTTTCTTGTATCAACAATTTAAATGGAAGGAAAACTTAAACTTCCATGTTTTTTGTGACGCTAACATTATCGTCAATGTAAATGAAGATTTTAAATTTTTACATTCAATTCAAACAAGTTAAACTCCTATACAAAGCATAGGATCATCTTAACATTTCATTTAAACTGCTGTTTTCAATTCTCTTTTTATCCTTGCAAGTTTCATTAGATTGCTTCTAAGACTTTGCGCCAGTAGTCCATTTAAGAAATATGGAAATGCATTCATTTAAATGGCGACATCACATTTGTGACGAACACTTTTGTCGACGTACTGTACCATCGCACTTTGATTGGAACAAGCTACTATAGTTCGATTCGGAGTGGGCAATAATTATATGAGCCGCGACACGAGAAATCCAACAATGTGGTTGTGCGCCCAGCGCAGACTCAGATCAGCCTGGGCATCCGCCAAATTTGATCAGTCTCTTCGTTAAGTGCTTAAAGGGTAGCTTAGGGCTTAAGCTACCTCCATGCGGACAGCGAATACTCTGATCAGACTGGGCGGATGCCCAGGCTGATCTGAGTCTGCGCTGGGCGCATAACCACTTTGTTGGTTTTCTTGTGTCGCGGCTCATTTCGTTTACGGAACTTTTCGTTGTTATTATTATCTGCACTACCATTATAGATCTGCAAGTGAGCCACTACACGAGAAAGCCAACAAAGTGGCATGTGCGGCCTGCACAGACTCAGATCAGCCTAGAAATTCGCCCAGTCTGATCAGAGCCTTCGCTTTGTGCTTAAAAGGTAGCTAAGGGTCTAAGCTAGCTCCATACAGACAACGAAGACTCTGATCAGACTGGGCGGATGCCCAGGCTGATCTGAGTTTGCGCTGGGTGCACATGCCACTTTGTTGGTTTTCTCGTGTCGCGGCTCAAGTAGAACAACTTACACTGCTTTCATTTAACACTGAAGCACACAATTGATTCCGTACGGTCTGTGACATTTCATTAACAACTTCGTTTAATTATCAACGCTCTTTGTTAAGCTGGCAGTAGTTAAAAGCGCTGAATCTTGAGCATTAGGTCTTTCACATCACCTGTGTGGGTTCGAGCCTCTCTTGGCGCAAACGAAATGAGCCGCGACACGACAAACCAACAATGTGGTCGTGCGTCCAGCGTAGACTCAAGATCAGCCTGGGCATCCGCCCAGTCTGATCAAAGTCTTCGCTGTCCGCATGGAGGTAGCTAAGACCCTTAGCTACCCTTTAAGCGCTTAGCAGAGTCTAATCAGACTGGGTGGTTGCCCAGGCTGATCTGAGTCTATGCTGGGCGCACAACCAGTTTGTTGGTTTTCTCGTGTTGCCGCTCAAATAATCACCTGTGGTTACGGATTTTTACAGGAACTCCGTTTTCGCGCACCTTTCCTTAACTTATTAACGATCAGCTCGATACTGAAATGGTTGTAAAAGTAACTGTTAGATCTTAGACTAAGGCCTCCCGCTGTAAATTTGATTTGGTTTGCAATTTTCTTATTTTTATTGTTCTTACACGTATATATGCAATGATTTAGATTCTACTGGATCATAAGCTGACAATGCATGGCCTTTCGATGAAGATATTTGAGCCGCAACACGAGAAAACCAACAATGTTGTTGTGCGCCCGGCGCAGACTCAGATCAGTCTGGGCATCCGCCCAGTCACAGGCTGATCAGAGTCTTCGCTGTCCGCATGAAGGTAACTTAGACCCTTAGCTACTCTTTGAGCACTTAACAAAGGGTCTGATCAAACTTGGAGGAAACCTAGACTGATCTGAGTCTGCGCAGTGCGCACGACCACATTGTTGGTTTTGTCGTGTCGCGGCTCATTTTAAGATTCCGGCAAGTTGCATGACTGATCAAAATATCACATAAGAACTGTACCATATATCTTTCTTCCTTTTTCATTACAAATGACTCTAATGGACTTCCTCTTTCTCTCACTGATACTGCATTCTTATAATAAGCTTCTTTAATATGTTTAATGCATATATTCTTTGAACTTAATGGCTCGACGTATAAGTTTAAGCCGCGACATCCGCCTACTAGGGGATCAGAAACCCGGTGCAGTCAGGTTCGGGACACAGACGCACGAGGACGAACAGCAGCAGCCCTGACCAGACTGAGCAGATGCGCAGGGTCGCTGTATAAAACATCATTTTGGATATTATTTTTACCGAATTTTTATTTTTTGTTGTTAGTGGTTTTACTATTTCTATAAAACAATTAATGGCCGCTGCGTTATTAAAATTTAGCGGAGAAAGATTTTAATGAAAATGACATATTGACGAAGATTAATTTTGGCGCTCATGGCCCATATAATAAAAAAGATGGACATAAATTTGTATCCTTTTCCTTACTTTTCTATTAAACTATACATTGTAGAATTTATTAGAATCGCCTCATCGAGGCAATTCTAATAGGTGCCACAATGTATAGTTTAATGGAACCGTAAAAGGCGCTTATAAGCTCCAGCTTGCTGTCTAATCCCAATAAGTTTATGTCTTGTATTATTATATGTCTAGATGAAAATAAAATATTGTTTAAACTAAACTAATGGAACCGTATAGAAAATATCTCAAATACTTGTAAAATATATTCCAGATGAAAAATTGAGGAACTTATATTTTTGCGCCTTTGCCTTTGCCAGTATCGCTAAAATTCAGTGACCTCCAAATATAAGTATTTAAACAGTGGTTGCCGATCTTTTGTTCTGGTTACTTTAAATGTTGTTAAGCAAGATGCTCAAACATAGTTTAAAATAACTTCGAATTTAGTCCATATGAAAAAAAAAAGATGTATGTTTTGAACCTGAATAAGATCCAAGTAAAGCCTAACTAAGTGTTTCTGGAAAAGAAACAAAATATCCTTTAAAGAGCTTTAAAAAAAAACAGGAAAAAAAGCAGAAAAAATTACGTCTAAAAAATTTCAAAAAAAATATATATGGTTTGCATGAGCTCTCTCAATTAAAAGACTAGATAACAATGTAGAACCAAGTGAGACGCCTCATCTGGATCTTATCTGTTGACAAATTCAACTTTTTCCATTTTGGGCACTTTAAGGTTAATCAAAAACACATTCCCCACATTTCAACAGGTATAAAAAAATTTTAGTGATCTGGCTAGGAATAAAAATCTTAAATTTACCTCCAACATATTACATGTCCATTCTCATTAACCAAGCATTCGATGACACATGTGTTACGTTAATGAGTGCCTGTGGCAATGTTACTACATATAAAGCTATTAAGATGGCTTACGTCTCTCTACCTCAGCTATTAGCACAGAATAATTCCAATAATGAAAATCTCATCTAACTGTTTATTAACCCATTGCATTCTGGGTATATTTTGTCGTCTGCTGAAATTGTCGTCTGCATCAAAAATCAAGACTGTTTTGACAATATTAGTCTAATTAACTCTTGTAGAAATGATGTCTAGGCAGCAAACAGTTTGGATCTCAGATCAGGCCCCACGTTTGTGGGCCTGATCTGGATCCAAACTGTTTGCCCAGATACCCCTAAAGGGGTATTCCGAATGGAATGGGTTAAAGGAACAGGCTGGAAAGGTTACATTGCATAGCTGCTTGCAAGAGGGCATCCATCGCAAAACATGACATTGAATGTGTGCATGTGCTTTTCTGAAGAGAAAACTATATTGACCAAAAAGGCTTTTATAAACTATGGAAGTGTAAGAGTCCCGGCTGATACAGGATGCCAGTTAGTATAATAAACTTCTCCCACAATTTTTCGGCTATCCCTTTGAAACTTAGTACAGATGTTCCAGACAAGTCATACTGAAAATGAACGGTTGCCTTTTAGAGAAGAAAAATATGTTTGGGCATCATCTGTGTCTTTCAGACGCAACTTATACAAAATTAAGCTATAGATTAGAATATTCAGCTACTTGCGCGACGTATACAAAGTAGAATTTTGGGACTTTGGAGGTGTTTATGATCTATTTTCAAATGCCTGCTAGGTACATTTTGTCTTGTTTATATTTGACTTCATTCACTTATAATGAAAATTTGTCAAATACATGATTCGCTTGTCCCTAAAAATGTTTCATGTAAAATTTGTTAAATACATGATTCGCTTGTCCCTAAAAATGTTACATGTAAAATACATGATTCGCTTGTCCCTTATAATGTTACAATTTGTCAAATACATGATTCGCTTGTCCCTAAAAAATACATAATTCGCTTGTCCCTAAAAATGTTACATGTAACATTTTTAGGGACAAGCGAATCATGTATTTGACAAATTTTCATAAGAAAATGTAATTTTCAGGGACAAGCGAATCATGTATTTGACAAATTTTCATTAGAAAATGTAACATTTTAGGGACAAGCGAATCATGTATTTGACAAATTTTCATAAGAAAATGTAATTTTCAGGGACAAGCGAATCATGTATTTGACAAATTTTCATCAGAAAATGTAACATTTTTAGGAACAAGCGAATCATGTATTTGAAAAATTCTCATTAGAAACCATAGTTTCTATCACAGAATGCGATTACCTACGGGCAGCGCTCAGTGGATTGTTGCAAGGCACCCACTGGAGGCTGTCTATGGATGTATAATAAGCAATTTGATAGAGAATTTAAATTAGTCTTGTTTTTAATTGTGAATGATTCTTTCATTTTCACTTGTGTATGTTAGGTATTTCCCTTGTCTCTTATGTCATCTCGCGAGAGTGCCTGGATCCGAGGTTATAAAACTTGAGTATAATCTCAAACTCCAAATAAAGCACAGTGATTGGCTGCTTCCGAGCATGTGCTCGGAAGCAGCCACCCAGTGTGCTTTATTTTGAGTTTGACACGCTCGGAAGCAGCCAATCAGTGTGCTTTATTTTGAGTTTGAGGATGTACTCAAGTTATATAACCTCTGGGCCAGGTCTATTGGGAGAGGCAAGCAGTGATTCCAGCTGATGCCGCTGTTTCTTGGCATCCTATCTGTCATAAGTATAGTTAATTGAAGGCCCCTATTAGTCGCATTGGTGACCACCTTTGCCAGATCTGTCATGTCTAGTGTCCCTGTTTATTTGCACAAAGCACCAGTGCTTATAAACACGTTTGTACATTGGATGGCACCAATCTCTCAGGTGATTAGTCACATCATTATCTTGTAAGTATATTATCCAATGGCATTTTTGATAAGCCATGTGGAGCCGTAAATTTCATACTTCGTATTTGTCACACCCATGTAAAGAATTGGTACCAATACGAGACATTTGGCAAATGTAACATATACGTACGGTAAATTGCGATAATTTTGGGGAGGTAAAATTTGTGCTCATTTTTCACATTTTTATAAATTTTGACGTGTGAAGAATAGATACGTATTCGCCATACCTGTAAAGAAATCGCGCAATTTTTTGTTACGCGTATGCTTCTTTCACACGTTTTAGGAATTCTTTATAACACATTTGTGATAAACTGGTACGAATTTGTCTCAGATGTGAAGAATTGGTACGAATTCTTCACATATCTATAATACTAAATAAACGAAGTAACGCATAAACTGCAAAATTGGTGGCATTTTCAAGCGTAATTTCTATACTGGTTCTTTCGCATATTGCTATAATTGATAATTTCGGTCAGCGTGTGTTTTAGTTTCACGTAGATTTAAAGAATTTGGGAATTAAATTCGTCTTTCATTTTAAATTCTCCCAAGTATTTTTCTAGAAACTTCGACTATTGGTCGATTTTTTTTGTCAACAATGGGTGCGTTCGAGTGAAATTATCGTGTACTCGAATACACGTTTTAAATTAATCCGGTCGTTTCGGTTCTGCGTCGTTATATCGGCGCGCTGCTTAGCAAGTCAAACTTTAGCAGGTTCTAATGCAAAAATCCGACCCATGAACGTACGTCATTCCCCATAAATAACGATTTATTTTTGTATTTTTGCTCATATGTCTAAACGGACGAAGAACTAAATGGTCTTAGTCCCGACGGCCCTGGCTCGAAACGACCCATTTTCTTACAGAACGACAGTCAATACGAGTAGCCAATCGAACTCGCCCATTGAAGAATAAAGCTCAACGCACATGGTCTTTCGACAAGCTAGTTCTGACGAAATGCCGTCAGAGAAGTCAAGCCACATTGTGACAGGACAGTCCGTCTCTGGGACGACATTTATGTATCAGCAATGTAAAACATTGCACTGCTTGGGCTGTTCTTAGAGATGAAGTTGTTAGTTTTCAGAGAGCTAATACTTGTTACAGTCGAGACAAATACTTAAGTCCCTTATTATTATTATTTATTTTGGTCTATTGATGGGGATTTTATGGCCAAATTTTCTGATTTTGGCCGCATTCTAAAAACTATAATGCAGTGAACTGAATAGTTACAAATATATTAACTGTATAAAAGTAGCAAAAAATGCGAAATCAGTGGACATTGAAATATGGGTCAAAATAACCTGGTAATATCGGTAATTGCACATTGCTGATGTACTAAAGTATCAGGCAATCTATTCATCTATCTCTTACAAAAATCTATACCCGAGACTAACAAGATTGGGGACATACATACGCACACGATCAAGACACATACGCAGACAATATGAATACAGTATACAGTGAATGACTAGAATTTTAGGGTAATCGGGCACTAGAGGCACGTAGCGATTAGCTTATTAGATCATGAACGTAAATCATTCTTTTGTAGTACCACTCTGTCTTTAGGCAAAAAAATGCAGAATTTCCGGGAATTTCCATGTGCACCTGGGTGACACGGAATATGCCTAATATGTTTTAAGCATTTGATCAGAACACAGGAATTTGACTTTTTAGTTTGAGTTTCATATAAAAATTTCATCAAAATGACGTACAACAGAAAATGATCGTCTAAACACTTCTTAAAAGTTGCGTACAGAGGAAAGCGTATTTATATCATAAAACTTCACCGCAAAGGGTGGGGTATGATACCCTGATCAAATCAGATTTCCTGTACAGCACAGGCACTTGTTTCTCAAGAGGAGCTATAAGAGTAAGGGCATTTTTGTGTTGCAAGAGAGGCAATAATAGTGGGGCTATGTTTATATGAAACAAGTGCTGTACAGGTAAAACTATGAAAAAAATCAATCAGTTGACTAGAATTCCCGAACATGCATTTTCTTTTAGGAGCTACTAAAGGGTATCGTGTATGTTATTCTGCTGCACATAGTCTGGGTGCCGGGACGAGAACCCAAAAATATAGTCCGCACAAAATGTTTTTGCACAAATGTGTTCATCAACATGTCCGTACACTGAAACTGAATGATTGGGGAAATGAAAATATTTAAGATGGCGTCAAAGATGGCCGCCAAGGGATAAAATCCTCAATATCTTCTAAAGTATGTGGGTTAGAAACATACTTTTGGTGGCTACATATAGGATTTCCAGGTCGAGGAATCGATTAAGCATGTTAAAAATTATTTCAGACGAATCGGTTACAAAATGGCGGACAAGATGGCCGCCAAAACATAAAAATCTCCATATCTTCTTTAGTATACGGGCTAGAAACATAATTTTGGTGTCTGCAAATAGGTTTTCGGGGTCAAGGAATCTAATAAGCATGTTAGAATTTACTTCAAGGCACTTAGTTACACACAATGGTGGACGAGATTGCGGACGATGCAACGGTCAAGGCACTGAATGTCGGAGAAATGCACTTTCCGATAGCATGTTTTTGTATTAGAAAACCAGAATTTGCATGTAGATGATTAATAAATATAAAAGGAAGTGATAAAAGCCCCATTCTGACAAGGTTTTAACAAGAGGACCATAATGGGTCACAAGAACCTAGTGCAGGCAGAGGCAGATAACCCGTTGACTAAGCTTTAGTCATAGCAGAGTCATAGCTGAAAGCTATTGTTACGAGTAATAACCTAAAGGCTTCCAGAAATGAGTTTTATTCTCTTAACTATTTTACTTTCTTCAATTAAAATATTGGTTAAGAAACATATATTTGATGGTTGCTTGCGTCGTTTAGTATTATAGCGCCTGGTCGATACTAGTGAATAGTGATGTGAGCGTCGCAGGCTCGTGCCATGCCACAGCCAGATGTTTTAGCATCTGGGATTTATTTAAATTTACATATCAGAAAAGGCCATACGTTCTTAAAAGCAGTAACAAATTTTGTAAACATTTTTTTTAGATTTTCGTATTTTCCCAGTTCTTTCAGGTATAAAGGAGACAGTACTACCCATAATTATAGACAATGGACTGCAAATTTGTATTTGCACATTTAAAATGTTTTAGCTTAAAAAGTGCATACTTGTCATGCCAGTTTCTACAAGTATTCTTACCTGATTGAATCTTCCGAGCAATGCTATGGGAACGCTGAAAGCATAAACTGACTTCATAGTCCGTCAGCTTAGACCACCCATACATTCAAACAGATTCTTCTCCGAAGCCGCTGGGCTGATCAAATTCACTTTTTAGTGTCTAGAGAATTTGGCAGTCGGGGTTTGAATCCTGTATCGGACAACAACTGAAAGAGGCTATCTGTCGACTCAGCGAAAAATGTGTACCTGACTAGAATCAAGGATGGTCAAAAGACGGCACAAGGATAGAATTTAGCCCGACCTTTCATAATAGCGCTATGCCAAAGGCACGATGAGAACCTAACAGTCCACTGCTCCAACGGAACAAAGGTTACTGGGATAATTTGATGTAAAGCTACACTTCTATTCGTTTGAGAGAACGAAAGTCGGTATGAATGCTTGCGGCCAAGTATGTCACCGTTTCGTCTAAAAGGTCCTCTTCTTCTGAACCACTGAAGTACACTAGTTGGTATTTTCATGTTATATTTCAAATTCCTCAAAAGATTTAAATACGCATAGATAAACGTTGGGTCACGTATGCTCCTAAACCCGGGTCGCATACTTTATAGACCGACTTTACATTTGGAAAAGAAAAGGTACAAGTAGAGTTAGAACCAGCTCTGAAAGGGATTTTCCAAAACTGTAATAAAGATTCCTGGCAGAGTCAAACTTTTGTCGCCAAGGGTTTGTTTATACCTGCTTCTAGCCCATTTGCTCAAAGTGTAACACTGAGATAATTTCAGCGCAAACTCAAAGAGCTGAAAGCGATTTTTATAAAACTTCTGACAAAAGATGAAAGTAAACAGGCTTTTTTTACTGTTACGATTGGAATTTTATCCTTCTGGGTTATTTACCCCTGCTTAAAGGCTAATATACAGATAAAGAAGTAAAGTCAGGGGAAAAAATGATTTTTCTTACAAAACTTAAAATCAACGAAGCAATGAAAGTAATAAAAGTAAAAAGTATGCAAAGACCAGGAACTGAAACAATCAAAATCCAAATCCAGCCCTCAAACCATAGTTGGAAACAACTAAGATTACAAATAATCAAGATACAGAGAACATATGGCCAACCGAGTGAGCAGCTTGTTCCCAAAAGGTGGCCACTCAGCAACCCAAACCGAACCAAAAATAATAATAACATACATAAGGTAAAACATCACAGAAACTCTGACACCAAAAACAGGCAACAAAGAACCACAACAGAACTACCGCCTTGGAACGGTCATTAATGAATTACTGGGGGGCTTAAATCGATTTTACAGGCCCAACCTCACCCTCAGTTTCTGAAGTGGTACAAAACATTTAGTTGGTTGTTCGGTTCGCATGATAACCCTCTAACTCGTCAATGAATCATCACGGTAAACACATAAATCAAATTTCAACACCATGAAGAAGCAAAGACGAGGACTCAACAGATACAACGGGCCGTCTGACAGGTGGAGATCCCTGTCCTGCCAAACAACCCCACTGGAAATCTGAAGCAAAAGAAGGTCACCAGTTGAGCCCCGGTGGACCAAGCAACAGACAAAAAGGCTCCGGTCCCAACCAACTAAAATATATAGCTTTAGGTCGGGGCCATCATAGAGTGTGACGACCGATCCCCCGGTGTGCAATTAAAGAGTGCAGCAAAGCTATCAACCGTGACTGGGTTAATCACTAAGCATGCAGACTGTCGCATAACATTTAAATTATAGCCAATACGTTTGTGACGTATTATTATTTTTCGGAATTGATCAGAAAAATCAGTCCTACCCTTAATCTTTTTGAATTTGTATACTAAGTCACCATAAAATTCTGGTTCCGATAGGCATTGGTGTAAAAGAAATTTTAATCCGACATCAAATTTTGAAACCAATTCATGGTGTCTGCGATAGAATTTAGAAAAAGCCTTTCTAAGCTTATGATACCGATAAACCCTTTGTGTCAAGATCAAAATTTTGCCCCACTGCTTGGCCATTCAAGAGTTCAACTGGTGGTTTCGTTTGCTTCAGGATTGTTGTTTGATATCTGAGGGATCTTCTCCAGGTGTCGCAAATACGTTGTTTCTGTCGAGTCCTCATCTTTAATTCATCACAGGTTTTATCCGTGATTTATTTACTGTCTGTGATGTTTCATTGATGGGTTTGGGTAACCTTTATGCAGACCAAATGTTGACTAAATGTGTTGAACCTATGGAAAGCCAGAGGGGACCCCAGATTATTATTATTATTTTCCATATGTACGCAACACAAATTATAATAATGTTTAGAATTTTAATAATAATCTCCGGGGGTCCCATACGGCAAAATGTGATATTCTTCTTTAGACTCAATTATTATTATTATTATTATTATTATTATTATTATTATACACCCACCACTCTATATAGTTAGGCTTACTACGGGCTAAAGATTATCCACCGAAAATAAAAATCGTCGGTAGGAATAATTATCATCATATTGTCAATATCATGATCATTCACAAACACGTGGTTGCTGATTATTATTTTGCCGCAGATTATATTTTACAATAATATTCTATAACATCCGGGCACTCCAAATATAATAATGTTCTGTTTCCAAAAATAATAATCTATATAGCATCCGGGCACCCCAAATATAATAATAATGTGGTGTTTCTAAAATTAGAAACAGCAGATTATTATTTTTGGAGTGCCCGGATGCTATATAGATTATTATTTTTCAGAACCAGAACATTATTATTTTTGGAGTAGTCCGAGTTGTCTCCCTTGTAAATTGAAACTGCTGTTGACATTCTGTCCGTCTGCCCGTTATTAAGACTTGTTTATATAAATGTATCAAGCTAAGTATAAATTTCATCTACAGAATTTTTCTGGATCCAGAAGTCTTAATGTTTAATTTGGTACCTTTATTTAGTAATAAAACTTTATGACTTTCTACTGAAAATAGTCTACCTAAAAATATTTAATCAAATCATTTTTTAAATATAAAGTATCTAAACAATAAGTCACACCGGCTATGGATACGTTCCGCTGAGGTGCGGGGGTAACGTCGATATGAGAATTGAAATATGATGATGAACATGTCACACAACATCAGTGCGCTCTCGTCCCAAATCGGTTCTAAATTAGAGGAAAAGTCTCTTTCCTACGAAACTGGCGTTCTCAATCCAACCCAGAATGACCGACCGCAGGAAGGGTCCTGTCGACCGGGGAAGAAAATAGGAATGTAAGGCACAAAAGTATGGAGTTGCACCCACATACCATGTCTAGAAGTTCTCGTTCTATGTATACTGTCTCGAGGATTATGAGCAGGTGTTCGATGTACACTCCAGTTTTGCAGAATGAACCTCCTCGTAGCAATGTGTCTACGAAAGGTATCTTTCAACTGCACAGGGGATGCCTCACCCTGCAGAGGGTCCGATTTAATGTCTCGATCCAAAAGACGGCACACTTTTTTCTAATGTCATCTCTGCAAGTTAATGAAGTGTGTTCAGATCCCGAATTTTTAACGCCACTACCCGGGTTCGCGCTGACTACTGAACTACCACTTAAACACGCCAACTGTCACAAACGAAATGTTAGGTACATACAATTTCCAGATCCTGACTTCTGCTCGCTTACCAAGCATACATGTTAAAGAATATAACAATGTCGCTTGAGTAGCTGCCCTTTGAACATGCACTTTGGACAATAGAGATGAATTTTGTGTATTTTTATGCATTTCTTCGAAAGAGGGGTGAAAGGTTTATAAGGACATGTCGCACTCTCAGATGAACAACGGGGTAAAGGATCAAATTTTGAAACAAGAAATGATGTTTTTGGCGTCTTCTGGTAACGGGCATTGAGTTTGCACTAAGTTCTTATGGGAAGTTGATTTGCAATTTTCTTTCAAATAAGCAAGTCTATGAGGTTCCATTCAAAGGCAAACAGAGGCAAGAAGCCAAACAACAGTTTTCCGAAATTTTCAAGTGAAAATTTCTAACACCAAGTAAGATTGACAAACATTTAATTCTCTATAGTTTTAATTCAAAGGGAGATAATTTGAGTTATGTACCATTTCTTACTATGGTTGAAGCCGTTTTGTGGGAGTTTCCGATTAAATGAGGATGTGGTTTTACTCACAGACTCTAGCGCTAGACATTCATGACGTGCAGAATGCCATTTGCCATTAACAAAGCGAGTTTTGATTGGAACTGCTGAATTGGAATTAAGGACCGTAACTCCGTTATTTCTGAGTGCAACACAATTTCTGTTTGTGTGTTGCAGAGGTAGACGTTTGTCAAATTGATATTACTAACATTTCCACGTAGGCATTCACACGAGACCTAGTAGTCAAAACCAAAAACTGTATACTTTTTATTGCCTCTCAGTATATATAAATGATAAGGTGACTGGGAAGTGACTCAGCCGCCCCAATCTCTGGATACCTAAACTGGAGCCAACTCCTTAATGAAAGTATTTGCTCGAGAGCAGACCCCCTGCGAACGCGTTACAGCCCAGGGAACCAAACAGGAAGTCACAAGAGTTGCCTCCTTTTGTGAGTAGGAAAGAATCTGATCCCACAGGAGCAAACTCATCTCATGTTCAGAACAGGGAAGCAAATACCACACACAAACACTTCTCTTTACAGTGTCCTGAGTGTTCTGTTTAGGGGAATGGAAGGTGTTCTTTGTAAAGCGGAGCGTCATGCGTTCACCTTTCTAGTAGGGAGTCGTGGGTTAGACTCCCACCGGCGACTCATGGCCGACCACTTTCTTCAATCCAATAGGCCATGAAATCCGCACCCAGTGTGCCCTAAACTGGAATAAGAGAACTCGGTAAATTTTTATCCCTCCCTTCCCCCCCACCCCACCCCACTCCCACAAAACGAAGTGGCTCTGATTTGTTAAAGTTTAGATTTCCTTAACCTTAGTGACTGTCAATTTAGTGACGACTAAACTTGTGGATTTTTATATAATACATGGGCAATAACTCATGCATTAGTGACGCTATTCTGGCAAATCTGTGAGTGTATCAACCTAATATCGCAATACATTATTTTCTTCAGTTTCATTAAATTTCATTCACGGGTACCTAAGTTATGGGCAATATGCAGGTTTTAAATCAATGCAAGGGCAATAACTCTTGTATTAATGATGCAATTCTGACAAAACTTGACACGCGTCACCATGTTATGATGGTACTTATTGTTACCGAAGTTCAATGAAATTCCATTTATTGGTTCGTTAGTTATGCCTCAAATTGTGACTTTAAATCGATTAAAGGTCAGGAGAGTAAAGGACTTCTATGCTTAAGTCGAGGATTTTCCCATTTGACCGGCACGAAAGATTCGAATTTCAAAGGTATAAAGTGTGCATTTTTTTTCTTAGCGGCAATGCTTCCACAAATATGTAAACTGTGTGAAATCAGATCAGTTGTGATTCATACCCAAAGACATGGGGAGATAATCCAAGCCGACCATTCCTATCCTAATTACCTCATTTTTTGAGGTAATAAAAATACTGAAATCGGTCATTCATTCCATAAGTTTTTGTCATAAATGCATGCTAAATACATGCATATCACAATACAAAGGAATGATTTTCTTCTTGTTACGCCTGATTGGCATTTAAACTTGCAAAGCCATAGTTACACTTCCGGTCAAAACAGCCAAAAGGGAACGCTTCTATAATTAAGATACAAGAACTTTCCCCCTCGAGACCCAGCATTTCCTTTATGCAGCAGACTTATGCATGGCAGGTTCGCAATATATATGAGTGGGAAACTGGGTCAAGGGGGGGCGGGAGGGGGGGGGGCGATACTCAGTAAGCCAAAAAAGAAGAATTGTCAAAAGCAGCACTGTGATCTTAAAGGATTAGATAGTGTACAATAACCTTGAAATGCGTTCAAGGTCACATACATAAAGTCAAAACTATTCAGTGTTGTCTGTTATGTAAGAAATGTAAGCCTAAAAGGTGTAAAATGTATACAATTAATCATTATTTTAACTATCGTTTGAGGATAATTTACAATTAATCTCAACAATGACGTCAACGTATGTTTAACGTACTATTCTAACACAGTGCGCCTATAGAAGCAACGGAAAGTTTCCGTGTTTTATTCTGCAACAATTCACTGTCTCGGAGCGCATGAGTCTAATTGCTGACGTCACTTGCATTACTGACGTAATTTTGTCACGTTTTGAGACGTTAGACGGTGTAACGTCTCTTTTTCTTTCTAAAATCGCCATAAAAACGTACATTTACCTCGGATACAGTTAAGAATAATGGCGGGAGCATGAACGCGCTGGCAGGAAGGTTGGGAGAGTTTGAAAGAAAATAGCACTTTTTCTCAGCGTTTTTGAGCGTTAGAATCGAAATAGTTCAGCTCTAGCATTGAATTGTTGAGTAATAATTCACTGTTTGTCGGTCAGTTGTAAGTAGATATATCACTCGCGCTCCGCGCTCGTAATATGATGTACTTTACAACTGACCTCCAAACAGTGAATTATTACTCAACAATTCACTGCTAGAGCTGATCTATTTCTTAAACATAAACAGAAACACTTGAAAACTCATTTGTCATGCAAGTTACACGTCAAAGACATAAATGCAAAGCAAAAATCAGTGATCCGTAAAACTTTTTGATTATGAGGGAAATTCACACCTTAATCTTAGTTTTACATTAAATTCCCAGGTGAGCAAACTCATTGTAAAGTAAACCATCAGGTGAGCAGACGAGGACTAAATGGAGCTCTAGCAAATGCAAGGGAGATAATGAACTTTTTTTTATAGTTTGTAATCGGCTTTATCAATTATTTTGTTTGACCGACATCGTAAAAGTAGTTTTTGTATGACACGTAGACTATTTCAATCAATACTTACTATCTTTTTGGATATCTAAGTAATATGCATCAGAATATGTTTTACTGAAGGTGTGATACACTTCTCGGTCATGAAAACTTACAGATTTATTTACTTGAGGAAGAACAAAATCAGATCTGTTCTGTTCAGTTCAGTTCAGTTAGAACAAAATCAGATCTGTTCTGTTCAGTTCAGTTCAGTTAGAAGAATTGAACTGAACTGAACAGAACAGATCTGATTTTGCTGACATTCTGTCATTTGGAATTTGTTTAGTTGCTCATTCTGTATCACTATGTGTGCACCTATGAGGGCCGAAAATTCGTAATAAAGAGCTTGTATTTTGTATTTTGATCAGAACTTTTTCTTATTATGCGCTTAACACGAGCAATCTGATGTCTTACCAGTCTTCCATCACGCACATTTGTGATGGACTGCCATAACCCGAACATTTTTCCATTCAGCTACCCGATAATAAACGCCAATGTAACCCGCTAGCAATGCTCAGCGTGACCGTCCGCTATATACGTTTAATATTGATATTTGTTAAGTCCGTAGCTCTTCTCAGTTAAACAAGACTATTTAAGCGCTGACCTACTGATATGGCGGTCCCAGATTCGAGCCCCGCTGGAGGCGGGAATCTTTTCAACCGTAAATGGTGTTCCATTGCACACAGCCCTTGATTATCATCCTCCCATCGTCCTGATATGACTGAAACACTGTTGAAACGGACGTAAAGTCGCAAGTCATCGATCCATCATCAATTTTATAAACGGATGCTAGCTATACGAGTTACTCAAGGTTTTGAACCAAAGTATTTGGGTTTTTGCCTTTGTCATGGTCAGCAGTAGTAAAGGGTGTCACTCTGGCCACGCCCGTCCGGAGACTAAGTCCGCAACCTGGGGCAGTCTCGGGCCGGGCATGGCCATAGATGACACCGCTTTAGTAAACTTGAAAAGGCTAGTTTGAAATAACTTAGTCTTTTTCAGGGTAAAAGTCTATGTTAAATGGCATAGGAGATGTCTTAAGAGGCTATACAGTAATATGCGTCTGCTATGAGTCTCTTGGCCCTGTATCTCAAGACCTCACTATACCAGAGGCATAACTCTATAGTGACAGTTGATGGTGTGAGTTGCTGTGGCAGACTCTTGTTCATTCTGTTCAATTTCTGAGGCTTTACAGTAATATGCGTCTGCTATGAGTCTCTTGGCCCTGTATCTCAGGGCCTCACTATACCAGAGGCATAACTCTATAGCGTCAGTACTTGTTCCTGGGGAGATTATAAAATCTTGTATCTCAAGATTTTAATGTTCTGGACTGAAATTATTTCTTACTAGCCTTCTAAAGTTTACCTGAAAAAATAACAACGACTGGATTTTTTCAATAACAGAACTTTAATTACCCCGCTAACGAACTAACTGACGATTGACAAAGGATTAGGGTCGTCCCTCTGCCATCGTTTACAAACATATCTACAACATCGTATACATTGGATATTTCTTTGATAAACAATTGGTATATCTTAAGCATTTACAACTTTGAATCCTATGTTCAAAGAACTGGTCTGGTGGTGATATTGTCTTTTTCACTGATAAGTATAGTCTTCCATAATTCAAACTGAACCACATTTCAATGTCTCTGTCATTTTGGTATGGATCTTCTCCTGTTCCCATCAGGTTCTCGTGAATGGCCGTCTTCAGATCTAGTCCTCTGCTTAGCTGATGTAATATGTAGATACAATACATTCCACACACTTTACTCCATGGACTCTGAAGCATCTCTGTATTTTCTATCCACGTCTTGGTATTTCTTTGTATGAATGGTAGAATGTAGTCTTCTAATGGTGGCTGTCCATATGAATCGAAGTAAATCGCCTTGTCATCTTTGAAGTATAAGGCCACCCAATGTTCTCCTGGTTGGTCCGAGTCATCTGTATTAATGATGTATGCTTTCACATCCAGTGGCTTCTTCTGTGGCAGGAGATCCTTCGAGACTACTTTGGCGTTCAAATGCATAAGTTGAGACGCCTTTGTCAGAAGGGCCGTCAGTTCTAGCGTATTCATCCCTGTTGTAGGAGTCTAAGATTCTCAGTTCCCAGTATTTTTTCCAGTCTTCATTCATTGGAGAGCAGTATTGGTTTTTCTTCAGAAACATCCAGTTTTTATAGGCTTCCACGGCTTCTTCCGGCGTGAGATGACTCATGCCTCATGCATCTCCAGTGTCTTTTAAGCCAAATTTTAGGCACAGTTCATGGTTCCAGTCTTTGATGACATCGTAGATGTTGAGACATTCTAATGCCGGTTCGTGATAGTGTAAGTCTCTTATCCAATCATCTCCGGCTCCTAGACAGAGCATGTGATTTTTCTGGCTGGGATGATCTATTCTGCAACCTTCACACTCGTGTTGAGCATATTCTCTGACAGCTATTCTCAGGTTCTTTAGCATCGCAAATATCAAAGCAGTCTTGTCCTTGCCAATAAATGTTTTTGGTGGTGGCACATCAAATTGTTCTAGCAGTTCTCCATTTTCATCACACACAGATCTGATCTTTGGGTGTAACAGCTGTTCGAGTTCGTCCTCCAAGGAACCAATTTCGTCAGAGTAGGATCCATGTAGTTGTTCGAAGCATTCCACTCTAAACTTCAGTTCTTGTTCTACGAAGTATCCTTTATTCATGGTCTCAGTAGTCTGTGATGACTTCTCTCAAACCGTTGATTTCTACCAGGTTGTCAAACTCTGCATATACTATGACGTTGATGGTCTTGACGAGTGCTTTTGCAAACTGAAGTTCCACTCGCAGGTTACCAGTTTTTATAGGATGTAGATGGCTCTGATCGGCTCCTTGGTCTGGCGTGAAATCGTATCCCCAGAAGCAGTATCCACCTTTGTAGTCGTCGTAGTCGATGTTACAATTCTGAATCTGATTTTGACTGCCCAAAGCTTGATACAGAGACATGTAAGATCTGAGATATTGATCTAACTTAAATTTCGGTTCAAATGGTTTTCCATAAATGCTGTGACCGTCACAACTCACTTCAAGTTTGCTGAGACCGAAATGTTGGAAGTTGAAAGGATTTGTGAGTAACGATCCATTGAATGTTGCATTATCTACCATGCCAATGAACAATCGCTTTGGAAGTTGTCCCTGAAACAAGTGGTCTTCGACTTTTGATCTAAGACCTGTGCCTATGGTAAATGTCTTAACTTCTACACGCCGTATGGGAAATTTCGCATTGTGATGTGCAATAGTTTGATTGAGATCATTGGCTATGGCTGGCAAAAGTTGAACATTGCGAACCGATAAGACTGCTGCATCGATCTTTACCATAACAGGGTACTCATCCTCAGACATGATACAAAATTGAGGAGAAGCTCGATTGAGACGAAGTCTTAATTCTATTCCATTAGGCAAATATTTTTCCTGCATGGCCAAATCTAGATGTAAACGACCTTGAAGTTCCATAGGTTTACTTAGTTTGAAAGGATTTATGCGGGCTGTTACATTGCCATGACCAAAATCTTCAAAGTGACCAGGTTCATCTTCGTACCAAAATTCTGCAGCTTTAAGTTGATTGTCTTTCACATCAGATCCAAAAGAAAACAAGTTTTCAATGTAAGCCCTGTAGGGATACGTATCCATGTTACTCGTCACCAGTTTATTGTTAAGATATAGATCAATTCCACTAAACATACTGTGAAAGAAGTTGTTGGTGGGAGCAACTTTTTTATTAGCCTCAAGATCGTCACCATTTGCTCTCAAAATCCTGAATTTCAAGTACATGTACAAATAAGTTTGTGATAAATCAGTGTAATATTCCGTATGGCCTGGTACCACAAATTCGATGGGTGCATGATAACTGTCTAGTGAAGCTATTGGATGATAATCTATCCACTGAGAATCTTGCATGGTGGTCAGAGTTGGAGGAACAGTTTGCATGTCTAATTCAGACTTGCTACATTCACAAGATCCACTTTGCATCATTTTTAGTCAAAAATATCGCGATCAAATTTTAGATTTGAATATTTTTTCCTTATGGCTCTGTTTACAGAATTCTTTCTACCTCTACCTTTTTGCAGTTTGTTGTGAACAGTTCGACGATTTGTCTTAGACTGAGTTTTTCTACGTTTCTGGCTTGATTTTATAGCTCCCGAAGCCAAATGATCTAAAGCAGATTTTCCCAAAGATTTTAAAGCTGATTTACCTCTAGTTTTTAAAACTTGTTTGATATTTTGACCATCCATGATGTCGCGAAGTGCATGAATTCCTTGATCTTTGGCTACTTGTTTGATACTTTGTAAACCTGCTTTTGCAACAGGTTTTAAGATTGGCATGACCGTTCTCAAGGCAGTTTTAAACATGGACCCTAAACCATAACCGTACTGTCTCGATACACCTCTGTAAACTGGAAAGTTATTTCCACCCGATCCATGTTGACACACTACACCACGAGTTTGGAAATACATTTTATTGGCTAATTATCTTTGAGTCTGAAATGTAACTTGATCAAAGACTTTCCCGTGATAAATGGAATATCTATTCCCGTATCGCCTTTTATACTTATGTGAACTTGATCTATGAATGATTTTGCCACTGGAACGTAATGCAAGTTGACAAACTCTTGATGAGAATGATGAGAGCGTTTTGAAATCTCAAATGGAACAACTCGCAGAATAGGAGCAGTTATGTCACCTACGTAAGTGTAACTGGCAATATCCGAATAAACGTACAGTTGATTATTAGTCGTGTTCAAATCTACTTCGTATCTAAAAGCATGTCTTTCGTTTCCGATGGGTCTTTCTGACATTTTTGGATTTATCCCTAATTTCTCACCCAGTAGCTTTGGAAATAGTAGTCTGACGGTATTGGGATCATTGCAAAATATTTTGACACGTTTACTGTTGTTGCCATAACTCATTTCTATCTCAGCATTAGCTTTCTTCAGCATTTCTCCAAAACGTGTATTGATGATGCCTTGTATTTCCTGTACCAAATGTTGTGGGGAACTGTAATTTCCTTTGGGAATTTTCAACTCGAATTCTGCGCAAGTATTGTCTTCCGAACAATCCTCGCTCATATTCTCTACTCCAAGTGACTGAGCTAGTATTCTGTCGTAAAATCTCAAGTAGAAAAAATTGTTTTCATCCGAGATATTCATGACTTGAGTTGGTGTAATCATTTCTACCAAAGCAACTTCCCACTTTTCTTTTTCGATGTTGATGGGATGATCTAATCTGACAGTAAAAGAACTTTGTGTATTGTCAGGAAAAGTCGTCATTGAACTGTCACTTAACAATGTCAAATAAAACCCTGTCATGGTGCTTGTTTGGAAGTTTCTTCAAAACCACTACGTTTTCTGAATTTTAACCCTGGGGAAGGCAGAATATAACCGACAGAACTACTCAATAAAATCAACCACAATTCTTTATCGGGACTTTGAAGACTGATTTGAACTAGGGAAGTGATGATGATGGCATAAACGATAATGATTTGAGATAAAAATGTCAATCTATTTTTGGGTAATTTGGCTAAACTTTCAGAAGATTGCAAAGAATCCGTGTCCCTTCTTATGACTGAAGATTTAAAATTCATGTTCGTGTTTTTATACAAGATCGGATTCCAAAATCCAACTGTCAAATTTGGATGGATAGCCTTTCCAGTGAACTTTAATTTCTTTGACCCACTTTTTTCCAACTTTTCGTTTACGACGATCTAAGACAGATTCTATTTCGTAAATTTGATCTTTGTCCACACGTTGTAATTCTTGCGAATAAAAAGTACCTTTTATGAGTTCCCCGTCTAGATCTTCTATTTTATAGGTAACGGGACTCTGACTTTGTATGCCACCCCTAACCTTAAACAATTCTTGCGTCCAGTTTGGTAAATAACCTTTTTCAAAAGTGCGTTTTGTTTTGTTGATGCGCACAAAATCACCCACTCTTAATTCTGGACTTGCAACTTTTTGCTTTTTGCCGTACAAAATTTGGGATACTTGAACTTCATTTTTGACATCGACAGATGCAGGCGTACGTTTAATGCTGCGATGATAAGCATGATTGTACCCGTGAACTAATTTTGGAAGTACATCGACATATTTCAGTGTACGATTATGAGTAAAATATTTCCACATGCGACTTTTCAGAGTTCTTTGAAACCTTTCTACAATACTTGCTTTTGTTTCTGGATTTTCTGTCGTGAAAAAATGAATTTTTTTAGATTTCAAGAACTTTTGAAACTCTTTATTTTTGAATTCCGTACCTTTGTCAGTTTGCAAACTTTTTGGAATACGTCCATGTTTCAAAACAGATTTAAAAGCTTCCACCAAAGTTTTTCCAGATTTGTCTTTGATCGGTACAACCCAGGCGTATTTTGAAAATACGTCTATCAAACAGAGCAAGTAACGATATTTGTCGTTATATTTTGCCATACTAGATACGTCCGCCAAATCTCCCTGCCATTGATAATCTATTCCTGCCACCACAGTTTTGCGACGCACAAATTTTCTACGTATGGGTTTGTGCAAAGTGTAAGTTTGTTGTTTTCTTAACCAAGTTTTCACATCGTCAAGTTTGATTTTCTTTGAAATTTTCTTTGCTGCTTTATACAAAGCTTGCAACCCCGTATATCCCACGGGACTTTTAGGATCGTAATAAAGTTTAGATAATAATTTATTCATTGTTCATCATAAGATAACCATTTTCTGGGTGATTCAAACAGTTCTTCTTTTATAGGTTTGATAGAACTGGGTGTAAACAGTTCGTCTCTGATATGTTTTCTAGTGGCAGACAAACTTTGTGATAAGTCTTTCTTGATGTGTTTTCTAACCGATTGTGTAACGGGACTTGTTCTTTTTTTAAGAGTAGGCATGCGTCGGTGTTTGGTTTTAGGAGTGACATACTCTTCTTCATCTTCGTGCTGAAGAGGAGTACGATGCATCCATTCCCATCGTTTCTTATTTCCGACAAAATCTTGAGGCACGTTCATGTCTCTAAGAGCCTCAGCAAAAGGTTGCCAACCCCTGGGCTCAGTGTCTTTTCTCTGTCTTAAAACATCATTGACTAAATCTATGATATTAGACCCTGCAACTGGTTTGCCATACATCTTAACCGTCCCATCTTTGTCCCAAGATAAGTTTGGATTATTTTCTAACCAAGATATCAATAATTTAGCTTTCTTTCGCATCGTGGTAGGAACACTATCAAAAATACGTTGATTAATTTTCGATTCAGGCTCTACTGGGAGAGAAAGTTTTGTTTCTGTCAATGCTTTGCGATGTGCCGTTTTAAATTTATGTAAAGTTTGACCAAACAATTGAGATTTTTCTGCCTCTGACAAATCTTCGTTGGCCATGACCGAAGACAAGTCTCTTTGAAGACTGGCCGTCGCAGAAACATTTGGATCGGGTGGAAGTCTTGGTTTTTGAATTTGTTCTTCTTTCCAGCGTTTCATGTCTTCCCAAAGTTTAAATGGTACCACAGCCATTTTACGCCTTTCCATTGCAATTTTTTTACTGACCAAGAATAGATCCTAAGACTGAACCAAGCAAAGGTTTTAAAAGTAAACCCAGGAGTGCACCACCTTTCTGATTGAGAATTTTTTTCTTGTTTGCTAGTGCAACACGTTTTGTAGACAATAATCGAATATCATTCTTCCTAGAACGTAATTGTTCTTTCTGAGCTTTTGTGAGTTTGACATTGCCTTTTATAAGATTTAAACAACATTCCCCTACACAGTCTAATATCTCTTTTGGACAATCATTGACAATTTTTTGACGAAACCGATATGGAATGTTACAAAGTCCTTCCAGAAAAGGACCATACTTTTTAATCAGTGAACCTCTTTTCTTTTTGATATGTGTTCTTTTCTTACGTGCAGCCATGATAGCAGTCAAGAATTAAACTAGTAAAAGATCATGTTAACCAAGTCCTTTTATAGTGAAAGTTTACGTTTAGCCAACATCTGTTTCATGGCAGCTTCAAATCCATGTTTTCTGGCAGTACGAAGATATTCGTTTGCAGGAGAAGAACTCTTTCGAGGAGAAGCCCTTAGAGGAGAAAATCTAGAAATTTCTATAGAAGGTGATTTTGCAGCAGTGCGTCTTTCACCAATTTTTCTGAGACTAGAGTTTGGAGTAGAAAACTGAGTAGAAAATGGAGAAGGTGTTTTTGCAGGAGTGAATCTTTCACCTATTTTTCTGATACTTGAACTTGGAGTAGAAAATCGAGTAGAAAATGGACTTGGAGTTCTTAGACTAGAGTTTGGAGTAGAAGGAGTAAATGGACTTGGAGTTCTTGCAGTTGACGGTCCTGCAACAGCAGATGGAGGTTTTCTAGGTTTCTTAATTCTTACAGTGACAAACTTATCGTTCACTTTTATTTTTCTCCTTGATTTAGTCTTAGGGGATTTTTTCCTCTGAGTTTTTTTCTTTGGAGATTTTTTCTTGCCAGTTTTTTTCTTAGACTTTTTAGGACCTTTTCTACCCACTTTCTTTTTCTGAGAAAACCGTCTAAGTATTTTATTACCGTCCCAACGAATGAGAGATCTGATTATCACCCCACCAAAAAACCCACCGCCACCAGGTTTTAGAATGATTTCTCGTTTTGTATCTGCATTTACCAAAGGACTTGCTAGTTTTCTAACATCGTCTTTGCGTTTGTCCATGAATTTTTGAGTTTGTTTTGGTAATTTCATTTTATTTTCAGCTATTTTTCTAGCTGCTAAAGAAAACCATTTGATCATTTCCATCAACCCGGCATTAAGCAAAGTTTTTCTTTTGTTCGAATCATGCTCTCTACTCAAATTGTAGAGAGCCCTGATCAAGTTTGCCGATGCTTTTTGAGCCATGTCTGGTTTCATTCTGATCCATGTAAGACCAAACACACGTTTTTTATACTGGAAAATACACAACTGGACCTTGTTGATCCGATTTTGTATACCAGTTTGTAAAAATATCTGTTCTAAACCTCAAATGATTTGGTGTGTCTGGTTTTAAATCAATCAGTAAATAACCGTGTGGCTTAGAAGTGGCATCGTTGAAGGCAGACATCAAGTGTGGAGCTTGAAGTTGTTGTGCCAAAACTTTAATTTGCATTTTGTCTCTTGGTCTTTGAAACAAAATCAAGTAATGGGCATTCAAACTGATGGTACGTGTCGATTTACTCTGTTGAAACAAGTTTTGTGTGATGTACACAACACTTGCATTTCTGTGATGACCTTTCCTCGTGAACCAAAGTTTAATTTTTTCTTCGTCTTTGTCGCCCAACATATCGTCAAAGACAATCAAGTGAGTTTCACTCGTGTCTGTGACAATATCGTCGTCGTCATTTGGAATTCCTAAAATAAATCTGATGTTTAAATCTTTGCGTTCTTGCAAGATATTGTACACAGGTTGCCATTCTTTGTAACACCACACGATACGTTGTGGTAAAATATCAAACAAGTCTTCTTTGTACTGAATCAGTTTTTTAACAAATTCAGTTTTTCCCGATCCACTTGGACCGGATATAAAAATATTAGCAGGATGTTTAAAAAACAAACTACCAATATTTTCCTCTTGAACTGTTACCGACATGATTGAAAGATAAAATGAGAAAGAATAATGAAAGACATGTGTATATATAACATATTTTTATTTTTTACAAACAACAAATTGTTTTACTGACATTCTTTACAAATAATTTTTCTTACTGAAAACACTGTTTCACAACAGTCTCTGATCTGACTTTCTTTTTGGTTTACAGTACATATCCATACGGAACAGTTTCTCCACTTTTTAAAATTACACGTTTGTCATAAGTAAATCTATATGTCTTAGATTGTCTCTCAGTCGTAATTTTTCTGTCTTTATGTTTTCTTATACGGTGTTGATATTCCACAGATTCTTGAAAGTCCCTCTTGTCACTATTCGCCCATTCCATCATGTTGTAGAAATGGATTACTTGTGAAGTATTGTAATCCAGGGTCAGTCCTTTGACTTTACAGGTAGACTTGCGTTTCCCAGTATTGTGCTCCACATACTCGTAGCCATAATTCTTCGGTCCCATACCCACAAACTTGGTGATTTTCGCAGTAGGCAGTTCGTCTGTCCATTCGCCGAGTCTGTTGTTGATGATCTCTGGATTCCATAATTCTGGTTTGTGAATGTAGATGACAGAATCTGTATCGAAGTACAACACACGTTTGTCAAGTTGATGTAGGACACTGTATAACTTCAGTCTGGCTTGTGCTGTCACAAAGGATCCTACCACCACATTGCTGCAAGCATGAGGTTCTACAATCGAGTCCAGATCTTCCCAGTTGACTAACAAAAACTCTTCTCCAAACACTTCGACATTCTTCACTTTCTTCAATGGATTAGTCACCAGTTCAAAGTAGTCAGAAGGATCTGACACATATTCTGTTTTGGTCATGTTGTCTCTCTGTGCTAATTTTCCCCACAAACTGTTTAAACTGATCTTGCTGATTCCACGTCGGCCTTTGTTCTTTTCCACCTTCTCTAGTCTGATACCTTCTGCTTTGAAATAGTCCTGTTTGAATTTGATCTTGTCCAATTCTGTCTTGCACCAGTCGGGATATCCACTTGACTCTTGTTTAATCTTCAGGAAAGTATCGATATATCCAGCAAAGATACCTCCTTGTCCAGTTGACTTGTCGTACTGTGAAGATTGGGGAAAATGCCATACTTCGTACACATCTTTCAGCTGGTAACCCAGTTTCATCGCCTCAAACAATTCGATGCTCACCCAAGTTCCCACTAATTCTCTGTCTTCTTCTCTGTCGTGCGTACATAATTTCGAATTGTCAGATGTCTCTGCACAACTTCTACAGAGTGGAAACAGTAATTTGTTGTTGCACTTGTACGGCAATACGGGATGATACAAGTTTCTGTGTGGTAACACTTTACATTTGATCAGTCCAAAATATTGATGTATATTATCTCTGTCGATGTCTTCTTGTGAATAAATTTCTGGATGTCCAATAGGGAAGATTCCGTACTTGCAGATGTATGGGTAAAGTGAACACACATCGATATACTTAATTTCCTCGTCTCCTTCAATTTCGTAGAACAGTCTTGTAGAATTCGTACGTCCTCCAAATAGCGCATCTCTGGGTTTGAGTGGATCCAAGTTGGTAAATTCTGCATCCACCATCTCCTTAAAATCTTTGTCATCTTGATAATATTGGTCGTAATCGCATTCCCACATTTCTATCACTTGATACCCAGCTCTTTTCAATTTCTCGGTCTTCTCCACAGTCTGTTTGTATAGCTGGTACATCGTCTGGCAGTTGTAAGTATTGATCTTAGTTCTGTCGGGGAAATGTTTGGGACACCCGTGCCAGTAACATCCATGGAACTCGTACACTGTTTCTTTTTCTGGATCGTACCCATCCACATAATGTCCAAAAACTTTCTGTTCACCACCATTCAAAGCGTGACGAATTTGGATGTGATTCTTTCTAGCCACGGCTTGAATCCAGCGCACAGCTTTGATAGAATACTTCTTTTGGTTGGGATAGCCTTCTGGTGGAATGATGGCCACAGAGTTTTCAGGCATGTGATTCTTCCTCCATACTTGGGAACAGGCTTGAGCGATCGTGCATGCATTAGCAAAAGGATCCAAGTCGCTGATATCTATCGATTGTTTTCTAAAACATGCACAACCTCTCCTCAGGATATCTACATCGCTGCGACAGTATTCTTCCATTTCACGTCTAAAGTCAAAGACGGCACTGGATTCCACTTTCTGCTTGTGCCATTCCAGGAAAGTTTCTCTGTCTTTGACCGACATCTGTCCAGGATTATACATCTCCACGGGAAAGTAAGGTCCCACGTAATTCTTGTTGGCATCAACATTTGCCAAATGTGGGAAATAACCTTTCTTCATCTCTGTCAATCCAAAGGTATCTGGAAAATTGGCTAATCTCATATGCAGAAAATGATACGAATCCAAAAACTTGACTTTGGCTGCAGTCATCGTCACGATAGTATTTCCATTCATAATCACATCGGGTTTAAAAGTTCCATTTTCTAGTATGTAGCGTAGAATAAATTGTCCATCGTATCCTCCAAAATTATGTGCAATAACAGTCACTCCTTCATTTTCTTTTCTAAATAACCAGGAACAGAAATCTGATAACGTATTTTCACCTTCAAAGATCATTTCTCGTCCAAACTGACTACAATTGTCACAATACTGATCTACAGGTGAATTAACGCAATGGTCACACGCTTTGTTTGTGAACTTATTACAAATTTTACATGGCTGTTCAATAGGTAAATCCATACACTGATCACAAGCTCTATGTGCAATACAAAAGTTGACAATATGTTCGCCAGAGTCTTGCTTGGATTCAAAGTCAAAAAATATGAACTGAGGTTGAATAACGGTACCTTTCTCTTCGTCGATGATATCGTCCTTCTCGGCATCTTCTTCCAACACTTCGGTCTTGGGTTTGCACACGTAAGGTTGAATATAACACTGATGTTCGGCTCCAACAATCAGTTTACAAAACTTACATTTCTTCTGTCCTGGGCACACGTGATTTCTTTTATTTCCTATAATCCTATTTCCACACTTCTCACAATTATGCACAAGTTGACAAATAGATTTTTTCTGTCCTGGTTTGACTAATGTATGATTAGCAAAACAAGATGCACTATGGAATGTTCTCTTACATTTTGTACAGTACTGATTGTGTTCGTGAAGACATGGCGTTGCACTGTAACAACTAGTACATCCATTCGAACAAGCATGATCCTCTCTGTTGCTAAATCCCTTGTCACAAAACTCACAATAGTATATACATCCTTGAAATCCTTTGACATTGGTGATAGTGTCATAGTGATCTGTGCCATTGAAATAAATATGAACCACTTTTGTTTTGTCGCTAGGTTTAAATCCAAGTGGAAACAATAATCCGTCTTTGGGATGCTGTGAATGTACTTTGATCAAATAATCAGGAGCTAACACAGTTTGAATTTTCTTGTATTCTTCAAATCCACAAGGCTGATTGTGAGGAATCTTAGCACGATCTAATAATTTCATGGCTTCTCTAGTCTGTAGCGGTCTGTCAGAATTTCTCAGATGATGCCAAGTTTTCTTCCATGAGTCAGATGTGTCCCTATCGGCATGATGTTTTCCTACCACAATAGCTCTGGCCATACACATGACATCTTTGGTGTTGTTGATTTGAACAATACTAGTTTTCATCTTTCTCATATTGCGTGATTCAAAGTAAAGTCCATGGTGTAATGCCTTTCTTCCACTCCCAGTTGGTAACTTGGTGTGTGTCACTTCCAAGCTCATCTGTCCATCATTGATTTTAAAGTCTTCATTGGATTGTAACACTTTCTCGATTTCTTGAGTCAAAGATTCGCCAGTCAGACTCGTCACATCTGTGAATGGTACAAAGATTCCTAATTTCAGTCCGGGATGATAAATGCTCATTCGAATCCTGTCATTGCCTTGAGCTTGAGAATGGATCTTGATGTCATCCACTAACTGTTGAAACATCCGAGGTACAAATTCCAGCGGTGATACGTCTTCTGGAAATTTATTGACATCCACATTGTACACATTGGCTCTTGTTCTGAAACGTCTCGACTCACGTTCTCTGACAGGCTTGATCACATAGTACTGCTGGTAATCATCTTCTTCATCGTCCGAATAAATCACCATAGGTCTTTTTCTTGGTGGTGACACCTCATCTTCAGATTCTTCACTGTCGGAATAATCCACAAGGTTCACCTTCTTTGGCAATGGTAACTCGTCCTCCTCAGAGTCTGATGAAGTGGGTGGGGTACGTATTCTCTTCCAATGTCTCTTTGGCATGTTGTCTTGTCACTGTTCAAACTCAGAATGCAAGGAGATCTGAATATTTGACTTATATATCCATCAGCACCAAGATTAGGCAGGCGAGATACATGGTATATGACTTATCAGGTTAGACTACATGTTCTATAGAATTCTTGTGATACAGGCAAGATACATAGTATTTGCTTTAACAGGCGAGACAACAGGAATTTTTGTGGTACAGGCGAGACATGGGCTTTACGGAATTTTTGTGGTAAGGCGAGACAACAGTCTTAAGGAATTTTTGTGGTACAGGCGAGACTACATGCTATATGGAATTCTTATCACCAGGCGAGACACATAGAATTCTTGTGCTACAGGCGAGACACTAGGTTTTACGGAATTTTTGTTATTTTTAAAAGAAGTGCAAGAAGAGTGTGCTGTTCAGCACCTTGTTCTTCCCCGATCGGTTACCCTATGCCTGGGAAGCCCTGGCGATTTGAAGCCATATCTACATGATCACAAGTCCTGAATGTCGCTGTGGACCAGAGACCTGCCAGTGGAGGTTCAGTTTACTGGGATAGTGTCCCGACCCCTTAAGCCATAAGGCTTCTACTGTTTCACATGTAATCGATAGACTTCGCATCTGCGGGCCCAGGCGGTATAACCGTTGTGCACACCAGTTCCAGTCCAGTGGTGACCGGCAAACCAGCAATATTAATATGCGAGTTCCCAATATATATACCTAAACATAAACCAGTTTACTTGAGACAAGATTGGACAATTGCATATCATATATCTTATTTCAATTAAGGTTATATTACTATTTATAGTAACACATTTCAAAATATAAAAATTAATTAGAGAATAATAAAATCTACATTTTGGTGTTTATTTTATCAAAATCGGCCGAAAAATAACAAAGTTATTCAATTTTTCATATTATGGTGTTATTACAAGGGAGGTAAATCTGGATTGACTTTCTTTTATACTATAAATAGACAAAACAAGTAATAGCTTTCAGAAAAAATGATAAAAATGAAAAGTGAATATGTGTATGGTATAAGAACTTTTGTTATGAGTATATTATATGTTTACTAATAAACTATTGAAACAACCCAAAACAACAAAAACTGTCGGGCATGCACTGCGCATGCGCGGAATTTGGAGGGTAAGAAAACTGTAATAACTCCAGATTGCCTTGACGGATTTTCATAATTCTTTTTTTTATTGGAAAGAACAAGTCACCACCTACCAAATGAAATTAAAATAAATTGTCACACTGCGCATGCGCGGAATATGGAGAGTAAGAAAACTATAATAACTCCAGATTGCCTCGATGGATTTTCATAATTCTTTTTTCATTTGAAAGAACTGGTCAAGGCTTACCAAATAATATTTCAAAATAATTAACCACAATGTGCATGCAGAGAATCAAGAGATATATAATGTGTACATTTCATTTTTGCAGCTCATAAAGTTTCAAGATGTCTGAAGAACTAGTCGATCTGGGTGTGTTACCAACTGAAATTAGAAGTATAATCTACTCAAGGCTCGTCAATATTTCGAGGAAAAGTAAAAAGTTTAGAGACGAACTTCAACTGACGTGGTTTAATATGTGTTTTCAAAGAGCTCTGTCTTGCAACAATTTTTACCAGAGCCTAGCACAGCTATTATATGACATCGATGGAATATCGAATCTTGACCAGAACATGAGATTATACTTTCACAAACGCATGATGGAAGTGTTGAAGGATACTCATTCTAGACATGACCGATGGATCTTTACGATTTACAATTTCAACAAGGAAACATGTGAACAGTTTTTTGAAAACTTGTTTCCTTTCCATTATGACATTTACGTACATGGAAAAATCGTGAATGGACATCTGACTGGGCTTCTAGTATTCTTTCAGAGTTTAGCATTTTTTTACTACTTACCATGTCTTTACCAGTTAAATTTTCCTGCACCTATGAACGATTTGTTATTATCAACCTGGGAAGAGCATATAAACAGTTTGCATGGTCGTGATGTGTCATTTGGAAACAGAGACGCATATGAACAAGTTATCGAGAGTGAAGAGAGATTATTACCACTAAGTTTTCCAACAGTCTATTCAGACTTTCTACTTGGAATAAAACAATGAACGTGATCAAGAAATCTCCTCCAGTATCGTTAGGTCGAATCTTACAGTTTGACATTTATCGAGGATCACTTGAACACACGCTATCCTTACAACCTACAAGTTCAGAATTTCTGAAGTCAAAAGATGGACTCAGAACATGGTTGGGACGATATGAAACATTCATGACCTTTCGACAAGCCATGTGTGAAACAGCTTTGATAATGAACACTATATTAGATGCATCGCCTGTGAAGTATAGGCAATGGCTACTTCATGTGGCAAACAACGAGGACGTGGTTACTTACCTTTGCAACGTACTCAAAGATGTTGAAGAGGCTTCGAGAGAACAGTCGATGGATATCAACTCAACAACAACAACAGAAAATATGGAAATTGAACAACCATCACAGGAAGAACCAATGGATATTGATATGGATGAATTGACTGCAAAATTTGAAGCTTTGACACTATAAAGTGGAACTGCTTGTCTGTTGCAAAATCATTTATCTTACGGCAAGCATGGAGACAAAGTGGTTTGAAATTCCTCTGACACAAATTCTGAGATTTAGACCTTACAGAAAATTACTAGTTTGTGTTTACATACTGCATTCACATAAGAACATTACTTTAGATGAAATTCAGATGAAATTAAACACAGAAGAATATTTCAAAGATTTTAAAAGACTCTGGTGTTCGTGTGCGAAACAGGAATTATCAGAGGAGACGGTCTTTACATTTGACAACTGGAAACTTCATGTGGCCAACAATTCAAAAGTGATTGACTATCTACAGTCGAAGACAAGGCGTATATAAGGACTACAACTAGATCTGCGAGTCATTTCAGCTCTGACTTTCAAACTGTCAAGATGGAAAGTAAACCTGTGGATCCAAGACTTAATAAATACAGTGATGCCAACAGTATTTATTATCACTGCACAGCATTGAAGAAACTTTTGAAAGAGAATGACAGAAAATTAATTCAGCCATTGGAAATTTCACTAAAAGAACAAGGCCTGTTGAAACCACCCTATGGTTATTGCTACAATTGTGGGTCGGTGGATCATTGGACTGCCTCGTGTACTGAGGAGAAGAAGAAAGCTACTACAAATAAACCACCCAATGGGAATTGTTACAACTGTGGTTCACCTGATCATTGGACTGCCTCATGTACCGAGGAGAAGAAGAAAACTACAAAGAAGCCACCGTATGGGACTTGTTACAACTGTGGCTCGCCTGATCACTGGCTACCCTCATGTCCTCATACCGACTTACAAGATGAAAGCTTGGGATCACCACAACCGGCCGAGAAGTCAGAAACTACGAGGAAAAGACGCCATACTGATGATGACTCTGATGTACCCAGTAAAAAGAAGTCAAGAACCGCTTCACCAGAACCGATAAAACCTACTGCTAGACAACATAAGAAGAAGAAATACTGCGTTGTGTGCAAAGAAGACACTCATATGATGAAAAACTGTCCTGAAATAGTGAAAAACTAGTGACTAGATAAGAGACCTAGTGGATAGACAATATCTAAACGATATTGTGTGTCTACTGGACAGTGACTACTATTGTGTTCATAATGGAGTAGTTTTCATAGTTACATGTAAGTTTTTATTCAATAAAATTGTTTTTAAAGTATTTGTTTTTTGTTATTTCATAAGGTTACTCTTTAAACGAAAGAGTTGGGTAGCCCTGAAAAGGGCTGTTTGGGTGTTCTAAGTCTTCACTTACTGTGAAGACTTAGACACAGGTTTTACAATCCCCACAACAGGATTCGTCTTGGATAAGTTAATCCCTCTCCTCCTCATAAATACTTCAAACCCCATCTTATTTTGCTGCCTTTCAACTTCTTTCCAATCTTTCTTCTTAAACGCCTTACACAGTCTGCTAAGGTCAAAAGGGATATACTTTGACAAACCCATTTTTGAGAATGAAGTTGTTAAAGGCAGTTAAATATATATATTGACTCATGGCGAACGTGAAAGAGAGCATAGTCTCTTGACCAATCAAAACTATGCAAAGTAGTTATGGGGTTTTATGCAACAATCAACAAAGTATTTCTTTCTGAATAAGTTGTGGTGGCCCTGAAAAGGGCCGTTTTGAGGTTTTAATAAACCTTTCTATGAGCAGGGACACCGCGAGGGCCTGCCACCACAAGCTGGACAGCGAACTGACCAGCTCGTGTACGTCACCGTCCTCCCTGTTGGCAAGTAGAATGGTGGCTGGTCCGCCTCCCTCTCCCAATCTTCACCGGATGGCCGTTCTTCGGGCTCTTGCTTCACTTCTTCGGGCTCTTGCTTCACCACAGCCATCTGTCTGTCGACCGTCACCATCCTTCTTACGATGCCTATCAGCTCTACGAGCCTCTCTGCACTCTCCATCACAGACCTAGTCTGTGTCTCCAAAGCATCGAGATATTCGTCGCTCAACATCTTCTCTGTGTATAGCATAAAGACAATGTGACGAAGTGGGTCAGTGTTCCAGTATTTATTCTCTCAGCACCGACCTGAAAGAAAGCACTTTTCTAAGTAGGTCAATCCGGTCTTTGGAGTATAAAACGGCACTGACCTACTTACAACTTCAGTCATGGAGCCACTACTGACCTTAGACGATCTTATGAAAGAACCAGACCTTCTATCGACGGCAATTAATACAATTGCTACTGATGGATCGTTAACTCAACAACAACAACCGAACATGCAGACCTATTACTACCACCCACAGCAATCACAACTGCAACAAACACAGCCACAGGTGTCACAGCCAAAGACGGGAGCTGTAGAAGTCTTGCTCAAAGAACTCAATGATCTCAAGAAAAGAGTACAGCAGTTAGAGGACCAAAAGCAACAACGTCCCATGGACTTAAATCCGATCAGAATACCATTAACTATAGAAGTAATGACACCAGAATCGTCTGTGACAGTACCAACTCAAAATGGACTTGGGTCGCATAGCAAGAACATAGATAATTCAAAAAGAAAGAAGAAACAGATTCTTCTTAGCTATAACCACAAAAAACAGTCCTTTTCAGGACTACCAATTACATCAGAAAGAATACCCTACTGATTGCCCTAATACTAAGGAAGCTATAGAGTTATGCCTCTGGTATAGTGAGGTCTTGAGATACAGGGCCAAGAGACTCATAGCAGACGCATATTACTGTATAGCCTCTTAAGACATCTCCTATGCCATTTAACATAGACTTTTACCCTGAAAAAGACTAAGTTATTTCAAGCTAGCCTTTTCAAGTTTACTAAAGCGGTGTCATCTATGGCCATGCCCGGCCCGAGACTGCCCCAGGTTGCGGACTTAGTCTCCGGACGGGCGTGGCCAGAGTGACACCCTTTACTACTGTCAGCCATAACACCAAAAGAAACTAATGTTATGGCTTTCCATCTCGCTTCGTCCTTCGGACGTGTGGTGACATCTTGTGATAAGAATTTAAGTAAGTACCTTATGGTAAGACATCCTGTCAGTTCATCTGAATCGCATGGCCAACCATCACAAATGTGCGTGACGAAAATCCATAAGTCCCCCGACTGATGACTGAACTCGGGTTGAAACGTCCCAGCAACAACTAGGTCATATGTAGACGGGACTCATTTAGAGGACCGGAGAAGCCGGGGAACGATCCTGCTACCCCTAGATTGGTTGGCCAGCGTGTTATCCACTATTCTATCGCCGCTCCTAAATTTCCATGAGTGATAGGATACTAGAAAATCGGGGACCTTGACAGAAGGGTTAGAGTAAAGAACGCAGGCCTTTGATTTGAGAAGTATAAATTGGACTGTGGGGAAATTAAGTGAAAGATATTTTCACCCTATGATCCATCCATCCATCCATCCATCCATCGGTGAATAAGTGAGCTAGAGTTAAACAATCCGCCAGCATATAGGTCATATGGAGATGGGACTTCGGTTTAAGTATCTTTCGGAAAGTCGGAGAAGCCGGCCATATGGGGATCGAACCTGCATCATGGATTGGAAATCCAGCGCGTAATCCACTCTACTACCGCCGCTCCTGTTCCTGAATGAACGTCCTGGCGCGCAGAGAACACTTTCCAGTCCCACTGCTAATGTATTTGAGAGGTTATTTGCAGGAATATAGTATTTCCTTCTTTAGGGGTGGGGTTTGTGTTGTTATCCTTCATATGGAGAATCTCCTTCTGAGAGAGGGAGTTTGCTCTAGCGAGTGCATTTTTACCCCTCTTACGAAGGGAAGCAACTCTTGAAACCTTGGGCAGTATGACCATTTCAAAAACTTCGGTGGATCTGCTCCAGGGCATTTTTTTCATGTCGGAAGTTTGCCCAGATTCAATTTTTCATTCGAAAAGTTAGCCATGGTTTTCGGGGGCTTAGAGATTGGAGTGGCTGAGATTCTTCCCCTGGGATGTAGAGCCCCGGTTGCTCAATAGGTTGAGCGCTGGGTTTGAGACCCCCCCCCCCCCCCCCCCGGAGACGGAAATCTTTCCAACCGTAAACATGGTTCCGTTGCCTTTCATTATCAACCTCCCGTCATCGCCCCCCCCCCCCCCACCCCGCCCCTCCCTCCCGAAAAAAAAAAATACGGCTAAAAGGACGTTCAGTCGCAAGGCATCTATCCCTGCAGGTGTATCCATTTATGTATGTTTAAGATGCAGCTAAAGCGGGGTCTGTAGTCTGTATGTTAAAAATTATAAGGCAGGGAAATCGAACTACTTTACAATAATATTGCCAATACACGCTCTAAAATTAAAAATAATAATAATCAGCAACAAAAATAATGATCGATAATATCCGGGCACTGCTACAATAATAATGTTTCAGTGACAAAATAATCTCCGGCAAAATAATAATGTTGAACCACGTGCTCGAGAATGATTATTATTATGATTATTATTATTAAGAAATTATAAATAATCATTCTCGAGCACGTGGTTCTACATTATTATTTTACCGCAGATTATTTTTTCACTGAAACATTATTATCTTTGGAACAATATAATAATAATATGGCGGGCGTAAAATAATAATAATAATAATAATAATAAAAATAATAATATGCTGACATTTAGCCGTACGGGACCCCTGTCGATTATTATTAAAATTCTAAGCATTATTATAATTTGTGGAGCGTACATATGCAAAATAATAATAATAATCGGGGGTCCCCTCTGGCTTTCCATATGAACCACTGCAGAAGCAGAAGGCGAAGGCTTGGACTATGTAAAACTTGTCAACTTCTTCCCAGTAATGTATTACTAACCGTTCCAAGGCGATACTTCTGTTGCGGTTCCTCAATGTTACGTTTTCTTATATCCGCTTGTCTGTGGTTTTCTAGCAATATGATTATCTAATAGCTGCCTAGTTTGTTTTCTGTTTTGTCCTATTCAAAGTATTGAATAGGTAAAATAAGAGTTACTGTTGTTAAAATTGGGGCTGAATGTCTAAGAAAGGGCTGTTCACTCGATTTACCATGCTTGTCTTTCGCGAACTTATGTCATGTTGGGTCTGGTTGTATTAGTTCTTGATTTTTTTTTTTTTGTATCATTTTACTTTGCCAAAAGGTACAAGCATGGAATTATGAGCAAAGAAAGCCATTAGAAACGACATTCTCAAAATAATAATGAATGATCGAGATGTCCATGTCTTTCTGTTGCGACTGAAATTTTCTAGACGGGGCTGTTCATCCCTACCGGGACTGGGGTTTTATGGATCATCGTGATCTCCTTGGTAGTAACACTATCAGATGCAAAATGTCGTCTTTATGACTTCGGTGTTTTATATTCATAGAATTTATAATTTCAAACTTCCGGGTAGATAAACTTCTAAAACCTGAATTCTGCTGTCAAAAATGCATTTCTCCGACATTCAGTGCCGTAATCGATGCATCGTCCGCCATCTTGTCCGTCATTTTGTGTAACTAAGTGCCGTGAAGTAAATTCTAAGATGCTTATTGGATTCCTTGACACCGAAAACCTATTTGCAGACACCAAAATTATGTTTCTAGAAGGTATACTAAAGAAGATATGGAGATTTTTATGTTTTGGCGGCCATCTTGTCCGCCATTTTGTAACCGATTCGTCTGAAATAATTTTTAACATGCTTAATCGATTCCTCGACCTAGAAACCTTATATGTAGCCACCAAAAGTATGTTTCTAGCCCACATACTTTAGAAGATATTGAGGACTTTATCCCTTGGCGGCCATCTTGGACGCCATCTTGAATATTTTCATTTCCCCAATGATGCCAAGGTGGCATCATTCAGTTTCAGTGTACGGGCATGTTGGTGAACACATTTGTGCAAAAACATTTTGTGCGGACTATTTTTTTGGGTTGCACCTAAAATCTTCATTTGGCAACCAGACTAACAATAATAGTATATGACTCAAATAATGGTTTTCGCCAAATAAGCACTTCATGTTAAAACCCAAAAAATGGAGTATCTGTGTTGCAAACCATATTTATTTATATACATATATAGTTCGTTTCGGTAAAACACGTGCATTCTGGTGCGTTCCCGTATTTTCGTGTTTTTACATAATTTGTTAGTGTAATTTGACATTGCGTATTATATATCATTTGTCTTTATCTATAGATGTACATTCGACCGCTAAGAGGGCATTTATGGGATTTTAACTCCCAACGCGGGTATTCTATCGCTGGTACGGATTACACATTTTACCTACTTTGAATTCGACTTTTTGTGTTTATAGTCTCAACTAGATCAGACTTACGTATTTTCTTAGTGGGTTTGAAATGATTAGTCCTACATGTAACTATTTCAGCGCCTTATTATTATTTTTTTTCTGCTACATACATGTTCAGCCATTCATAAAATTCCAATGCGGTTTACGCGTATGCGGGTGCGGGTTACACTTCTTATCCATTCTCCATTCTCGTTCCGGTATTTCTACGGACCGAATCCAAAGTACTCATTTCCTTTAATACTTGCGCATCTCGATCTAGTCCCAAGTTTCAATTAATAATTGTTATCTACATGAGACTGTTAACAGACAGATTTTAAGTTTTCTTTCTCGTATAATCGATTCTTTATTCATCAGTAAACAATTAAAACACCAAACGTATCACATAAAAAACTTGGACTCATATTAATATATAGTCAAGCCGTCTTGCGGCTTGACTAAAAAGTTGGACGGACACACAGCGCCAAGTGTGTGCGGCTATGGTTACGTACCGCTGAGCCACTTGGGGAACGTCGTTAGGAGAATTCAAACTGAACTGAACTTTCGAAAAGACAAAAATTAAAAATGTCTAAGGTTAACACACATGTGCCAGGTAAGAAAGGGCATTTTTTCCAGCGAAGCAGACAAATCAAATTTCAATGATTCAACGAAGCTAAATAAGCCTTTAGTCTTCAGAGGGCTTGAATATTTTCCCCCAAAACGTTCCAGGACCTAATTTTTCCAGAAAAAAAATGCCCAGGACAGGTCACATAACCAAGATGGCAAACATTTATTATAGTAAAAAAATTAAAAAATCTCCCCCAGAACCACGCCGGGCCGCGTAGCGCAATCGGTAGGGCACCTGACTCATAAGTCAGAGGTCCTGGGTTCGAAACCCGGTCTGGCCATATACTTTCGTTTCTCCTTCCGCTGATTCAAGAAGGGCAGTTGTCAGTTACTGGCGAAAGTATGTGCACTTAGTACTGGTTAACCGCTTAGGAGGTCTAAGCCTGCCCAGGAATAGTGTGGTTAGGTTAACTGACCGTCCCGACATGACCTTAGCTGTTTACCGTGGACGTTAAGCATTAAATCAACCAATTCTCCCCCAGAACCACAAATCCTATGATCTTGATCATCAAGGACTCAAAAGCTCAACAAAATTTATATAAATGATGACCCTGGGATGACCTTGATCTGTTTTACGGCAAAGTCAACTTTTGAGTCACTTAGGTTTTTCTATAGGAAAAAGTGAAAAAAGATGATTTTTTTAGAAACAATGCAGTCTGCTACCTGAAAGTTTGTAGATGCAGACAACTAATTAGGTGAATGAAGCTTTAGTGAGTATTCATGGTAAAGGTCATATCTTCACCTGGGCCTAAGGCCATTTACATTGAAAAATTAAAACTCGCCTTTTTTATATAAACTTGACCATCATGAAATATTTCCGCGCTTGCGCGGGCTCTTTTCTAGTATATATATGAAGAATCGGTACCAAATCCTCGCACATGTTAAGAATCAGTACCAAATCCTCACCGTGAGATGTGAAGAATCGGTACCAAATCCTCACAGATGCTCACAGACGTGAAGAATTTGTACGAAATCTTCACATATGTCAGTGACAGAACTCCACGGCTGTGATGAATTAGTACGAATTTTCTCAGATGGGACAAATGTGTATAAATTCATCATAGACGTGTAGAAGTCTTGACAGGTGTGACCGAGGTAGTACTAATAGGTTATACGAATATACCCATAGTTTAGTAATTAATTCAAATTCAAACCGTTTGTATATATGCATCAATGTCCTACTAAACATGTGCAATAGTATACACAGTCCGATGAGTCTGATTAGACAACGTCTAGTTGAGAATTGCGACTGTATATTCTGCGATCCCCGCGACGTCTTCTGCAACGTCGCTTGTGGCAGGTTAACGCTGACGAAGCTAACGTTTGGTTCGAAATACTGTGTTTTCGATGTTGAATGTGCATAAGAATGGGGATAACCATATTCAAAACTATAGTTACCCCCTAATTTTATCTCCGATATACCGTTGGAAACCCGAAGTGCTTAGAAACGTTGCTTGTGATTGAAAAATAAAGTCATGACAAATCAGTGTTTTCCAACAGAAGGAAATGGGTTGGGGTTTGGACAGACAAAGCAGTCACCCCCCCCCCCCCCCCCCCCCCCCCCCACACACACACACAAGGAATTTCACAGACACATTTGGCACAGGGTTGAGACATTAGTGGGATCGAATAGAAAATCTAGAATTGTATGAATATATCTTGAATGGTTTTAAAGTTGTAAATCGGACTTGATTTGTGACAGAGTATCAAGAAATGGACAACATCAGAAATACTGCCTTAATGGTAAAAAACACTGAAAAGCTTTTCACTTTACGAGCACTGGGTCGTCACCCTAGGTTCACAACTTGTTGGAAATGTTGACGCCCATTGTGATTTTGAAATGTTCTTAACCGAAGCATCAACTTTGGTATAAACAAAAAAAAGACATTTTAGCCGCTTAGTAAACGTGCATGTATTGTTGCTAAGGTACACAGTTCAGCTTCGTTAGTGAGAAAAACACACCTAAATTGAGCAATGCATTAAAAGATTAAAGATATTTTATATAAAGAGAAGGCATTTGAGAGTATTAGGCCTACTCTCCAAGATGAAAGGTTAGTACGTATGTAGAGCTAGTTCATCGACTCCATCGGTAGGCATTTTTCCGAACGATCTGTCCACTGGCACCAGAGCAGTGACTAGAGAACAAGTTTCTCTACCGATCTGGTAACAGTGGATCTGTCGCAAAGCTCGTGGGAAAGCCGGGAACGTTTCATTCGGATTACTCGGCAGCTTACATTAATTTCTTTGTCCGTCATCCATATCCAAAAGTGGATAATTACCCATATCTCTATGCGCAAAAACTGAGCTATCATTTGCCCTTCGCGGCCGAGCAGGCACATAACGTCGAAATGACGTCGTACTGACGTCGATGCGACGTCGTCACGTCGCATCGACGTCACTACGACGTTATTTCGATGTACTGTGTCCGCTGGGAGAATGCATTTAATAACACCTGCCTTCTCCTAAGTGGGGTCCTGGGCAAAACGTGTGGACACAGACCAGACGCCGCATGATGCGGCGTTTGATCCGAGCCTACACTCTTTGCAGCAAATTAAGTATTTTGTGAAATAAAATAAATAATTCGACACCAGTCCGACATCAATGATACTAATAATAGACCAGTCCAAATGTGTAGGTAAATTCACAAGGCATGCATAGATTAATCAGCTTTCTTGCTTTAACGCAAATAAGAGTTGAAAAATGGGTAATAGACTAAAAGGAACAAAAGACAGAAAGGTTGTAAATTAAGAAATACATTAAAAAACAGATTTAAGCTCAAGACTAAACTTGCGATGAACTCAGGGTAATGGGATGCGTTCTTTTTATGAGATATCCAGGGGTCGTATTTATAAAACCACTTAAGTGGTTGCTATGCTGTTGCTAAGGCTAAATTTCTGTGAAGGAGATTCCCTACAACTATGAAATTTGCTCTGGAGGAACAGTTTTTTTCAGACTGTTCCTCCAGAGCAAATTTCATAGTTGTAGGGAATCTCCTTTATAGAAATACAGCCTTAGCAACAGCATAACAACCACTCAAGTCATTTTATAAATACAGCCCCAGATTAAGTCTTTCTGATTCCACTCTCTCTCTCTCTCTCTCTCTCTCTCTCTCTCTCTCTCTCTCTCTCTAGATATCCAAATCTTTAGCATGAAATGCTTTTAACCCTAAAGCCAATAAAAGCAGAGGACAAAATCTAGGTAGACAAAATTATAAAAAAATGTCGAAACTGCTTTATATTGAGAATTCAAAGAATAGACCCAGATTAGGCGGCGCAGTATGAGCCGCTTTGTCTGGATCTCCGTTGTTTGCAAATTCAACTATTTTTGCCATAACAGCAGACGAAAACGTCTGCAAAATTTAAAAAATGTGCCGTCCGAGGCATATCATATGAATAGTGAGCAATTACAGGTGCGGCGATTTACAACATGATTTAACCCAAAAAACACCTTTTTAAAAGCAGACGACAACGCCCGCAAAATAAACAAAAAAATGTGTCATTCAAGCTATTTCAAATTTAGAATGCAAACATTATAAGGCATACCACGTAGATCGGAATGAGGCGGTTCATTATGAGTCTCATTAAATGGATCTACGTTGTTTGCAAATTGAACTTTTTTCTTTATGGCACTTGAACCCTTAAGTACAAGACCAACGCTAAGATGGAACATGGTTCCGAACCCTGTTAAAGTCAATTGTCAACTCGCTAAAGCTTGTGAATTATCTCACCGTACATGTACAAGCGGACGAACCATGCAGAATCTTCCATTTCTGTTGAAACAAGTTTAGAAAATATCAAATAAATAAAGGATCATGATGGTCCTTTATTGCTGCCCTGATACATCCACTGCTTCTACCAATCAAGTGCATGGCCAATAGGGGCATAGTCGCACTGTGAACAACCTTAAAACATTCATGCTGGGAAGTTCTTATGTACAGTTAAAAACATGCTGTTCACAATCACGGTCTTAGGATATGTTCTGCCGCGATTTGCGCAGAAACTTAAGTTCGAAGTTCTCGTAAAAACAATACAACAACAAGTAGGCCTATATTTTTAGTCCTTTATGGAGATCCACAATTTAAACAATACAATGCAATACAATATACAATATGTCAAGATACAATAACAGTACAACGCTCAATCTTTCTGCGATAATTGTCAAAACTTGTGACTGTTACATGTAGAAAGATTATGTTAATATTCACATAAACATAACTTGTCAGAAAAAAAATCGTTGACGATTTTCAGAAAAAATCACCGCCTACCGGGACTAAGCAACCACCCAGTGATTCATAGAGACCCTCAATATGAAAATTGAAACGATTAAGCTTGTCACGTGACCTACAGTATAAGGGTTTCGCACGAATCCAGCGCAGCAATGACTGGTAAGTTTTATGCAAAGTTTATTAAGACAGACGCCTAATGCCTCAGTTAACAAGGAACAAATACTTTTTTCATGCGGTTTTATCACAGGAGAAAATGATAGGCGTAAAAGACACCATTGTGTGGTGAATTAATACACAGTTCCGAGCCACACCCAGAATGTCACACAAAATCACAAAATATCGTATACCTGGCCAATGCAACGACAACTTAGCACGTGACGTAGTCTCACAAACAAATCGCACGTGGTCAATACCAACATAAGTCCGTGATTTTACCTTTCAGTTAATGAAGGGATGTATACCTGTTTAAAGAAAACAAACTGACACCACTTTTAATAAATTTTACCCTGCTTTGCAAGAACAGAACGCATCGGAAATGCAAGATGCGCCAACTGCCATGTGTAGGTCATGAGGAGGCTGATTCTTCGCCATAGATCGCCAACATTTAGCAGGCACTTGCATTTGTCATTTGTTTTTCCGCCATCTTTGTGTAAGCTTGTGAGACGTAGTAACAGTAACTAAGCAGACGGAGCTTAGCAGCTATTCTCGGAACTGTGTATTGTCTCACAGATGGTGACATTTGTAACGGCCCTACACCTTAAATAATGCGTTAAAGCCTACCAAAGTGGGTGTTTTCAGTTTGGAAAATTATGAAGAATTTTTATTATTTACAGAATCTGAGGGTCCAAAAATTTTTTTCGCTAATGCGAAATTGAGGCGTAGATCCCATAGTCCTTTATGTGCTACCCTAGGTCACATGACCTGCTGTGATTGTTTCTGTTTTAGTTGAATATTGTTACTTGAAAAGTGTTCTGTAAAAACACAACACTAAACTAAACCAGCAATTATTTTTTTACTCGCTTCTATGTCATACTATCCCCAACTTTTTGTGAGCAGTATATATACGGACCTTCTTTTTCTGCTTCGGGCACAAGCTTCTATAAACCGCCAATTGTGTAATTTTATGATTCTGTCAATTAGGAATTTTCACGAAAAGGAAACATAAAAAAGCAGGAGACGTAAAAAAAAGCAATGGTTGTAGGGGAGAAGGAGCCCGTAGATATATAAGTGTGATATTCAGAAGTGTGCAGCTGAACACTTACGGTGAAACGTGATACTTGTCATTTACAATATGTGATATTAAGAACGATGCGGTTAGATATAAACAAACATATTACTTGATAATTACTGGAGTTAACGCTAATCGACTTACCTCTAATGTAGTAGGTGTTTTTGATACATCTTGAAACACACGCAAATGTCTGCTGGATATATTTTGCCTTGTTAAAATTTGACTTGTTTCACTCACAATGGAAATTTGTTAAATGCATGTGCTCTTGTCCGAAAAATGTGTTCATGGTTCCTATCGAAGAATGGCATTACCCCTATGGACAACCCCCAGTGGGTCAATGGCAAGTGTAAATATTAAGAGAATAAATTTCATTTTTTCTTGCGTTTGTCGAGGTATAGACTTCATTGGGCCGCGTGCAAAGTAAGTGAACCCCGAAGGGGTTTACGTGAACTTTGCTAGCATCCAAATGTGGTTTGTACTTCGATGGACGCCGGAGAGGTTAAAGTTCATTGTTTATATTTACATTCTTTTCTATCTATTATTTGACCTCAAAATTGCGTTAGGGGTAAGAGGTGAGGAAGCTAAAAGCATTTATACGCAGTTTTCTACCGAAAAAAAAAACGGAACAGCCTCAATGACGTCATAACGTTACTTGCATCCATTCAGATCGGAGAACCATGGTTCATTTTGATGTCACTTAAAGTCATGTAACGCCGCGTGTACCGATGTAGTTATTGAAGTATAAACTGCATTATGTTCTAATGGTTTACCATAAGGCTTTTCAATAATGTAAATATTTGTAAAATAATGTATATTGAATAAAACGATATGTAAAAAATATGGTGTCGGTGTAGCCGAGGAGGAGCCGACAAAAAAAAACAAAAACAAAAAACTCTTTGTTGGTTTTGTCGTGTAGTTTATACTTCGATTAACACCTGAAAAATTAAGTTCATTGCTTAAATTTACATTCTTTTCCATCTATTAATTGAACATAAATTTGCGCTAGGGGCTACAGTCGAAGCAGAAAAAAACATTTATACGCAGTTTTTCTACTAACATTGGAACAGTATTAACGACGCCATAATGTCGCCTACGTCCAATCAGATTGGAGAGAACCATGGTATATTTTGACATCACTTAAACTCATGTAACGTCGCGTGAACCCATGTAGTTATTGAAGTATAAACTACACTGCGTTCTACTGGTTTACCATAGGGCTTTTTAAAATAAAATAATAGTAATAAAACCAATACCTTATTTTCCCAGAATATAAACGCATTTACCAATGACTGTAAAATATATTCATAAAAGTTATTATGTTCCCACCAAAGGTGAAGGGGACATGATGGTTTCAGTGCGATGCGTCGGCGTCGGCGTGACAACTTGTATCCAGTATATATATTCAACAAGTGAGTGGAATGTCACCAAAATTGCGTGGATACATCATTTGGAAAAGCCAGTGAGCTGATTAAGTTTTGGTGAGTTTGACCCAATTTTCAAGGTCACAGGAAATATTAGACTGTAAAATTTCATGCGTCGGCGTCGGAGTGTCAATTTCTTGTACCTACGATATCTCTTGAATTGGAATGTCACCAAACTTTCATGGATATACCATTGGGACAAGCTTAAGCGCTGATTAGATTTGGTGACCTTGACCTCATTTTCAAGGTCACAGAAGGACTAAGATATTTGAACTTTTCACTAAAACTGATATTTCTCTTGAACTTTCGGCTTTATTTCCACCAAACTAGCATAGATTTACCTTTGGGACAATCTCAAGATTTGACTATGTTTTGGTGACCTTGACCCCATTTTCAAGGTCAAAAGCCAACTTACAAAAGTTGAATATTTTGCTAAAATGAGACAGTTCTTGAACAAATGGATAGATTTTTATCAGACTTGCATGGATGTATTATTGTGACAGTTTTTAGACATGTTAATTTTTAGGTGACCTTGACTCCTTTGTCAAGGTCATAGCCTTGTATGTTGGATATATCAAGAACCAGTAGATGGATTTTCTCCAAACGTGCATGGATATACCGTTGGGACAAGCAAAAGAGCTGATTAGGTTTTGATGACCTTGGCTTCATTTTCAAGGTCACAGAAGGACTTAAATTTGTGAAAATTTCACTTACATTGATATATCTTTTGAACCTTTCCTCTGTTCCCACCAAACTTTTACAGATATACCTTTGAGACAGTATTTAGAATTGATTGTAATCTGCTTATCAAGGTTAATATTCAACTTACAAATTTTCCCTAAACATGAGATATTTCTTGAACCAATGGCTGGATATTCATTAGAAAAGCATGAATATATTATTGAGACAGGCTTAAGCCACTTTTAGTTTTTGGTGACCTTGACCCCTTTTCAAGGTCATAATTTTGTACGTGGGATATCTTTTGAACCAGTAGACGCATTCTCATGAAATTTGCATGGTCATACTACAGAGACAAGCTGAAGAGATGGTTGCATTTTGAATAAATTGATTCCATTTTCAAGGTCATATTAGCACTTAATAATTTTCACTATGAATATACTGTATTTCTTGGACCAGTGGATTGAAGGTAATCAGACTTTTATGGATATATAATTATGACAAACAGAAGAGATGATGAGATTTTCGTGAGCTTGACATCGTTTTCAAGGTCATAGAAGGACTTCAAATGCTCTTGACTGTATTGACATCTTTAGACAAAACTTGATATACTCCATTAACATAGCAAAGATTTAGGATAATCAAACAAGTTGGTAGGAATGCACTCATGGTGATTAGGAAGGGATGGGAAGGGGCTGGTGAGGGGACATCTGTTTTCCTCTGAAAAACATTTATAGTTTCACCTGCTAAACCGCAGATTTTTTTTTCTTATTCAGAGAACATATATGGTTTTAATCCAGATATTTAATCTTCAAATAATATATAAATGTCTCGATATACGAGTATCGATTTCTACAAGAAAAAAAAATTCATCCTAAAATCATACGTTAAATGTTAAATAAAGCTTTTCAAAAACAAAGATATGAATAATAAATTTGCATGCGGTTTTATGCTTCCGTAATATATAGTTTGAATAAGCTCTCTCAATATATACTGGACAAAAAAAGTTAGGGATCAACTATATGACTGTAGCTTAAATCACGAAAAATAAATCCTCCAAACATAATTTTCTTGTGTTCAATACAGCTGTCAAAGCGGCACAGATCTGCATGAAAAATATTGGAATCGGATCGGATGAGACACCAGTACAAACAAATAAACAGTTATACCCCTAAAATTGAAGTGAAAATTGGCATCACCACAGAATTGAATGTCCGTGATTCTTGGTTTTTAGCCATGCAAAACATTCCTAGTGCTCATACATATCTCTGGGGGTCTGAATAACTGCATGATAGCTTTTCGGTGTTCTTTCGGTAAAGCGCTAGAGGCTCATTTGGGGACTTGCTTGCCATTTTTTCATGAAAGGCCAGAAATAGCTCTCCAGGAGTTTCCTGAAGCCTCTGGTGATTAGAATTGGTTTGATGAAACATCTGTCAAGCATGTCAATCAGATTTAAAACTTACGATCAACTAGACTTGTCCATACGGACGATAGTCTCTGTCCCAAGTCACTGGTTTATCACAATAACGCTGTGAGGACGCGCATTTTTGTCCATTAAATGATTTAATCGGCAAATTTAAACGAAAACGGTTAGAAACAGACTTCACACAATTAATTTGCGCACTTGCACGGTGACAATGAGCCCAGGGTTGGTGCGATTCCATAGAAATGCGAGGCGACAGTTGGCAAAACGTGACACAAAGTGGCATCTGGGTCATTGGACCCATGTTTTTTTCACAGATGAGTCCACACTGTATACAGATATCCATGATGATGGGAGAAGGTTGTTACGCCTGCCAGGTCTACGTAGCACATACTATGAATCAAATGGTGTTGAGGAATATGACATGTCTGGAGGAGGGTGGTTGATGGTGTGGTCCGGAATCTGGATTGACAGCTGTGTGGACTTGCGCATGCCAGACAGAAGCGCTCTGATTGGTGTTCGACTTAGAAATGACATGTATATCCAATTACGAGACCGTTTGCTAAAGTTTTTGGCGATGACATCATCGAATCACAGGGCAATGTGGTGCACCAGTGCCTAGCGACAGACACCATCGCCCTCATTGACATGTCAATTTAATCTCAAGTTTTAAATCCGATTGAGCATTCTTTGGACATGTTACATCGCCAATCCTGATCACGAGAGGCTTCCCGAAACTCAAGAAGAGCTCAGTCAGGCTTTTCGTGAAAAATGGCAAACGAGTCCCTAAATAAGCCTCTGGGGATTTACCAGAAGCATACCAAGTGACTGTCATGCAGTAATTCAGGCCCTTGGAGGCCACACTGAGAAATGAAATTGATTTTTGCATGGATGAAATAAAACATGATGGGCATTCAGTTTTGTGTTAATGCCAGTTTTCACTTTGATTATAGGGGTATGCCTGTTTATTCATTTCTGCTGGTGTGTCACGTGATCAAATTGCAATATGTGTCATGCAGTCTTATGCAGCATCGTTAGATGTATTAAACAGAAGAAAATGATTTTTTGAAAATTACTTTTTTCAATATAAAAATTTCAGTCTAATGTTTGATCCTTAACTTTTTTTGTCCAGTATAGAAGAGAAATGAAAGACTAGATGACAAACAATGTAGATTCAAGTGAGGCGCCTCATCTGAATCTTAACTGTTAGCATATACAAGTGAGGCGCGTCATCTGGATCTTAACTTTTAGCATATACAAGTGAGGCGCGTCATCTGGATCTTAACTGTTAGTATATACAAGTTATGCGCCTCATCTGGATCTTAGCTGTTAGCATATACAAGTGAGGCGCCTCATCTGGATCTTAGCTGTTAGCATATACAAGTGAGGTGCCTCATCTGGATCTTAACTGTTAGCATATACAAGTGAGGCGCGTCATCTGGATCTTAACTTTTAGCATATACAAGTGAGGCGCCTCATCTGGATCTTAACTGTTAGCATATACAAGTGAGGCGCCTCATCTGGATCTTAGCTGTTAACATATACAAGTGAGGCGCCTCATCTGGATCTTATCTATTAGCATATTCAAGTGAGGCGCCTCATCTGGATCTTAGCTGTTAGTATATTCAAGTGAGGCGCCTCATCTGGATCTTAACTGTTAGCATATACAAGTTAGGCACCACATCCGGATCTTAACTGTTAGCATATTCAAGTGAGGCGCCTTAACTGGATCTTAGCTGTTAACATATACAAGTTAGGCGCCTCATCTGAATCTTAACTGTTAGCATATTCAAGTGAGGCGCCTCATCTGGATCTTAACGGTTAGCATATACAAGTGAGGCGCGTCATCTGGATCTTAGCTGTTAGCATATACAAGTGAGGCGCCTCATCTGGATTCTAGCTGTTAGCATATTCAAGTGAGGTGCCTCAACTGGATCCTTACTGTTAGCAAGTTCAATTTTTAGGGGCACTTTAAGGGTTAATCAAAACCACATTCCCTACATTCCAACATGTATGAAAAATATACCTAAGAAAATTTTAGTGATTTGGCTAGGAATAAAAATCTTAAATTTACCTCCAAACAAATTACGTGTCCATTCTCATTAACAAAGCATTCGATGACATCTGTGTTACGTTAATGAGTGCCTGTGGCGATGTTATTAGCTATTAAACTGGCTTAGGTCTCCCTACCTCAGCTTTAAGCATAGAATAATTCCAATAATGAAAATCTCATCTAACTGTTTACCAAAGGAACATGCTGAAAAGGTTACATTGCAGTGTTGTTTACAAGATGGTATCCATCGCAAAACATGACATTGAATATGTGCATGTGCTTCTCTGAAGAGAAAACTATTTTGATTTAAAAAAAAAACGGCTTTTTAAAACTTTGGAAGTGTAAGAGTCCTGGGGCCGTATTTATAAAACGACTTAAGTGATTACTATGTTGTTGCTAGGGCTGAAATTCTATGAAGGAGATTCCCTACATCTAAGAAATTACAGTCTAAAAAGACTGTTCCTCCAGAGCAAATTTCATAGTTTGCATAGAAATGTCGCCTTAGCAACAGCATAGCAGCGACTTAAGTCGTTTTGTGAATACGACCCCTGGCTAATACAGGATGGCAAGTTCTCCCACAATTTTCCGGCTATCAATTCTAAACTTAGTACAGATGTTCCAGCCATACTGAAAATGAGCGCGTGCCTTTAAAGAAGTAAAACTGTTCGGGGCATCATCTGTGTCTTACAGACGTATCTTATACAAAATTTAGCTACAGATAAGCATATTCGATCAGATACTTTCACGACGTACACAAAGCAGAATTTTGGGACTTTGGAGATGTTTTTATATATTTTCAAATGCCTGCTGGGTACATTTTGTCTTGAATACAGGTTCCACGTTTGAATAATCATATTTGGTACAGGTCGATAAAAACTTTTGTCCTACATGTATCTATTAATTTTTCTTTCAGTCTATGTGAAAATCTTTTCATTCTGTATTTCATAGAAGTAGATTTAACTTTGGTTTACATGTTGACAATGGGTTCTCTGTCTTTGTGCACTATGTAATGAAAATAACACCACTTTACTAAAGCTATCAAGCGGGGGTATAGTCGGATTCTCCGACATTTCTAGTATTTGACTTTTTTTCACTTACAATGAAAATTTGTCTAGATCTAATACATGATTTACTAGACCCTAAAAATAATTTCAATGTTTCTTTAGCAGAACGCGATTACCTATGGACAGCGCCCAGGTGGCTGTTGCGTGGTACCTACTGGAGGCTGTCTAGGGATATTTAATGAGCAATTTGATAGAGAGATTAAAATTAATCTTGTTTGAAATTGTGATTCAGATTCAGATTCAGATTTTATTTCTACTCTTAGGCTTACAAAGGTAAACAACATGAGGTACATTAATATTGACAAAATAAACAGTGATAGTAACAGCATGGCGGTGACAAAACAATGCATATAAATATTATGATATTTCTGTTCGTTAGAGAAGTCTATTCAAACATACACTAAAACATAAATGTATCGTCTGTAAGGCCTTCTTTTCATACGTATAAGTTCTCTGTCAGAGCCATAGACAAGCGTATTACCTGGCATCCTACAGGGACATACGTCATAGGACATCAATGGAGCGACTCCCGTGAGGTCCGACAACACAACGCTCACGTGGATTTAAAATCATTACCCAGAGGTGAAGGATTTGTTTATATTGATTTTCACTTGTATCTATGAGGAATCTCCCTTATCTCTCATGTCGTCTCGCGAGAGTGTCATGTCTATTTGGGAGAGACAAGCAGTATTTCCAGCTGATGCCGCTGTTTCCTGGCACCCCATCTCTCACAAAAAAGTTTATTGGAAGTCCCTGTAAGTCGCTATGGTAACCGTCTTTTCCAGATCTGTCATGTTTAGTGTCCCAGTTTATTTGCACAAAGCACCAGTGTTTATCAACACGTTTGTACTCTGAATGGCACCAACCTTTAAGGTGACCAATCATATCATTTCCTGGCAGGGCTTTTATTCAGTGGTATGACTGATAAGGGCCTAAGTTCTTGCAGTCGAACAGGCAGGCTAGTTTCAAATTGAATGCCGACTTTTGGCCCACCCTGCCCATTTTCATGTATATAAAATAGTTTAGTTAATGCAGGTTAAAGAGGGCACGTGGTAAAGTGACTCGCTGCTTTTACGTCGTTTCTATAGGTATGCCTTATTTTTTTTGCTCGTTTGCTTCTTTTATGTATCCTATCAGAGTATTTCATTAAGCTTTCCATGTATTGGCGGCAAGTTTAAAAATTAAATAGTGAGCATGATCGGCAAGTGTAACATGCTTATATGGACTAAAAGGCTGAAGTCTAAAGATTTTCCATATTTACTCCTTTTCCTTGGAATGTGTAACACAAAACAGTGGAGTGTGGTTTACTAGTGACTACCGTAATATGTGATATTCACCAATACGATGCCATCGTGTTGGTGCTGACAATTTCATCCATTTAGGAGAAGATATAAACTTTAAAGTCATCCCATGTAAATATATACGGACCTTCTTTCTCTGTTTCGGGCTGAAGCAACTCCAATTGTGTGTGATTTTATAAAAATGTCAATTAGGAACTTTTTCGAAAAAAAGCAGGAGAGATAAAAAAAAAAGGGAGTGCTTGTAGGGGAGGAGCCCATAGATATATATGTGTGATATTCAGAATTGTGCAGCTGAATACTTACGGTGAAACGGCACATATGTGATATTCAAAAGGCTGCGGTTAGACATATACGTAAACAAACGTATCAATCTACAATTACTGGATTTAATTAACGCAAAAAAGACTTACTTCTACTGTAGGAGGTGTTTTGATACATTTTGAAATGCATGCAAATGGCTGCATGATATATTTTGCTTTAATTTTCTTTTTTAATTTGACTTGTTTCACTTATAAAGAAAATTTGTAAAATGCATATGCCCTTGTCCCAAAAATAGGTTCATGGTTTCTATCGAAGAACGGACAGCGCCCAGTGTGTTGTTGCGTGGTACCCACTGGCGGCTGTCTAGGAATATATGAGGGTGTAACCCCCTCAAATCGTACGCAGTATTCAGCCCAAATTAGAGATTATTCAGTGTGGAGAGTCTTGGTACGCAGTATTCAAGAAAAACAGCAAATCATACGCGTACATGCAAAAAGATATATATAAATAAATCGACCGTCATTCAATAAAAAAATGTGCGAAGGCGCAGATTTTTTCTGTTGCATGAACTGACAGTTATAGAGAACTATAGCAAAAGTGCCTCTTGGATACCCTTCACATTTCAACCTGTAGCAGAAGCATCACGGTGTCCAAGAGGCGCTTTTGCTTTAATGTGTGGGGCCTGATGCAAAAATGTTTGTGCATTTCTTTCTATTTTATACGAATGCAAGCTCTTATAGAGTTAACGGAGAAAGTCAGTGTCAAATAATTTACAAGGAGTGAAAGAGGTAAAGTGTGCATTCATAAAACGCAACATTTTGCCAAAATAAAATCTTTGAATATTCATTCTATGCCAAAACCAAGAGAATAACTCTACCATATCGAGATTTCTAAAAATGTTTTACAGGCAGATGCCAGTAAAAATAACGGGGAATTGACTGGCAGCTTGTTGCCAGTATTCTACCGTAAATTCTACGGAAATATTTGACAGTGCACTGCCAGCTAAATTGCGTATTGCAATTTGATACTATTGCTCGACGACGCAGTAATGAGATCAAGAAGCGAAATAAGACAAAAAAAACACGCATTGGAACTCTGATAGAGATTAATTTAGTCATGTTTCTACTGAGATATGACATAATTATCTGGTGCATGAAAGTAAAACGCTCTTTTCATACGCATCATGCAAAATTCAATATAGAAAGTACATCTGGAGGCATAATTGGGCCACGACACGGTCTTCGATGGCGGTATGAAGGTAGCTTAGACCCTTAGCCAACCTTTCAGCGCACAGCATGACTCTGATCAGAAGGCTGATCTCAATCTCCGCTTGGCGCACATGCCACTTAGTTGGTTTTCTTGTGCCGTGGCCCATGCAATATGCTGTTGCTCTGCGAATGTTCTAATTTTGAGACAGAGAAGTGTACCAGTTACATCATGGTTTATCCGCCTTTACGGGCGATAATCGACGAGCGTTGGGGAGAGGACTGTCGACTGCACAGGCGACCAAATTATGCTCAAACTAGCCAGTATCAACCAGTACCAATCTTACCAGAGCAGACATTGCAAAGTTACATGATATTTCATGCTGAAGTACGCGTTTCTTGGCATTTTAGAAATATGATGCTTAAAAATATAAGAATTAGAACAACAGCTGCTTTCTAGTTGCCGCAAAATGCTTTCTATGCATATTATAACATACATTGTTGTATACCTAATGAGACTTTATTATAGAAAACAGTCGTGTTGTAATCGACAGCATTTTGCGTTGGTTTCCTTCTATGTCTAATTGTCGCAATGCGACAGAATTGCTGACTCTGTTAAAACACGGGTGTGCCAGGGCTTAAACACCATTAAAGCCCGCGTTCGTGTCGTCTGCAGAGCTCTGGATTCAAGATGACGTCCGTAAGAAGGTATATAACAATGACGATAAAAAGTTCTTCTGTGTTTTAACGCTTGCCCAAGCCCGAGTGTATGAACATGTTGCAGCCCTCACCGCTGCGCGATTCGGGCTGCAACACGTTAATACACTCGGGCTTGGCAGACGTTAAAACACGGAAAAGAATGTTTTATCCTTTTAGTACATCACCATGTAACATCATATGTGACAACATATTCCTTTATAATGCTACATGTAAACACCTTGCATGCTTTCTGAATATATAGCAAGAGGCTACCATAAAGAGTGTGTTATGTGATTCAAACTAATTTTGCCTGTTTCTGAGTTTAAGGAAACAATGAAGAAAGTGAACAGGGATAAATAAAAGTACTGAAAACAGAAAACAAGAACAATTGAGCCGCGACACGACAAAACCAACAATGTGGTTGTGCGCCCAGCGCAGACTCAGATCAGCCTGGGCATTCACCCAGTCTGATCAGACTCTTTGCTAAGCGCTTAAAGGGTAGCTGAGCGACTAAGCTACCTTCATGCGGAAAGCGAAGACTCTGATCAGACTGGGCGGATGCCCAGGCTGATCTGAGTCTGCGCTTGACGCACGACCACATTGTTGGTTTTCTCACGTCGCGGCTCAATTTAATATAGAATAACGTTAGAGAATTGCCGCAGCATGCTCACTAGCTATAATCGCCGATAAACACATCGCTACAAAAAGGCTAAATATGATACGGCACCTACTGCAAAACCAGCAAGCAATTACCTGGGACGTACCAATGCCGAAAGTTTCGTGGCATTTGAGGAATACTACTTGATGAAGTGTCGAAACTTCCGACACCGAGCTACACGCACGGTGTCGGAAATTTCGACACTACACGCACGGTGTCGGTTTTCGGCACTTCATCAGTTAGCATCCCTCAGATGCCATGAAACTTTCGCCATTGGTACATCCCAGGTAATGGCACACCAGGCAAAGCAAACGTCTGATATTTTTGCAAGCCGTGTGGATTAGGACTAACGTGTTTGTGTGCCCACGAAAAAGGTAAAATATTTTACGTCAAAAATTGCAAATATGACTGAGATGCATAGTTGTAGTTCATATTGCAGTCCTTCCTGTCCCCGCCTCCTCACACCCCGCAATACCACCAACCCAGCAAGCCCTTTCAACTGTAGTTTTCAATACTAACACCACATATTTAAAGATGTATTCAAATGGTTAGCTGGGTCAATGGGGCGGGGAGGGGGGCGGGAGGCAGGGGACAGGGTCGCCCAGACCCTTAAAGAGCAAAAATGAGGAGTTTTAACTAATCTGCACATAAACATACATGTATACTAAGCCTATATCACTGTACAAGGGTATTTGACCATGCACTAGGATAGTTGAATAGAATATGATAAAGCCAGTCCGTGGCGTGCAAAAACGTGCGCATGTCATTCAAAAACGCACGAATAAGCATTTGTTGATTACTGAGAGTCTCAATGTTACATGGTTTGTTATACATGTAAAAGTCTGCGCTATAGCCGTCGCCGTATTGCTAGAGGTCCTTTCCGACTCTACAGGAAGACAAACCATCATTAAATTCCTGACCTTGCTCATTGCAAGATTTGTCGTTTCCTGGAACCTTTTGGACTTTAAGCAGCCTCCTAATTAAAGCATCATTTACTTTGCAACCTGGCCCAAAGGTTATAAAACTTGAGTACATTCTCAAACTCAAAATAAAGCACACTGATTGGCTGCTTCCGAGTATGTCAAACTCAAAATAAAGCAGACTGATTGGCTGCTTCCGAGCACATGCTCGGAAGCAGCCAATTAGTGTGCTTTATTTTGAGTTTAAGATTATTCTCAAGTTTTATAACCTCGAATCCTGACAAAAGCTTCAAAAACAGACTGGCTCAAAGAATTCAGCAGCTCTTACTGTGTGCAAAATGTATGGTATGTGGAATAAGTCCAGGTATCATTGAACATGTTGAATATTGTAGTTTTCCAGTTGCATCCAGGGAAGCTCAGCGGAACGAATTATTGGCTGCACCACCTCACAACGTCAATCGTCCGTTATATCGAGTTAGGATGACTATAACAGTTTGGGTCTCGACACTACAAAACCAATAAAGTGGCATATGTGCCCTGCGAGGACTCAGAACAGCCCATGCATCCGGCGGATGTCCAGACTGATCGGAGTCTTCGCTGGGCACACATGCCACTTTTTTGGTTTTGTTGTGTCTCGGCTCAAATTATTAATTAAATGTATGAAGCAATCTAACTCGTTTTTACCCAATGCTACTTTATTATTATAATCATTTTTTTTCTTTTTTTCTTTTTTTTTTTTTTTGCTCCTTTTCTAACATGAATTACTTAATAGCAGCTTAATGTGTGGGTGCTACCAGAAAGTGTTAGTTTCACAATAACGATGACAATGCTTTTCCATTTGCTGCTACCAGATGTGTTAGATGTGATGACTTCATGTTAATTCCTTTATGAGGTGGGCATTATAGTAATTGTCTTTCGACAATGGCAATAACACGCGTCACATTAAACGTCACAAGGAACCTTTAACTGTATTCACTGCCAAACTATTTAGCGAAAAAAACTGAGGAGCGCCATTGGGTGATGTCCTTTGTTCAATGAAATAAAGATAATTTTGGTATATTATCAGTATCCATTGTATATATTTATCTATCGGCCATGTCAAGGGAATCGGGGCTTATTATATGAACGACTCGTGCTTAATCAGTTCTGTCTGCGCCGCATCCGCACAGTCTGAATAAAGTCTGTCCTGTCATTTGTCCTTAGATAGCTATGAAAATCGTAATCAGGCCCATGCAGTTGCGCTTGCTGATCTGAGTCTTGACAATTAGTATAACGCTATAGGACACATTTTCTGTTTGTGATACGAGGGTCATTTCAGAAATAATGTAAATGATCTCCGTGTATTATATTATTTGATATTTAACAGTGATTCTATAAATCATTGGAAAAATAAATTCAAGCACTTAAAAATGGTTTAAGAAATTTCCAAATCACTCATGCATGATATCACGTGCGTATACGTCATAAGCGTCCGGATACTGGAAAGTGGATAATGTTATTTGCTAAATGAGACAGTCAAATGATGTTTTAAATGAAAATATACGATAGTATTGTTCTGTATATGTACAGCAAGAAAATATGAGCTGAGGGCCTATCTTACGTACATGTATATATACAGAGGTGGGAGAAAAAGTAGTAGCAATCCACCTCTGTCTGTACGCAAAGTTATGATAGTATGAAAGGGGCCTCCACAAACACATATAGTCCATTTCTACTCAGTGTCTATACCCTAACAACAGTTTTCAAGGTGAATGTTGAAGAAAATGCAATGTGAATAGAAGAGAATGCAAACTTAACTGAGTGAAAGTCTTTTGGTGATATGTCCGCCTAAAAGTTAAAACATAAGTTTAAAAAAAAATCGGTCAACATTCTTAGGAATGGTAGACTCATTTACACTGTTTCTGAAATGACCCTCGTATGTCGGGTTGAAACGAGCAATCATGAAATAAGGTGTCTCATAGCGAATACAGTCGCAATCTTTATATGAGCCGCGACACGAGAAAACGAACAATGTGGTTGTGCGCCCTGCGCAGACTCAGATCAGCCTGGGCATCCGCCCAGTCTGATCAGAGTCTTCGCTGTCCGCATGAAGGTAGCTTAGACCCTTAGCTACCCTTTAAGCGCTTATTAAAGAGTCTGGTCAGACTGGGTGGATGCCTAGGCTGATCTGAGTCTGCGCTAGGCGCTCAACCATGCACTTTGTTTTCACGTGACGCGGCTCAATTTTATCATATTCTAAGCCCTGTCTTTGAGTGCACTATATCATATGCGATAATGTGTCCATTCAAGACCCAGAGTAGTCTGTGCTCCAACTGCTCAGACATGTTGGTTGATCTCATCTGTATCCAATTATATGTATGTGCCCTGTTCTTTTCCCTTGCATCTGCTAGTGTACAACAACAATATCTGCACTCTGGATATTAGGTAAGCTGTTTTGGTCTACATTCTTCAGAAAACACATATTTGTCATGTGATGAATCCGTATTTTTATCACACTTTTGAAAAATGTGTTAATATGATGTTGCATGATGAAACTTTGGTACTGTGGACATCTTTGATGAGCAATCCACTAGGCACACAACATTGAATCAACACTGAATCAACATTGATTCAGCGTCAAATTTTCAGAAAGATTCGTAACGTAATCACTGCACTGGACTTATTCAGATTAAAATCTTAAAGGGCTTCCGTAAATAAATGAAAATCTGAAATATACTGCTCACAAAAAATAGGGATACTTTGACATAGAAGCGAGTGCAAGAATTAATAATAATGGCTGGATTATTGCATTTTGATATTGCACTATTCTAGTGTCAATATTCAGCTAAAACAGACACAGTCAAAGCAGGTCACGTGACCTATAATAACACTTAAAAGAGTATGGGGTCTACACCTCAATTTCGCATAGGCGAAAAAATTCTTTTGGACCCTCAAGTCATGTGAATATTCAAATTCTTCATAATTTTCCAAACTGAGAAAATCCACTTTGGTAGGCTTTATTGCGTTATTTTAGATGTAGGGTCCTTGCAAATGGCACCACTTTGAGACAACTGACCACACAATGGTATCGTTTACGCCTACCTTTGATAAAACAGCATGAAAAAATTACTGCATTTTGTTAACTGAGGCATTAGGCGTCTGTCTTGATAAGGTTGGCATAAAAACGGTCAGTCATTGCTGTGCTGGATTTGTGCGAAATTGGGTGTCGACCCTTGCTCTACTTCCAATTTACTCTAGGTTACTTGACAAGCTTAACCGTATCAATATTCATACTGAAAGTCTCTATGAATATTTGTTTTATGAATTACAACAGTTTTATGTTCATATAATCTTTTTTCTTAAAAATGTACCCCCTCATTTTTTCACCATTTCCAAAATAAACAATTTTACTTACTAATTTCGTTAGCTAATATATAATCATTTCTAACTCCATTATAAAAATTCAGAAAAAGTGTTTCAGTTTAATGTATTTTTAATTATAACATAATATCGAAAATGAAAATGTAAATGAACACTATCGTCAGCCAATAAAAAAGTCGCCGGATACCACGCCTTACGGTCATATGACGATACCTGGGTATTTTTCTGATTCGTGCACGCGCTAGTGACGTCGGAGCAAATTAATTCTATCGAAGAAGGCGATTTCGGCCGAGGACCGCGTTTTTATAAACTTTATTTTATTTCTTGGTTTAAAATTCCTTTTCATAAAAAAATGCTCTTAAGATCTATTGTCAAATGTTTAAATGGGCCATTTCGAAGTTACTGTGAAAATATTTCATGGAAACGTTTTTGTAATCATAAACAAGGGTGTAAATTTTTAATTCTACTTTCTTAAATGTCTTAATATCTTACTTTTTATGAGCAGTATAGAAATATTTGTAATCACGATCAGTGCATTTCAAATCTATACAAACACTTATAACACTGTCACTGTACTGGATTTATTTCAGTTCAGATTCGTGCAGCAATCAGTGCAATAATTAATATTTGACGAAACTTACTGCACGTTTAATTAAAGTAGTGTACTAAATTGTCCAAAGTCTTAACTGCAGACAGATTCGTAGTAGTCAGTGCAATGAATATAAACTGTTTTGCAAAAATTTCTGCAGATTTCAGTAAGGAAAAAAGAGTTGGCTTTTCCTGAGTTTAAAGGAAAACACTCACTAAAATATGAACAGACTTTAAATTATAGATCTCGATTAACAATTAAATTTGGTGGAAATTTCATGAAAATCGGACTTAAAGGGAAATCACCTCAATGTTCGTGCGCATACATTTTGACGCAGCGTCATTGTTTCCTGCTATGGTTATCATGACGTCGTTTGCCGCAAAGCCAAAACGTTTACGTCACTTTCGAAGACAACATGGCACCTAAATGGACGCTTTGTTGAAACAAACGTATGAGTTTTTTGCGACAGAGAAATTTTAAAGGTATACTCCCTCGTATTTCATTACGAAGTAATCACAAAATTATGTAACTGGTTAGTTATATGCAACATAATTAAGATTTGTTCAAAAAATCTTCAGCGAAAACCTGTTTGTTACGGAGGCAGAGATGATATATCAATGCATACCCTTCTTGAATATTCACGAATATTTTGTGGTCATAAATTGATTGACTCCCACAGGCGTTTCTGCAAGCATGTTTTGAATTTTATGATTGGTGGGGTAAATAACTTTACAATAGCATTAACTCTAATCTGTGCACGTGAGTTCTTTTCAGCCAATAAATGTATGAAGACGATTAAAGAAAAGGCTTAAGATTATTCATGATATAACTTTAACCTGATTAACTATGATTGCTGGGCGTATCCAGTCTTCATTTTTGGCGGGAATGGCGACCCGCTATTGCCGCTCTTTTTGTTTCTTAAATTCTCCTATTTTCGATGACCATCACAAATCGTAAATTTGGCAGATAAATGTACTTTTAATAGCAATCATTATCATGCCTAGGATATAATGTTTTGTGAGAAATTTTAAAGGTATACTCCCTCGTATTTCATTACAAAGTAATCACAAAATAATGAAACTGGTTAGTTGTACGCAACATAATTAAGATTTGTGCAAAAAATCTTCAGCGAAAACCTCTTTGTTACGGAAGCAGAGACGATATATCAAAGCATACCCTTCTTGAATATTCACGAATATTTTGTCGTCATAAATTGATTGACTCCCACAGGCGTTTCTGCAAGCATGTTTTGAATTTTATGATTGGTGGAGTAAATAACTTAACAACAGCATTAACTCTAATCTGTGCACGTGAGTTCTTTTCAGCCAATAACTGTATGAAGACGATTAAAGAAAGGGCTTTAGATTATTCATGATATAACTTTAACCTGATTAACTATGATTGCTGGGCGTATCCAGTCTTCATTTTTGGCGGGAATGGTGACCCGCTATTGCCGCTCTTTTTGTTTATTTTCTTAAATTCTCCTATTTTTAATGACCATCACAAATCGTAAATTTGGCAGATAAATGTACTTTTAATAGCAATCATTATCATGCCTAGGATATAATGTTTTGTGGGAAATTTTAAAATTAATAGAAATATTGAGGGTGTAAATCTTTAAAATTAATAGAAATATTGAGGGTGTAAATCTTTAAATACATAAACCTGGACAAAAAATGACGAAAATGGGGCTGAAGAATTTAATGCGGAAAAGAGAACGCCAATTCTTTTGGGGTAGTGTGTAAATTTTTAGGAATTATCTGTGAGGTAAAGAGAGGATGTGAAAACTGCAAGTGCATTTTGAATCTAATAATTACTTAATGCAAGCATAAATACAAATAAGGACTTAGTATATTTGGCTTGAGTCATGAAATACCTATGCAAACAGTGAAAGCGGAGATCAGACTGAGCAAATGCGCAGGCTAATAGCTTTTACTGTTAGGTCATGTCATTAAGATAAGCTACCACAATGCGCAGGCTGATCTAAGCATTTACTGTTAGATCTTTTTCCTGTAGACGGAGAGAGGCTTTCAAAGGGAAGTAACTCAGTCTTCAAGCCTGCTAGACCTTCCTCATGCAGCCTAAAAATTACGACGTCCCAAACGCAAAAATATAGTGAAATTATTCGACCATAACCCCAAAGACACATGCTCATTTACAGTCCATGAAAATGAACCCTGCAAAGTTTCGGAATGATTCTGAGAAGCGTAGCTAGGCGGCGAAACTCTTATTTTTCATTAATTGCCATAGACTTTCCACAGGATTCATATATTGTCGATGCGAACGGGGAAAAATATCAGGCTGCGCATCCTCGGTAATTGGTCTAATGATAAATTGAAATCATGCACCACGGACCAAGCTTTGCCAATGTTTCTGTGAAAATAAAAGTCGGGCAGCTGCCAGGTCCAATTTACAACGTTCGCATATGAGCTTGTTAATCAGACTAAATGGGATATAAAAAGTTCGAGTAGTCTATGAGAAACAACAATAAACATGCTGCCTGGTTTCAGTCCTTGGAATTTCTCTCATCAATGTGTTGTCTGCAAACGAGAAAACTTCGAAGGCGACAGTTTAATATAGACTATGTGTTTCAAAAGTAATACGGACCTTGCTGAAAATGAATAGGGAATTACATTGCATTGCTATAAAACAAGCATCGAAAGGTAAGAGCATTATCAATGTGGCCGTTTACGGCGCCAAATAGCGACGTCAACGCATAAAAACGTTGACGTCAACGCGCTTATATGAAAACCGCGCAAAATAAAAGTGGTTTTCCTTCCATAACTCGAATATTTGGCCGATGACCTATATTTTTTATTTGCTTATTTGCACTGGGTAGATCATCCTTTTATCATATCAAAAGTTCATAAAAAAATTCAATTGTGGAACTTTTTACATTGAAGAAATTCCACGTGTTTACCAATAATGGAAAATGGCGGGAAATTAAAATCTGAAAATAACCTATATAATGAGGCATACGACGATGACACTTTTGATGTTCAAACAAAGAGACAAGAAAGAGGAGTTAATTAATTTTTATTTCGAAACGATCGGTCATCTATTTTCTCGGATAATGTCTTCTTAATAGACACAGAAATTTTTCACACAGGCATATAGATGGTGCTGCATTATCTAAAAAAGTAGTACAGTGACCCCAATTTTTATTTCAATTTTTAACTCAGCAAAATATATTCTACCACTGTATGAAGTTTCAACAAAACTCAATTGCAGTTTTTATAGGGTGATTTCCCTTTAAAATAAAAAAGATATGAAGATTTAAAAAATTCAAAATGGTGATCTCAGAGGCGGTCTCATTTTGGAAGTTCCTGTCACGTGATAAATATTTTAATCTAGAAAAAGTGCATAAATTGCTTATTTTTACAGTATTTTTTAGTTTAAATTGTTTCTTCATGAAATAAAATATAGATTTATGCATTTTGTTCACCTAAAATTTGTTTGAAACTAAAGTTATTTAAGATTTTCATTTTTGACTGTGAGTTTATGACGTCATTAACTCACAGATTTGCTGGTTCCCAGCTCAACATTTCAATATCTATAAATTGTCGTATCTTCCTTAATCTAAGTCCGATTTTCATGAAATTTTCGGCAACTTTTAAGTTTTATTGAAAACTTTCAATTTGAGTTCAACATGCATTTTTGTGAGAGTTTTCCTTTAAATTAACCAGCATTTTAGTGAGAGTTGTCCTTTAAATTAACCAGTCTCTGGTTTAAATGGCCCGCTCATTACCATAAATGTCTGAAGGAATACAGTAAATCTGGTCATTATGTTATCTTCCTCTTTCAGATATAAGAATGAGGAAAACACTCAGACTTTTAGCTAATGGTGTTATACTGTCCTGTTTGCTCCCCAGCACAGTCGATTCCTATAAGGCTGCTGTATATGAACATGACGTCTTTTTTCCGGCTGATAGGTCACGAGTTGTAAACCGAACTGAGGCTTTAAAGGTCATGATGGAAAATCTACAAGTCTACTCCGAACAGTGTCATAAAGCATCAGATCAGGTATGGATATTTATGCCCCAAAAAGTTTAAGTTCAGTCAAATTTCGATATCCGGAAGTCAAAATTCATCTCGAACTACTGAAATTTCAAAGTAAATTTTCTGTTCCCAGAAAATTTACTTTGAAATTTCAGTAGTTTGCGATAAAAGGAGTTGGAATGTAAAGAAAAATAAGAAATGTTTCCAAACTATATTCTTTGATATATACATATTATTATAATAGTAACTTGATCTGGCGTCCTGTATCACGTCGAGTGGATGAGGTCATACCATCGGATCACCCGAGACGCCTGCGCCGAGGGTGATCCGATGGTATGAGCTCATCCACGAGATGTGATACAGTACACCAGATCAAGCAACTATACTCAACCGAATTAAAAACGCAACACCTAATCTTTCAAATATTTCATGGCTCTTGTCATATGCAGGTCATTTTCAGTTTAGTTTCTTAACTCGACAAGGATTAACGCTTACTGTCCCAGATATTCAGTTCTGTTGATGAACTGGTTCACGCTTGAGAGATCATTACCTATAGCTACCCGATTTTCAAAAGTCTCAATTAGGGATATGTCTGCCAAGGTGCTTGGAATAATGCACGCTTATGTAAGCCTGCGTTTGGAGGCCAAACATTTTCATTACCACCCAATAATAATTTTTAGCCTTGTAGAAAGTGTTCGACTCACTTCTGAGACCATAGATTATCCTAAACCCCCCGTTCGATGCGACGTATACATCCTTATCACGTTAGTTTTGCATCTTTTTGAGACTTTTGAAATTCGGGTAGCCGTCGGTAATGCTCTCTCAAGCGTGAACCATTTCATTGACCAAACTGAATTTCTGGGAAAGTAAACAATAATCCCTGTTAATTTTAGAAATTAAACTGAAAATAATCTGCATATAACATGAGCTATGGAATAGTGGATAAATTAAGTGTTGCGTTTTTTATTCGGTTGAGTATATTATAATAATTTGTTTATTATATACCTTAGGGAACAGTCAAGCAGCTATAATACTTCGACCGGATTCGAACCTGTGCGGCAGAAGTATTTAGGTAGTCATGAGGCAAACGCTACCGACTGAGCTATCAAAGCGCGCCATTTGACGTATTTGTTGACGTTACGTCACTGCTCCCGTTTCTCTGGTTCTCGTTTCAACGATGCACGTTATAAAATTACGCGCCTGAAGCTGGAACTCAGACGTACCCTCGTTTTAAAGGATAGTGATACGGATTCAGAAAACGTCAGTTTGATACGGCCTCGTGTATCAGATGGCCAGAAAACAGGCAGTTCAAAGGGTGTATCATTGATAGGTATATAATAAAATAGGGTACTTTGAGATATCAGCGTTTGAGCTAACGAGAGTCAAATGAATATCTGTCTGGCTATCTTCAATCGCGATCATTATTGCATTATTTGCTGTAAGTAAATAACATCATGTACATGTATTTCGAACATACTGTACCAAACATTTATACCTGTGATTGCATTTTAGCTGTATTTTGCATGGAGAATGGTAATTCTATATCAGTTTTCTCAACACCAGTAGCACATGAACTGAGATCTACAGGCTTTGCTCTACTAGCATCGAACAACCTTTACTTTTGTAGACGATTGTGCAAATGTATTCATAGGATAATTCAATTTCAAAGTTATTGCCTTTCTTTTTCTTATCGGTATATTTCGAAGTACATTCCACTCATCAACATTATCTTTTCATCATATTATCTACGCTTAACTGTAACGTTATTTGATGCGCTCAAAATTTATAAATATTGCCCTCTTTTTATTATTAGCTCACCTGAGCCGAAGGCTCATAAGGTGAGCTTATAGTATAGGCTTGGTCCGTCGTCCGTCCACACTTTTAAGTAGTAATATCTGCTAAAGTAGCTGGCCAATCTTGATCAAATTTTATGTGTAGCATGGTTGGGATGGGGGATTGATTGCATGTAGTTTTGGGACAGATTGGTTTAAAACTGTGGTTACCATGGCAACAAAAAGGTCCCATAGACCTATAATGGGGAAAATGTTGTCCGGGCCCTAACTTCTTCATTTTTGATCGCAACTTCTTCAAACTTGCAGATAAGCAAGACAGTCAAAACATCTCGGACCAGTTCGAATTTGGGTCAGGTTGGATCATTGTTTTCAGAGTTACTTGCCCTTGAGTGATAAAATATTTTCCCATAGACTTATAATGGGGAAAATGTTGTCCGGGCCCGAGCTTTTTCATTTTTGATCGCAACTTCTTCAAACTTGCAGATAAGCACGACAGTCAAAACATCTCGGACCAGTTTGAATTTGGGTCAGGTTGTCATTCTTTTTAGAGTTACTTGCCCTTGAGTGATAAGATATTTTCCCATAGACTTATAATGGGGAAAATGTTGTCCGGGCCCTAACTTCTTTATTTTTGATCGCAACTTCTTCAAACTTGCAGATAAGCAGGACAGTCAAAACATCTCGGACCAGTTCGAATTTGGGTCAGGTTGGATCATTCTTTTAGAGTTACTTGCCCTTGTGTGATAAAATATTTTCCCATAGACTTATAATGGGGAAAATGTTGTCCGGGCCCTAGCTTCGTCATTTTTGATCGAAACTTCTTCAAACTTGCAGGTATTTAGGACAGCCAAAACATCTCAGACCACTTTGAATTTGGGCCAGGTTGGATCATTCTTTTTAGAGTTACCTGCCCTTGAGCGATAAAATATTTTCCCATAGACTTATAATGGGGAAAATGTTGTCCGGGCCCTAGCTTCTTCATTTTTGATCGCAACTTCTTGTAACTTGCAGGTATCTAGGACATTTAAAACATCTCGAACCAGTTCGAATTTGGGCCAGGTTGGATCATTCTTTTCAGAGTTACTTGCCCTTGAGCGATAAATATTTTCCCATAGACTTATAATGGGGAAAATGTTGTCCGGGCCCTAGCTTCTTCATTTTTGATCGCAACTTCTTCAAACTTGCAGGTATCCTGGACAGTCAAAACATCTCGGAACAGTTCGAATTTGGGCCAGGTTGGATCATTCTTTTCGGAGTTACTTGCCCTTGAACGATAAAATATTTTCCCATAGACTTATAATGGGGAAAATGTTTTCCGTCATCATTCTAGTGCCTTCATTTATGGAATGATTTCAATTGTACTTCACACAAGTGATGAGTATGACAATATCTTGGATCAGAACACGTTTCAGCATTTGTGGGTCAAGGTGAAGGACACAGTGGCTATTTTTAGAAAAACTTTGTCATTGCTGTAGCGCATCAGTTTGTGGACTGAATTCAATTTGATATCACACAAGTGATTAGTATGACAATATCTTGGGTTAAGGTCAAGGTCACAGTGGCTATTTTTAGAAAAACTTTGTCATCGCTCTAGAGCCTTCATTTATGGACCCATTTTGATTAAAACTTCACACTAATGTTTAGTATGACAATATCTTGAACAAGCTCGCGTTTCAGCGTCCTACGGTCAAAGTCAAGATCACAGTGGCTATTTATAGAAAAACTTTGTCATCGCTCTAGCGCTTTCATTTATGGACCAATTTCGATTTAACTTCACACAAGTGATAAGTATGGCAATATCTTGGACAAGTTTGCGTTTCAGCATTCTTGGGTCAAGGTCAAGGACACAGTGGCTGTTTTTAGAAAAACTTTGTCTCGAGCCTTCATTTATGGACCGATTTTGATTTAACTTCACACAAATGTTTAGTATGACAATATCTTGTACAAGTTTGCGTTTCAGCATTCAAAGGTCAAGGTCACAGTTGCTGTTTATAGCTCACCTGAGCCAAGGCTCACAAGGTGAGCTTATAGTATAGGCTTGGTCCGTCGTACGTCCACACTTTTAAGCATTAATATTTGCTCAAGTAGCTTGCCAATCTTGATCAAATTTTCTATGTAACATTGTTGGGGTGGGATCTTGATTTAAAACTGTGGCTACCATGGCAACAAAAAGGTTCCATAGACTTATAATGGGGAAAATGTTGTCCGGGCCATAGCACAGTCTTTAGTTTTGACTGCAACTTCTTCAAACTTGCAGGTATCTAGGACAGCCTTAAAATATCGGACCGGTTCAGATTTGGGATAGGTTGGATGATTCTTGTCTTTTTCATTTTCCACCCTGAGGGTCACAGGTATGATACCACCTATGTGTTCAATTTGCCTTAGAGTAACTTACCCTAGAGTACTGAGGCTGAATGGACTCAGGTGAGCTACAGGACCAATGGTCCTCTTGTTTGCATATGTCTTAGCTTTTTGTTGTAAAATACAGAACAAAACTATGACTTATGACATGCCCGTTTACATATTTTTCAGGGAGCCCAAATAATTGTGTTTCCCGAGTACGGCGTCTATGGCTTACGATGGAATCGTAAAACCATTGCTCCCTATCTAGAGTACGTTCCGAACCCATACGTTCAGTTCTGGAATCCTTGCACCAGCTCATCCACTCACAATGATACACAAGTTCAACATTCCCTTAGCTGCATGGCAAGAAATAATCATATTTATGTTGTAGCAAACATTGGTGCTATGCAGCCTTGTAACAAAGTCGACCCGAAGTGCCCGGATGACGGGCAGTACCAGTATAGTGTCAATGTTATCTACGATTCAAATGGTTCTTTCATAGCCCGATATTTTAAGCAGAATTTGTATTCATATGAAGTGCCATATTTTGATAAACCTACCAAAGTTGATTACACTGTGTTCAATACGACGTTTGGACTCTTTGGAACATTTACGTCGCATGACGTCATGTTTCATGAACCAGCCATCACACTGGTTGAGAAAATGAAGGTTGAAAACATAGTTTACCCTGCTGCATGGAAAGACGAACTTCCATTAAAGGCTGCGGTTGAATTTCATTCTGCTTTTTCTATGGGAATGGGCATCAATTTTCTTGTCGCAAATTTACATAGGCCCTCAGAGGGCTACCATGGTAGCGGAATGTATTGGCCAATGGGAACTTCTAATGATGGCGTATATTATTACAATGATTCCCCAAACAGCCCGGGACAACTTCTTATACATGAAGTGGGGAGAAGAAGTGATGTCAGAAATATCAACAGCTTGACTCGCGAACAAAGCAGATCTAGGCCTATGTTGAGCCAACATACTAAATTGCATTCTACAAATTTCCAAGAAACCGATACTTTTAAGGCGGTGGTGAACCATGATATGTATACGTTGGCTCCAATTCACTCATCCTTCGGTGATCTACAGGTTTGTCAGGGTACGCTTTGTTGTAGCACTTCATTCGAAGGTATGGATTTTGAAAACACAACATATGCTCTTGGTGCCTTTGACGGGATACACACACGTGACGGGCCCTACTACCTTCAGGCTTGCATCTTTATTCAGTGTGCTAATGATTCATTGGCGAGTTGTGGGCAACCCACAAAGATTTCTACAAGCTATATGGACAAGATGTCATTTAGTGGCAATTTTACAACTAAATATGTATTTCCAGAGGTTCTTGTGACTTATGATCATAGTTTGGAGATCGTGACAAGGACTTGGCTATATCAGGAATCCATTATCATTGACGTCGGTGTACCCGGTGGTCCACTGTCTATTTCTATCTATGCAAGGGATTACTCACGTGATCCGCTATAAACCCGGCCAAGCGGGTACACAAAGTCAGACGACAAAATGTGATATTTGTTGATGACTGGCGATGTGTTAACCCTTCAAGCGCTAAAAAGCAGACGACAAGATTTACGTCTGCAAAAATTTCAAAATATGTTTCATCCAAGCTATGTCATATTGAAAATTCAAAAACTAGAGTGCAAACCGTGTAGATCAAGATGAGGTGGCTCATAATGAGCCACCACATCAGGATCTGCACTGTTTGCAAATTCTGCCATTTTCATCACTGGCGCTTGAAGTATTAAGGAATAAATTGACTTTCCTATATTCTCAATTTTGGGCTAAAATCTTAAAAAAAAATAAAATTAAGTATCCCAAGTTTTAGGGGTTTTTTTACGGTTATATTATATCAATTTACTGGTGATTGATGCTGCTTTTACCTAAGTGATGCTTTGCTTTCTATAAAAGAACAAAACGTTCCATCAGACGATGTGCAAGAACAAGGACCGTAATTTCACATTCAGTTTTGATACAGATATAAGCCGCGACACGAGAAAACCAACAATGTGGTTGTGCGCCCAGCGCAGACTCAGATCAGCCTGGGTATCCGCCCAGTCCGATCAGACTCTTCGTTTAGGGCTTGAAGGATAGCTGAGGGTCTAAGCCACCTCCATGCGGACAGCGAAGACTCTGATCAGACTGGGCGGATGCCCAGGCTGATCTGAGTCTGCGCTGGGCGCACAACCACATTGTTGGTTTTCTCGTGTCGCGGCTCATATAACGTTAACAGTCGGTAGCGCGTCTGACTTATAAGCCAGAGGTCCCGGATTCGATACCCCGTCCGGCCACTTACTTTCATTTCCCCTTTCGCTGATTTAAGAAGGGCAGTTGTCAGTTATTGGTGAAAGTAAGTGCACTTAGTACTGGTTAACCGCTTAGGAGGTCTAAGCCTGTCCAGGAATAGTGTGGTTAGGTTAACTGGCCGTCCCGGCCTGACCATAGCTGTTTACCGTGGACGTAAAAACAATAACACAACAACAACGTTTACTGATGTTGATTCGATTTTATGTTTGCTTGTCTGTCTCGTATCTTCAAACCATCTATGTCATTTTCTTAATATGAAGGTAGACATCATCAGTGTATACGAGAAGAACACGATCTTCATTGCTAGTAAGAGTGTGAAGAGGAAAATTACCCTTTTTGCAGAACTTCCTCGAGCGTGACAAAAACACTTCCCAGCACAATCTATGGACAAGCTTTCAATGGAAAGGACTTGGTATGATAAGGGCCATTTTTGGCCCCCACTCAAATTCTCTTAAAATTGCATGGTTTCTATTGCTTATCATTTGAGCGTATGGGAACAAACAGAAATAATATGTTTCACTTTTTTTAATTCTCAGAATAACATGATTTCTGACATGCCTATGTTGGGTCAATAATATGAAGGAAAATTGCAAGAAAAACTCAGTTTAATCATTTTTCCTTTAAAGAAATAAGTCATTTATAATAGCCTTTGAAAGCTCTTGATAATAGGCCTTTGATGAAATGCTTATACGTCGGGTACCATGGGTAATTACCTGTGCACTGCACAAGGCCTGTCAAGGTACCCCACCCACTCATGTTTGCAAGTCAAGAGACGCTAACCAAAAATTCCAACAGATCAAAATGAAATTTGTACCAAATTAGTCCTTGTGTTCTAACTAAGAAAATGAATACCCACAACATATGTTTATTTTGTCTATGAGCAGAGATATGGGCGTTTTTGTGTTGTGAAAACAGGGAAAATGTTCCGAACGCTGCTTGTTTGGTGATAAAAAGTTAAAAATAAACATTGAGCCCGGTCTCCAGCACATTTAATATTTTCATGGCATGTAAATATATCAAAATTATGTCCGCATATAAAATATAAAATGTGCTGGAGGCCGGGCTCATATATTTTGAAAGCCGCGAAGGCTACCAAATTCGTCTTTTTCGTCAGAATCCGCTGGGGGTATGGGTATGTTCAAGATTAAAACACACAAATATTTTATGCAAGAACTGGTTGGTTTTGTATTTGCTGTTACATTCAAGGTTAGAACTTTCCTATGAATGCATTTTAGTTATCGAAATAGAACTTTTGAAAAATGAGTTTTCTGGGGGCCAAATATGGGCCTTATCATACCAGGTCCTTTCAAGGGGAAGTAACACTGTAGTGAAACGTATGAATTAGCTCAAAGTCTCTCTTATCCAAAGTGTTATGAACATCAATAGTTTAAAGAATATCGCTTAAAATGTAGCTTGACTCATATGACTCTCTGATGAGTTAGGGGACCTCCATACGAACCGAACTACCAACTTATTGTGTGCACCGCGGCGGAGGGTGAGGGTGAAGGTTTGGGCCCAGTAAAACCGGTTTAAACCCCCAGTAGTTGTTACTGACCGTCCCAAGGCGGTACATTCGTTGCGGTTGCATTTGTTTTATGTTCGGTGCCGTTTTTATTGTGTTCTCATTTTAACCCTTCTATAATAAAAATATAAATAGCTAAAAATAGTTGTTAAATGTTTTTCGTATAATTTGCTTGGTCTGTTGTAACCCTTCTGTTGGTCTAAATTATTTAGTTCAATAAAGATAGCTGAGTTGCCACCTATTTGGGAAAGAGCTGCTGACACGGCTTATCACTTCTAATTTATTGTTTGTTGGGATGTCTTTGTCAATCTTTCCCTTTGATGTAGGGGATAGGGTTTGGGATCTGATTCAGTCAGTTCCTGAAGTGTACTTACTCTTTAAATTTATTATGTGAATGAGCTTTCTGCAATATAAGCGAGAGGTCATAATTCTTAGAAGAGAAAAGTTCGTTTGAGCTTAACGTAGTTTCACCCATAGTAACAATGTTAGAAAGTTTTAACAAGATGCCTCGAAAATGTACCTTCCAGCTTGCAGACTGAAACATTTTCCCATGGTCTGATAGAGCTGAAATTTGCACTTATGCGTGTCTGAATTTAAAAAAAAAACAATATAATCAAGTTTCAGTCTGAGTCCTTAAAAAGTGTTGGCTTTTAGCATGCTGACCAGCTATTTTCCAAGAGCCCATAACTCTGTAAAGAAGTGTTCGATTTGACTAAATAATTAACTTGAACGATGACTAGTGTGTGTAATAATTGACATTTTCAATTTAATCCAAACCGAAACGTATTCTGAATATGAACAAAATGATATGCTTCATTGAGAATTTCTTCAAGTTATAAAACAGTAGAATCTAATTACTTGAAGTACCAAACTGTACACCTTTTTTGTGTGTGTATGTTCAGCTTGGTACATATACATCAAGCAACTGCGAGCACTCACGTTGTTGCAAAGGCCTTTGATATTTTTGGAGTTGTTATTCTAATATATTTTTCTGCAACAGGTTTCGATCCGAGGGGACTCGTGTTCCCGGTTCGGAATACCCGACCCCTATTTGGTTACCACAGAGAAAGGGAGTGGGAAGATTAGTGTTCTGCAGTATCTTTTGGGAGTAAATGTGCCTTGCTCAAGAACACAACACGGCGCCTCGAGTGAGGATCGACCCCCGACCTCTCGCTCCGGAGTCCGAGGCTCTACCACTCGGCCACAGCGCTCCCCAAGGCACGAAATTAATCAGTTTTTTGCTGGGCGCTCATTGCATAACTACGGATCGTGGGGCTGCCTTATGTAGCCAGCGAAGACTCTGATAAGACTGCACGAATGCACATACTGATCTGAGTCTTCGCTGAGCGTACATGTGAAATTGAAGAAATTATCGTGTGTCATGCATGTGTGTGTGTCTTCTGAGAAAGTACACTGTGATACAACGGTACTAGTATTGTAGAGCGAAAGTTATTTTGTCGATGTTTTTACTTGACTTCGGCAATGTAATTGGTGTATGACTATTTTATCAACGCGCTATGTGCATATTTGTTTTTAATTTCTAAAGTACATGCATTGTTGAGCCACAATATGCTACCATACACAAAACGCTACCGATATAGCATTTTGTGTATCCCTGCCTACACAAAATGCTATCTCAAAATTTGGGAACATATTGTGAAGGTATCATATATGCCCTACACAATATGCTCCATCTAACATGAAAATGAGGGACCAAAATTTCCCCGGCGTCCATTCCGTGCAGCTTCAGATCAGAGGGTGATTGCAAAACTCATTGTTGGAAAATGAGGGGGGGGGGGTCTGATCCCCGTCTCCCGCCCCTGTATCCGCGCATGGGTACGATAATGTCAACTAAGACCGGGGTTGCCTTAAACATGTTTTTCTGAGTCCAAGTCATTAAGTCGAGCTTAAAGTGATACTTTTTCCTGGTAGAGCATATTGTGTATCCTCGAACGACCATACAAATAACATATGTACCCTACCTACACAAAACGCTACCAGAAAGCATTTTGTGTACACTGCCTACACAATATGCTTTTTTGTAGCATTTTGTGTAGGCAGGGATACATAAAATGCTATCTCGGTAGCGTTTTGTGTATGGTAGCATATTGTGGCTCAACAATGCATGTATGTATGCTTTACGTTCATGGCATCAAAGGCGATAAACCAGTATCTAAAACTGCTCATCAAATGCTGCCATGTAAGTCTCATGAAATCGACGACTGAGGTTCTAAAAGTGTTTTCTTTCTGTTGTTGTTGTTGTGTTGTTGCTTTAGGTCCACGGTAAACGGCTATGGTCATTTCGGGACGGTCAGTTAACCTAACCACACTATTCATGGGCAGGCTTAGACCTCCTAAGCGGTTAACCAGTACTAAGTGTCCATACTTTCACCAGTAACTGACAACTGCCCTTCTTGAATCAGTGGAAGGGGGGGGAATGACCGTAGAAAAGATTTCATGATCAATTTCTACGAAAGTATGTGGCCGGACTGGGTATCGAACCCGGTACCTCTGGCTCTTCAGTCAGACGCGCTACCGACTGCGCTACGCGGCCCGGCGTATTCTTTCTGTCCGCGACAACTGTCTTATATGAGCCAAAACTGTAGTGGTCAGTAGCTGAAAGAAACAAATTTTGGCGTACCACCAGTAAACTAATCGGGTCCAAACTTGATTAAAGGATTTATATTCCGAATTCTGGAAGTAAAAAATGCCGAAGGGTCGTCGCTGTCGAAATGAAATGCATTAACTCAGCTTGATGAAAAACAACTCGATCCGAGTCACTGTACAAAGATAATAGCGGGTCACTGTACAATTTCCAAGCTGTCTTCTGCAAGTGACTGTACGAATATCAATCGATGAACAACTCAGCATTTCATCACTTTTATTCACCCCAAACATAAAAACCGAGGTACTACCGTTAACCTCAGATATTTTATACCCCCATTCCACTGGATGACGCTTTGACTGCGCTCTTGACGATCATGGCGCTTCTCCGAAATTTTCGAAATCGCCGCAGAAGCGTAGGCATTTGCCAAAACTTGGAACTTGTGCGCTTCCAGTACGCTGCCAGTACGCTGCCAGTACGCTTCTAATACGATCTCGCCACGCTAGTCACGATACTGCCGCGATTTTGCCGCGCTTCTGCCACGCTTAACGGACTTCGAGGGCGCTTCTAATACGCTGCCACTACGGCAAAGGATTTCAGGCTACGCTTGATCTACGCTTATTACGATGCACTTGCGATCGTGCTACGACCTAAGTGCCGGAGCTGCGCTCATGCTGCGCTTGTGTTACGCTTTGTAACCGCTTCTATGTAAATCGGCTGAGAATCGGGTTCAGCAGAAGTGAGCCACCAGCCTTCAAACAATATTGACATTATAAGACTTCCAGTGGCTATGGCCCAGCTGGCAATCATGAACTAGTGACTTCGAACAACTCGTCTTGTTTTTCTTGCTGTTCAGGCTCAACTGGGGCATCTGTTCGGCGTTCTGGAGGGCGCCTATCTGGCTCAGTTTAGAGAGCAAGAGCCTGCCCCCCTGTCAAAAGCAGAAGGCGAAATCCACACCCAGGTCTGGTCAGGAGACTATTTTCACGCAGCCTGTACCGCAGGAGAGGGTATTCCAACTCTTGTTCCGGGCAGTCTGCATCTTGAATGAAACGGGAGAATCGAGTTATGAAACGTCGTGGAAACGCGGCGTTTTCATGCCCAGATCGCCATAAGAGCAGAGGAAACGCAGATAAAGCGCCAAGAGCGCAGCGGAAGCGTCGTGGTCGCACTATTCATAAATAACAGAGTCGCAGTGGAAACGGCAAGAGCGCAACGGGAGCGCAAAGAGCGTAGCAGAAGCGTAGCTGGGTCGCAGACGAATCTCACGGCGCTATCGACACGATCCCGCTGCGCTGGTGCTGCGTTGCTCCCGCTGCTGCTGCGTTCATGAATTTCGAGCTACGTTCTTACTACGCTTTCATTGCGCTTTGAGTCCACGGCGCTTCCGCTACGTAGATTTTGAGCAGAGTCAAAACAAGCGCCGTGACTTGGCGATCATGCCGCTTCTAATACGCTTTAACTGCGACCTAGAAGCTTCTCCTGCGCTGCTGCCGCTTCTGCTACGATCCAAGGCGCTTTGTCCAAAATTTCGGAGCGCAGTGGAAGCGCCGTCCAGTGGAATGGGGGTGTTAAAGACCAATACTCATTTGCTGAAAAAATAACAGTTTATTTGTGCCTTGACACGAGAATACACGACCCTTCACATGGACGAAATCGTGTGCTGTTTTGCGTGTTCAAATGATCAAGAACTTGTGTGTGCACAACTTGGGGAAAAACATAAAGCATTCATGCTCTGAAGTTCTTCGTATATTATAAGCAATCCATAGAAATCGAAATAAGCAAGATAATAATGAAATTAAAGAAACCATCGTCATGTTTACTTACTCTCTCCGTGTATCGCTTTACACCAAGTGTCGGATTCTCACTGTACAGAATCACAGGAGACGATACAATCTCAAACACTGTACATTTCCGCTCCGACACTGTGAATCTTTCTGTTTCCTATCCCATAACCTTGCAAGGTCGTTGGACGCTTTTTTCCATCTATTGAAATGTGTTTGCAGCTGCTCTCTTTGCGCTGGCAATGTCTATTCCCGCCCATTCTTTAATATTGTCTTCCCACCTCTTCTTTTGCTTGTTTCTCATCCTTTCACTGTGCCCTGTAAGATTGTTTTTCCTTAGCCAGAAGACATAGAGATGTGCAAGGTGTCAAATAACCTATATTTTCCTATATTTTTAGGCTTACTTAAAAAATCCTATAATTGGCCAAAATACCTATAAATACATTATGTATTATCTAAAAGAAAAAAGATACATGAACAGATTTGGCTACCTGGGGTGTAAGACAATAAGCAATACGTTTTGGCCAGCGCTTCCTAAACTACAAAAATCGACAGATGTTGTCTTCTTTTCCCATATTTATTTGAAAAAAAAAATCCACGTACAATATAGAACCTATGTTTTTGCATTTGGGTAAGCAAGGAATACACAATTTAGACAAGTGGTGACATAATAGGGAAAAAAGAAAGTACTAGAGTTCTTAATTTTAGTTTACAATGCAGTTCATGCAGATGCATGTCATTTCTGGAGCTTGGAGTTTACATTTGAGCCGCGACACGAGAAAACAAACAACGTGGTTGTGCGCCCAGCGCAGACTCAAATCAGCCTGCACATCTGCCCAGTCTGATTAGACTCTTCGCTAAGCGCTTAAAGGGTAGCTAAAGGTCTAAGCTACCTCCATGCGCACAGCGAAGACTCTGATCAGACTGGGCGGATGCCCAGGCTGATCTGAGTCTGCGCTGGGCGCACAACCACTTTGTTGGTTTTGTCGTGTCGCGGCTCATTTCCATTCAGGTTTAGTGCCCCTGCCCAGTCCAGCTATTGGAAAGCTTAGCTATAAATGGATGGTTTACTTTGAAACTGCTCTATTATCTGCAATCCGAACCTTCTCTGACCTTTCACCTTGTTACATTGTGTGAAAGCCAGTCAAAAAGTAACAGAAGGCTTTTGTTAGTCAGAGAAGGCTCGGACTACATTTCTGGTAAAATTTCTGGTTCCTTGGACTTTGAGACAGCGAGTGTTGACTGTATTACCTCATAAATATTAGCTCTACAGGCTGTTGACAACGTCTCGTCCCGACATGTTTAAATCAGTTATACAAACACTAGATATGGGGAAAAATGATATTGAATAGTACTAAAGAAATATGAAGATATAATCACTAGTTCAATATACACCTGACATGTTGTAGAAATGAGAATACTGAATGGTAGGACTCTGGGAGACACCAGAGGCAGAGCAACTTTCCATGGCTTTAACGTCTCATCAATTGATGATTATTGTATTTGTAGTGCTACCTTACTTGGAGATGTAAATAATTTTTGTGTTCATGATTTTGATGTTACCCTTTCTGATCATGCTTTGATATTGGTCAATATTCAGTCATATTTTTGTCACCAAGACGCAAATAATCTCAGAGAAGCACCTAAATCAGTTACATGGGATGAAGTTAAGAAGGCAAATTTCAAAAATAATTTATCTTGTATTTGCAAAAACGCATTTTCTAGAGAACTGACCTTTATTCATAATGATTTGTCTTTGTCTGAACAAGAACGGGTTGATAAGATCGTAAATAAGATATCATCAGTACCCAACTGTGCAGCCCTTAAGGACCAACGAGATAGGCCAAAGAAAAAAACGCATAAAACGTAAAAGAAAACAAGCCTGGTATGACAATGAATGTTTAAACAAATATAGACAGCTAAAGTTTTTGAGTCGTCAGCTTGCAAATAATACCTGGGATAATCATTTAAGATCTAAAAATTTTCATGAGCATAAGCAAAATAAACACTTAGTCAGAACTCAGAAGGAAGCATAGGCAGTTTAGAAATAAGCTTTTAGGAGCTTTAATTGAAAATGAAAAAAAGAATCCTAAAGATTTTTGGACCACAGTGAATAAATTAATGAAAAGTAATACAGGTGACCCGTCACAAGATGTTTCACCAGACTCCTGGACACAACATTTCAAATCTTTGCCGAATATGAACTATACAGACAACTTTCCCAGGAGTCACATATTTGATTCTCTTGGCCTGAATAATTCCCTCTTAAATGCAAACATCTCAGTATCCGAGATACAAAAAGCTGTCAGTAGTCTTAAAAATGGTAAGTCTTGCGGTCCTGATGGGATCTCAAACGAAATGTTGAAAAATTCCTCTCAGTTTTTTATTGAAGAGTTTGTTGCTCTATTTAATTGTATTTTAAAATCCGGAATTTATCCAGATGTTTGGCGAGATAACATTATAAAACCACTTTATAAAGGTGGGGGAACTCAAGATCCCTCAAACTATAGAGGTATAACTATTTACTACTTCTGGTTCATTTTCCGAGGCTATAAATTATTTGTGTAAAAAAGCTTAATAATGGAATCATAAATTAATGATAACATAGGATTGAATTGTATATTCACAAGTATTATAATAATCATATTGATTTTTATAAGTGAATAGAACCACTTTAATAAGTATTAGTATATAAGTTTGTAATATAAGGGGTTTGGTACAGCATGTGTTATTTGCAGATTTTGTGATGTTTATGGTGACAATCCTGTAATTGGATTTTAGACCAATAATAATATTTGTATTTGTATTTGTAGAAAATCAACGCGACAATACCAGCACTGTAGCTACAAGTCAGTCATCTTAAATATAAATTTCACGAAGCTTTTCATTATCAGCCTTCCAGCATCTCGAACTGACTGAAATACTGTGTGAGGTACGTTAAACTCTAATCCAACCATCCATAATCACAAGTTCAATACACACTATATCAAATTGTCAAATCTTGACCTGCATTCCAGCTTGTAGACTGGAAAGTAAATACGAATTAGGCATAACAGCTACAGATACTGGAAGGCACAAATGTCTCATGTTCCGTGCACCTTATGCCCCATAAGAAAATGTGTTGTTTACTATTATATTAGAGTTTATTAACACCCACCCTTACCTCGTTTTCATTTTGGGACGGATAGAATCCTAAACTAACGCAAATAGACTCCGAAATACACAGATAGAGTCCAGTTTTCACAGATAGCGTCCGATATGGTTATGCACCGTGTATATTTTTTTAGAAAACTACGAGACGGTACCATCACTTTACAAGTCAGACACTGAACAAGCTTCCGTACAAGAATAAATACTGCAATTCTCCACGGGGACAGTTTTCATTGTAAGAGTCTGGTTTTACGTACATTTTCCGCATACACAACCGAATCGAGAGTTTGACGGGAAACTTTAACCTCCTACAAGTTCCATCACTATTCAAGGTATACATAATGCCAGTTTTCGGATAGATTAAGACATTCAAAGTCTTGTAAATCACATAATCGCGATGATTCACCAAATAGATATCGATAAATATCGAAGTCCATATGTATAGGAGATAACGGGAATCCCCGCAGTGACGTCATCGGATGACCACGTATGTGGCTTGGTTGGCAAAAGATTAGCTTCTATAGGATAGTCTGAAGTGTAATCGCTAAAATGCGTAAAGGGTAATAAGTGCGAATAAATAGCTTCCGATTTAAAACAATTGGAAATAAGGTCTTAGTCACCCGTCATACGAAAAAGAAATCATTTAATGAATTGAATCCATCTAGTAAAACGCGTATTTGTGTATACCCATCAACTTAACCGGACTGAAAAAATATTAACAGAACAAAAATGAAAATAATGTAGATCAGTATCTTAGTCTTTTCTACTTTAAAGTATATTTATAAGTATAAATAGGATAAGATGAAAAAAAAAAGTAGACTATTATATCTAAGAGAACTTAAGCGGAATTACGGTAAAATGTCGAGCGGATTTAAGGAAAAGAAAATTAAAAACAAAAATAATAGAAATAATAATATCTATCGATGGTTGCGATTTCTTAAAATTTTATAAACAATAAAGAAAGAAAGAAAAATAAATAAAATAGAGGAAGCCATACGTTTGTACTAGCGGATAATTAGCCGCACTCGGCGAACAAACAGTTTATTTCAGATACATGTTTATTTCAAATTTTCGCCACAGGAAACTAGCGGCGTTTTTTGAACAATGATAAGTCCTTGATCAAAGGATCCACTGAAGCGTTTTTTGAACAATGATAAGTCCTTGATCAAAGGATCCACTGAAGACAGCGAAGATACTATTATACAACAGGAAACAAACATTTTTAATTCAGAAAATTAACATGGGATACAGACTCAGATACCGTTTATTAGCGTTTCTACGATAAAAAAGTATATATTGTATTCTGTGAATGCGAGATCTAACAAGTTAAGAATAGTTTATTGCTAACAATAATTCAATGATAAAATTGAATTTCGCATTTCATCTCGTTTCAGTGTAAGCTTTTAGCTATATCCTAAAACCAGTTTATAAAATTCTTTAAAAGAGCTAAGCCAACAGTACTTTTTGAAAGTTACGTGAGGTTCAAACGCGTGAATGAAGAAATGTAAAAGAAAAAGATATGCATCTGAGTCATTCATCAACGATTCACTGCCATTTATTCAGTCATTCATTCATTTAATGGTTTGTTTGTCCGTTCGCTCATTCGTTGTATTTTCTGTTTCCCGTTTTACACACTACATCATCTAGACTTTTATAAATTTGCGCTATGGTCATGTGTGATGGAGAGGAAAAAATATATAACTTTGAAGCATCTTTGCACTCAAATAAATCATGAAATTCAATTTCATTAAAGAAAATGTAAGCCTTACATATTTCTGTCTAAAACATTAAAATTTTGCTGTTTTAAATTCATATTTTATACAAACAATCATGAATATTAAGTGTATACTATAGTAATGTATTAATCTTTCTGCCAACCAAACTCGGGGAATCCCCCAGGTGTCTTATCAGTGACGTCACGCTTTTATCTCCTATAACTTATCTTGGATTTTTCGACCGTAGGCGAGCTTGAATAGTTTAGATCGAAGTTCTCGAAGCCGGGGCGTAAGATTTTTTAAGAGTCCGTGACAAATGGCGCCCAACGTTAATGACCCACATGTGCATTAGAACTCCTCAAGTCTCATTTCCACTGATTCTTGTAACTCCTGAGAATTCGAGGACAAATTCAATATGGACGGGGAGAATGTCACAGGGTATAGGTTAGGTAGGGGAGACCGGGATTGAAAGTGCCACGGGTTGGTTGTGCCAAGGGCCATTATCCTGCCGTTTCTATGTCGATGACATAATGGTTGAGAGTTTTAAACGCGCAATTCTTTGAACAGCTTCCTACGAGAAAATCGCTTTTAAATTCTCGTAGCTTTTTATTTTATATTCGAAAATCGATTTTTCCGAGGTGTAAGTCAAATTTCGAAATTTCGATAAATTGATTATTATCCAATACATGATACCCCGGAAGAAAATACTTTCTACGCGATAGCTGTTAGTCAGACAAGCCCTAACATCACTGACGTTTTAGTCGATATAATGCAAGCAGTTTTTCACGTAATGATTATCGTGAGTGACAAGGGTGGGACGGGGTAGGTTTTGCCATCAGACAAGGGGTAGGTTGTGCCACTTTGTGTCAGTTTATATTAGGCCTAACTGTCTGAAAAGTGAAAAAGGGTATTTTTGCTATGATCACACTCGCACATACGCACGCACGCATGAGCATAGGCACGCACACACAAGCTGTTATCAAAACCAATGCTAATTTAATAAAAGATCCCCATTTGTTTCAGACATTGAATAGTTACTTACGAAGTTCCACTTTGCTATTTAGTCCCCAATTTTTGGATATCCAAAAATCATTTTGGTATGGCAACAATTAATTTGTGGATAACGAAAATACATTTTGTGATATCACGAAATAATAGTGGTTATCCAAAATTATTTTGGCTATCCATAAATTGGTTTTCAGATATCCATGGATACCCCAAACATCGAATTATGGATATCCCCAAATCGGATTATGTATATCATAAAAATCGAACACTAAGACGACTTTGTATAGCCTGTCCATAAACGTATTTTCAGATATACATAATTCTGTTTATGGACAATGCATTTAAGTCAAAAGCGGTACTGTCGTTTTTATCAGTAAGCGTTATCCAACAATCGAATGATGAATATCCTAAGTTACACCTGATTTTAAGATATCCTTGAATCGATTTTACATCCAAAAAATCAAATTATGGAATCATGGATATGCGATATTCTACCTGATTTTGGGATATCTTAAGATGAATTTAGGGATATTATAGATTTGAAATTTGGATATCCAAAAAGAGAAACATGGATATCTAAAAGTCCTAATGAAAATTTTGACTTTTAGAATATCCATACTCGATTTCTGGATATCCATCATTCGATTTTAGAATATCCATAAATTAAGTAGAATATTTTACATCCAAAATTTGAATTATGGATATCCAAAAAATCGATTCTCCATAAATCGAGAATAAATAATAAATCGGGTACCATAGTTTCTGGCTTTTCAACTATTTTGTAAGCAATACTGATGAAGTTTTATTATTTTTGTTAACGAAAATTAGCTATAATATTGCAGCTAAGCTTTTGAGGTATAAAACAATAAGCAAAAGCCTCTTTTTGGATGTCACAACCTACCCCGGGGTCTGGCACAACCAGCCCCGTATGCGGGGTAGGTTGTGCCATCCGACAAGTCTTTAAAGCCTCACCATGCTGCAGGTGTACAATATATCTGAACTTGAACGTTTACATTAAATGGCGCAAATGTAGTGCTCTATTTTCAAGTTTAAGTCACTGTAATATATGCAAATGTATAGCTGGAAAGACTGAAAATTCAAAAAAGTGGCACAGTTTCATCCCCGGTCTCCCCTATATCATACACTTGTACTGCCTTGCAAGCCGGCTTTTTAGCGACGTGGTAGAGTGCTCGCCTTTAGATCGAAGGGTCCCGGGTTCGATTCTCAGCCGGGGCGTGAGACTTTTTAAGAGTCCGTGACATAAGCTTGCATGCCCCATCGATTAAATATAGCCATAGGCTCTATTTTTCACGATTTTTTTTTTCATAAAATTCAATTTAGGGACGAGTCATTCATTGCCAGGTGGGGGGCCGGGTACATTTAGCGGGGGTCGGAATTTTTTTTGGTGATGTACTGGGGGGTCAGAAATCAAAAAGCCATGGAGCAGGGGGGGTCGTATATTTTATTTGGCATATTGGGGGGTCAGAATTCTTCCATCAGTCTTCTTTTTTTAAAAATGTCTCAGCTTCTGGGGGGCTGCGCCCCCCAGACCCCCCATTACTTCTAGTCTTCTAAGCTTAAACTTCAGCTTAAAGGCATTTAAAGGAATGAGCACAAAAACACATGGGTGCTTAAACATGGGTGCTTCATATCCAAGTAAGATATTTTTCATAAATTTGCTAGTAGGACAGTATGCATCGTCTATGAAATCGTGTCGAGCAGATAATTTTGTTCTTGATTAAATTGAATGCCTGCATCTCCAGTTGTCTTGTCACCAGCAAACCTATTGTGGCTTCTGGGGGCTGCGCCCCCAGACCCGGCTCTATTACTATTATTAACAGTTTTATTGAACATTCAAGGACAAATTTCTGGATAGCCAAAAGCAGGAAGAAAGTGCAAAATATCAAAATATAAAGACCATTAATCTCCATGATTTACAAACCTGTCATAGTAAGAAAATGTTCTTTGTGTTTCATACAGGTTGGATTGAGGTCAGTCGGTAATACAGTGTGTGTGTGAAGGTTAGCTTGAGAGTTGGGAAGGTGTGTGTGTGGGGGGGGGGTCATAAACTGTTTTGTCATCTATCTGGGGGGGTCGGAAAAATTTCTGGTGAGACTGGGGGGGTGGAAAAATTTTGGTGACTCATATGAAAATGTACCCGGCCCCCCACCTGATAATAAATGACTTGTCCCTTACTTGCATTTTCTTTTTAATGTAAAAAATACTTATTATCAATGTGTAAAAAAAGTTTGTAGGCTAGAAATACAATTTTTTTCAAAGCAAACAAAGCGGTGATTTTTTTCTCATCCAAAATACAATGGTTTGAATGCCCCGCCAGTATTTCAGCCTTCCCGTCTTGTTATTGGTCAAAGGGAAGTCACCAAGGTAAGAGAAATATGTATCGCCTCCCTTGCTTATCAAACCGGGTACCAGATTTTGACCTCTCAATATCTAATAATAGAAACGTGTTAAATGTCGGTCAGTTTTGTATATTCGACAGTTTTTGTGGTTGCCAATCAACCTATTGATTTATTTTATCATCCTTTTACAAGTTTCAATAATCTTACTGCCAAAATCGACGTTAGTGTGACTTCGAAATCGGCAGCCCAAAGACAACCGGAAAGTTGACGCTTTGCGCAGTTGTCACAGAACGTGCATTTGTTTACATCTAACAGCTGATGACCTCAGTTGCCATTGGTGACCTTTAACCCCTAGTTGAAACGCTGGTTTAAGACGTTTGATAAATAAGCAATGCTTTTGGATATCATAAAATATTCTCTCTGTGATATTTGAAGCTAAGTTTGTAGGTTAAAGCTGGTTTGCTCGTCAGTAAATAAGAAAATATATAAGTAAATGGGAGGGACTAATGACCACGTGATGGACTGCGTCACTGACATAATTCACCATCCGCCATATTTGTTGTTGTTTTGGACAAATCAACAGTGATTTCAGGGAGCAGAAAATAAAGAATTTGTTGAGAAAATGTCATCCCCAAGTCCAGGGAAACGACGTATGGACACAGACGTTGTCAAACTGTATCCTTGTTTTCTTGTAGCACTTAAACTGTAAGACGATTGACTCCGTAAAATCTGAACAAATGACGTTTTCAGTCATCCGTTTTGTTCGGACGGGACAATTCGTCATAAATTTTGCAGGCATTTTATATTCAGGGAACGACCTAGAACTGATCAAGTTTTAGAAACCGCTTTTGCAGTGCTTGATTTCACTTTGCATATGCTCTTCGGGTACATCGTTAATGCAGCTTTTCTTATTTTTGGGGTTTCCCCTCGCCTACTCCATCTGTCAACTCCCTGAAACCCAGTCTTTCATATGATTTTATGAAAAGCTGTTTGTCATTCATTTGCTCTAAAATACATTGTTCACATGTTTTGCCAGATGTTTTGCTTTTCTTCTGTGCTAGGCATAAAGTATACCATAAACTGGCAACTGAGATAAAGCTTCCAGCATTTTGTCATGGTTTATTTTTAGCAACATTTGCTGGTGTGTTACTAAGCTGCATACATGTACTTGTGATTGGCCAATATTTACCTTAAAGGTGTGTTGAACTGTTACATCAGCTGTGATCTACAGCCCCTGGCCAGTATACATGTCTGATCATAATTGAAAAGCAGATCAAAGAAATTTGGCTAAAGACCAATTATTTGCCAAGCAACAGAATATGATTTGACCCTTCACAAATCTTTTTAGAAATGCATTTTAGGGATTACAAACTGAAGATAACGCCATGTAATCATGCAATATCCACATTCTGGTATCTTTATAAAAACCAGTTATAACACCAGCAGCAAATTCTGCGAACTTGCCCATGCTGGGCAAAAATACAATCAGCACCTACTAGCGGGCTCCATGTTGAACCAACTTTGAATCAAAATTGATTCAAGGTCATAACCTTGATTCAGTGTTGTTTCAACATTGTGTGCCTGCTGGAATGGCACCTAGTCTGGTGTCTCCGAATGGTGGAATACATGAAAAACACAGTCATATTAATTACTGTTATTTTCCAACATTTTGACATGATTGTATTACACTGACAGCAGCTATAAGGCAACTGAACATTACTTTTCTGTTATTTTCAACAAAAACATTAGAAGAAAAGTGAAATATATGAAGAAAAAAAAGAGAGAGAGAATGAAAACGGATTGATATACTATATGCTCATCTGGATCATGAAACAAATTATTGACAAATGTTCTCCATAAAATGCAGCCCTAATATCATTCCCCAGAAATACAGAGCATGCATGCATAGGACACACATGTATATTTAAAAGCCCTCTTCATTCCAGGCTTGAGGTTTAATGGTTGTCATATAATTGTAAATGTGGATTATGGCATTTGGAAATTGGACTTGTATTATAAGAGCGTTTGGAGTAAAATTATAATTATTTCTCATTTTAGACCTTGATCAGACTGCTTCATGTGAGCAGTCTGCTCTGGGTCTACACTGTTTGCAAAAACCTGGGAGGCGGAATTCTTTTCAAGTATAAATGAGGGTTTGTTGTACACAACATATGTGCACGGACATATTAGTTAAGACAGTGCAGTTTTGTCTATCCACAAGCTGCCAGTTAAATATGGAAACTTCACATCTAGCAATACACTAGGGTAGAGTCGGGTAACCTCGGACAGCGGGTAAATTCGGACATTCCATTGCAAATAGTGAAAATCCAGATGAGATGGCTCATAATGAGCCGTCTCATCAGAATTTTCACTGTTCGCTCAGTTATAATTTGCTAAATTCCAAACAACTTTAATACATATAAAGAAAAAAATGTCACTGTCCAAATTTACCCACTGTCCGAAGTTAACCGACTTTACCCTAACAGTTTTAAGGGAATGGTTACACTTTGAGGAGAAGTAACACTGCTATTTTTAGCCCACTTTGCAAAGCAAAGGAAAGCTTATGCTAAACCTCCAGTGTCTTAATCTGACTTTTCATTTTCGTATTGAACGTTTTGTGACAATTTTGGTTATTATATTAGGTTTTCCAATTTTGAGAGTTTTCAAAATATGTATTTTCAGTAGGATTTAAAGATACAGGCTGGTATTACGTCGCAATCAGACTCATCTACCCCATTCACCAAATAGATGGAATCCATCTTTTTGATGAATGGTGGAGAAGGGTGACTAAGACTGATTGCAGCAGTGATCAATTAGGTTATTTGCAATTTTATGGACCTTTCAGTATGTCAGACATATCAGTGCAGTTGAAGGATGATGGTAAAAAGCTGTGAGCAGTGGACCTTCCCAACTATGGTTGAAAAGAATTCTGCCTCTAGCAAGATAAACGCAGCCAGTAAGCTTAGCAGGTCAGCACTTATCTGCTGACCTTCTTGGCTCCTCAGTCACCAAATAAACCTGATGTATAAAGTATATGTGAACAGCATCACTTGACCATGCTGTTACAGTGACCATGTTGTCTACACATTCTTGCAAAACGTTCAATTTCACTTTCATGTCAAACTGGGCATGTTGTCATTCAAGTACAGAAAGTCTTTCCTTAATTTCAATACAGTATCGAGAGTAAACATGAAGTAACCATACTTGGTGGCCTCAATGAATTTATTGTGAAATTTTATGGACCACAAGGAAGTAAGTATTCCAAATGGCTTAATTAATACTTATATATTGCATAAACATAGATATCACATGTTATGAACAGGGCAGTGTTTTCAAGGTTTAACGATACTAAACCCTGTTTTAACAACGCAATTTACACTCTGATAATGAATGGCTTTACAACTTTTTACCCCCTGCCAAAGGCAGAGGGATATAGTTTTCTCCTATGATGTCCATCCATCTGTCTGTCCAGTGTCCATCCTTCCATCAATCCATCCAACCTTCCTTCCATCTGTTTAAGGCAGGGGATTGCTTAAATAGTTCAGTTTAATACTGAATAGTCTCTTTGGTATTTGAGATCTTGCTTAAAACAGGTCAGTTCTCCATTGAATAGTCTCTTTGATATATGAGACTTCAGTCTTTTAAGATAGATTTTTTTTTTTTTTTTCCTAGATAAATATGGCCTTTATGGCAGGTTTGACTGCATCAACAACTAACACTTAACCCTTAAAGCACCAAAAATTAAAATTGTTGAATTGGCAAACAGTGTAGATCAAGATGAGGTGGCTCATAATGAGCCGCCTCATCTGGATCTACACTGTTTGCCCTCTAGTGTTTGAATTCTCCATATGATATCGCTTGGACGAAACAGTTTTTGAAATTCTGCAGACGTAAATTTTGTCGGCTGCTTTTTGGCTTATAAAGGGTTAATATCTGTTCCACTGTTTCATGATGGCCTTGTCTTAGAATGGCTGTAATGAGATCATCATGCAGTACAGTAGACCATGTGTTGTGTTAGTATTACCATAAAAATTCTAAAAATTGGGACTGTAAAAATTCTAAAAATTGGGACACACAAAGTAATCTAGTTTTACAGTGCAGTAATGTTTCTAAAGGATGCAGATGGAATGGCAAACAGTGTAGACACTGATCAGACTGCTCCTTTTAGGAGCAGTCTGATCTGGGTCTGCACTGTTTGCTCAGGCCTGTCTGTCCCAATATTTTGAACTTTTATGGTATAAATGTTAGTATTGATTAGTGGTAGCACTGAAAGCTGCTCAGAGATAATAATCAGCAGCTGGGCTGTGCACATACATTCTGGAGTCAGCTGTTCACTGTATTAAAATTGAGCCTGGTTGCATGACTGTCTATCTAATTATCCTTTTTAGCCTACCTGTGCCAGTGCCAGTGTTCAAGCAAATTATTTCTTCTAAAAATTGACCACATTTAGAACTTCACCCAGCTAGGGAGGGAAAAAATGAGAAAAAAAAATAAATTGGTCTGAGCAAACAGTGCAGACCCGTATCAGTGATTAATGTTTGCCATTCCAAAATTTATCTGTCAAGATGCATTTTTGCATTTAAAAATCAAACTGTAACAATTTTTAGGACAGTTAACAGCAAGTTTTTTGGTGTCCCAATTTTTAGAATGTTTATGGTACCCAAAACTTAATTACCGTAATGTGCGTATATATTGGGACACCTAAAACTAATGAATTTTCCATTTGGGACAAATGGAAAATTTATTATTGTAGGTACATGTATATATTGGGACACCTAAAAATAATGAATTTTCCATTTGGGACAAATGGAAAATTTATTATTTTAGGTGTCCCAATATTTAAGCACATCAGGGTGTTATGTGCAGTCAGTCAATTGCCATATCAGAAGACTCAAAATGAGCAATTATTTGCCCCTCTCAAGAATCAATGTATCCAAACATTTTCTAATTATGCTGTACATGTATGTTTCTTTCAGCCCCTTATGAGGGAGGAGTGTGGAAGGTGAGGGTTGATCTTCCAGAAAAGTACCCCTTCAAGTCCCCATCAATAGGCTTCATGAATAGAATCTTCCATCCCAACATTGATGAAGTGTATGTAATAGAATTTTATAACTCACCCAATGTACAGCATTTCTTCAGTTATATGTATGGAGTTTTTCCCTTCCAAAACAGTCTCAAATATCTAGATCCATTTTTAATTGTAGATACTTGGGGTCATTCTAGAAAAGGAAAAACCTGATGTTATTTAAGAAATAGATCAGCTCTAGCAGTGATTTGTTTAGTAATAATTCACTGTTTGGAGGTCAGTTGTAAAGTAGATCATATCAGGAGCGCGGAGCGCGAGTGATATATCTACTTACAACTGACTGACAAACAGTGAATTATTACTCAACAATTCAATGCTAGAGCTGAACTATTTCGATTCTAACACTCAAAAACGCCGAAAAAGTATTCCTTTCACTCAAACTCTCCCAACCTTCATGCCAGCGCGTTCATGTTGCCGCCAATATTCTTAACTGTATCTAAGGTATATGTATGTTTTAATGGCGAGTTTAGACAGAAAAAGAGACGTTACACCGTCTAACGTCTCAAAACGTCACAAAATTACGTCAGTAGTTGCAGTGACGTCAGCAATTAGACTCACGCTCTCCGAAACAGTGAATTGTTGCAGAATAAAATACGGAAACTTTCCCTTGCTTCTATAGGCGCACTGTGTTAGAATGCTGAATAAATATGGTACACATACAAGTTTTTGTTTAAGCTTCTACAGTTCGATGGTATTTTAATAACTCTGTTTTATAGCAGAATAAATTTGGTACTTATTGTAACCCAAGAAAGAAAAACTTGTGTCACAATTAATCTCCAAACCTGCTTCCATGTTCTAGCATCTCATTGCTCATATTTTCCTCATATTTCCAGGTCAGGAACAGTGTGTTTGGACGTCATTAACCAGGCATGGACAGCACTTTATGGTATGTTGCTCTTCTTCAATTCTCAATGAGCCATGACACAACAAAACCAACAAATTCGCATTTGTGCCCAGCAAAGACTCAGATCAGCCTGGGCATCCGCCCATTCTGATCAGTCTTCGCAGTCGGCATGGAGCTAGCTTAGATCATTTGCTACCTTTAAGTCTGATCAGACTGGGCGGCTGGCCAAGTTGATGTGAGTCTTAACTGGGCGCGCATGCCACTTTGTTGGTTTTGTGGTATCACAGCTCAGATTGTTTTGGGACTTCAGTGGAACTATGTCAAAGCACAATAAATCGCTCATAATGGTGTGTGAAATTCATATATGTAAGAAAAGTAAAAACATACTGCGAGTTCCTTCACATCTGCAATAGCATGTGTGATACAGCAGTGTCCAGGTTTTTCATCTTTTGATTTCTTTGATTGTCTATCCATATATCAGCAAGCTAGAGATTTGAATAATTAGAGGATATTTGACTTTTTCAGTGTAAGATAAGTTTTATTTCACCGAAAGAACACCAAAAACAGTATTTTCATGATTGGCGAATCCCGAGTGAAAATACCAATTTTGATGTTCATGAATGAAATAAAAATTCATCTTACACTGAAAAAGTCAAATTTTCTATATCTTTTATGCTTGAAAATCGCATTAATTCTGTTTATTCAAGAGCGTCAGCCATAGCGACAGAAACAACTTTTTTTCTAGCGGTTATGCGTTAAATTTGATGCTTCCAGCGTGTTTATTGGGTATGATATTGGTTGCAAACAACTGCAAAATAGCTTCAAATATCATTTTGATAAACAGATCTCAAAAAATATGACAAGAAAGAAAGCTTACAGGAGACTTAGGCGGCCTGATGTCACATGCAGTAACAATGTTACATTGGCGCTTTTAGTGACAGCATTAACATTGTAATGACGTGCAAACAATCGGGGCGTAGTTTTTGTCAAGCCAGATAAGATTTAGCCAGCAAACATGGGGGACATCATTTTTGTCAAGCCAGATAAGATTTAGCCAATTAATCAACAAAAAACTTGAGGCTATTTCACAAAAATCCTATTTCTGAAGCAGTGAAATCAAAAGTGATAATTTCACTGTTTGAAACAGTGAGATTATCAGTTTTGATTTCATCGAGAACTCTCTATAATTCATGGAAAAGTATAAAAGAAAACAGAAGATTTCCTGATTTTAAGGAGAAGTGTCTGCCCATTCTTCATCAAGATGGGTCTTGTCTATACTATTCATTTAAATGCCTTCAGCTCAAAACAGGGAAAAGTTTTATCCTACAAGAAGACAACTCCTCTAGCTTGGTCCCTGGATTTTAGGATTGACACAGCCTTCATTCAAATTCTTGTTTCATAGTTGAATTTTACAGAGAAACTTGTTGGTTTAAACACTTCCATGAACATGTAAGTCATGAAGTTAAAATACATGTATGTAAGAAAGCACATGTATAATAGAAACAGATTGAATAGATGTGGTAAAATATTGTTACACCTGAAAATACAGAGCTCTAGATAAGAGGGAGTATTTGATGATAATTAAGGATAATTTTTTCTTGTTTCTCATTGTAACCATATGTTGTGACCCCTCATCTGAACCGTCTCATCGAGACGGTTCAGATGAGGGGTCACAACATATGTTTTCATGCAGAATTAACCAAAATTATCCCTAATTACCGTATAATGGAATATTTTCGCGTCGCCAAATTTTCGCGGATTTGCCCCCAAAACATGAAGATTAATTTTCGCGGTTTTTAATTTTCGCGGATGTGAGTATCCATGAAAATAAAAATTGTGTTTGTCCTATAAAATATTGGCTTGACAAGGTGAGAGAAACGTGATGAAACTGTAATCACTTTGTTATCAATGCATTTTGTTTAGATGGCATCGGCTTTTTGGGGGGTTTGGGAGGATAACAATCCTTTTTTCACACATACAAAAAAGTAAGAAAGACATTGGAACAAACTAATGTTTAGTACAAGAAACATTCGACTTAAATATGCAAGCAATTGATAGAATGGCTATAATTCAGGATGAATGTAAATAGAACTCACAGCCAATTACAAGTAATTCAATTGTACTTGCATAATCAGGTACAAATGAACGTTAATCAAGCGAAAAAAGTGAGAGCCTGTTCAAATTGTAATTGTCTGCTAATTAGCAGCTAACATAATTGCGCCGAAAATAATAGCTCTATAGCTACCTATCTTATGGTTTTGTGGGTTGCTTTGAATACTACAAACCATATGTTTCGATGATTCAAATTTCCTATCACTATTTTGTACAAACTTGGAAAATATTTTGCGGAGTTTAATTTTCGCGGATCGCTACCGACCGCGAAATTCCGCGAAAATTAGGCAACGCGAAAATTTCCCATTATACGGTATCACAAAATACTCCCTCTTATCCAGAGCTCTGAAAATAGAAATCTGTTTGGGACTATTCAACTATTTTTAAGTGTCTCAATACTCAAGAAATTTTGAGCTGCGAAAGGACAAAAACAGCAAAGTGGCACAGCCCCATATGTGTGTCCAGTGAAGACTTCAATCATCCTGGGCATTCCCCCAGTCTGGTCAAAGTCTTTTCTTTGTGCGTAAACAGTAGCTAAGGGTCTAAGCTAGCTCCATTTGGACAGCAAAATCTCTGATCATGCTTGGTGGATGCCCATGCTGATCTGAGTCTTTGATGGGCACAAATGCCACTTTGTTGGTTTTGTCCTAGTGCGGCTCATTTTATCGCACATCAGACAAGAATCTGATGATGTGATTAGATAAGAGCTGTCACATGATGACCCCCTCAATATCTGTGGTGGATCGGTGAATCTTCTCTAAGAATTCACAGTTTTTTCAGTCTTTTCAGAACTTTAACTGCTATTAATTTTGTGAATAAAATGTCAAGAGTGGGTATAAGTCTTCTTGGAGTCGAAGAAATGCATTGGCATGAAAATTTTCTTTTTCTGTATTGTTTGTTTGCCCTCTCTGGAAGTGATGTAGCTATCAAGGGTTATCAGTGCAATAAAACACGGTTACTTAATGACCATCTGTGGAATTATGGGATGTCGGTGTGAATAAGAGGGTTGGCTGTGCCTTGCTTTGTGTGAACTCAAACTGACCCCTGTATTTCCATAGAGGGTCAGTTACTGGCCACCTTAGTTACATGTAATACTGGCTATAGTACTTATATATATCATCATTATTTTCAGATCTTTCCAATATATTTGAGTCATTTCTACCACAGCTGCTAATCTACCCCAATCCAATAGATCCCTTAAATGGTGACGCAGCAGCTATGTATCTCCACAAACCAGAAGATTACAAGAAAAAAGTCTCAGGTATAGTATAGTGGATATCCAGGGGCCGTATTTATAAAACAACTTAAGTTGTTGCTATGCTGTTGCTAAGGCTAAATTTCTATGGAGGAGATTTCCTACAACTACGAAATTTGCTCTGGAGGAACAGTCTTTTTAGACTGTTCCTCCAGAGAAAATTTCATATGCATTTAATCAAAACTCAGAATAAGCCGAAATACTGTGGAGCCTCAATATAACACAGACAAATTAGTTCTTGAAATCTGTAACAGGCATGACCAAAAAAGATACTTTCACTGTAAGTGTAATATTATAAGACACTTTTTTTTTCTTCTAAATTTAAAGTTGGGCCATGTCTAAGTTGGGCCATGTCTATGTTGATACTTTACACTGATCAGTGATGTTGAAATTCAAAAATCGGTGATTTTTCTAAGGTAGTTTGTGGTAAAACTTGTGCATTTATAGAAGTTTGTCAAAAATACAAAAAGAAATCTTCAAATTATAAAGATTGGCCTGTTTGAATCTGTCATCACTTTTTCAGTATATATACCTATGTTAAATTTTTGCTGAAAAAAAAATTACGCCATTAAATCTTAAAATCACTTGTCTAAGATAGGCTTTAGTTCATATAATGATAAAGTGATATGTTCTCTTTTCATGGATGGAGTTGTTGCGAGTCCCAGTTAGGGTTACATGTCTAATCAATTTCTTCAGTGCAAAAGATCAGGGGCCGTATTTATAAAACAACGTAAGTGGTTGCCATGCTGCTGCTAGGGCTGAATTTCTATGAAGGAGATTCCCTACAACTATGAAATTTTCTCTGGAGGAACAGTCTAAAAAGACTGTTCCTCCAGAGCAAATTTCGTAGTTGTAGGGAATCTCCTCCATAGAAATTTAGCCTTAGCAACAGCATAGCAACAACTTAAGTCGTTTTATAAATACAGCCCCTGGAAATCAGCACAGTATTCCTTGAAATAGAAAAAGAGGTTTCAGTCAGTGATTGCACTGTTGCAGAATACTGGCGATGGCGACTGCCTTATAAAACCTGCCAAACTGTACACATAAACACATAACTCGGAGTATGTTTCTGAGCAGGTACTGCTACTAGGACTTCTACACCAGTTCTTGTTGAAATATAAATGACCATTTATTTTTTTGTCTCGAAGAACTCTGCCTGCTCAAACAAGAATGCATACATACACGTGGGAGTTACTGTTTGAGGAGAAAGCCTGTAATAAAATACCCGCAAACTGTAGATGCTCAAATTGAGCCGCTACAGTTTGCGGATGTTTTAATACAGGTTTTCTCATGATACTGTTGTTGTTGTTCAAATAGCCTTAATGGAGCTCCGATATAGCTCTGAGGAACGTATTTGTAACAGGTATTGCATGGGATTTGAGTCTGTATGTTTCTCATGATGAAGCTATCTGCATTTTATTTTGTAGAGTATGTTAAAAAATATGCTACAGAAGAGGCTTTAAGAGAGCAAGAACACCAATTGTCCTCCAGCGAGAGCTCCATGAGTGACTTCTCGGAAGATGAAACTCAGGACATGGAACTTTAACGATAACCCACCCTCGTATTTTATCTCAGCATTGATTAGATCATAACTTAAAGCAGAAATTATCTTGTTTCTAGTCCATATCAGATAGAGGAATCGTCACACCTCATTTATGCAAATTTAATGAAAGTTCAAACAAGGGTGGGGGTTTTAGGATATATTATGAGGCAATTTCCATTCATTCGCAAAATATATAATGATCCTTCAGTAGAACCACCTAACCAAGTAGGCTCTAATAAGGGGTCACAACATACATTTATGACCCGTCATTAGAACTGTCTAAGACAGCTCTTATAGAGGGGTTACAAATGTTTTTGATGGAAAATAATGGATAACTATCTGACTCATCCTCAAAACCCCGATTTATGTTGAGCTCTGAGTTCTGCTAATTTAAAGCCTTTGATCAAAACTGCCGTAGATTTCATTATAACAAGTTAGTAATGTGCTTCAAATCGTAGCTTAGGAAAAGTTATCATAAGGCTAATTCTGAAATCATTTTGTTCATTCACTAGGCAAACATATGTTGTGGCTCCACATTACAAACATCTTGCTGTCAGAGGTGGTTTTAATAAGGGGACACAGCATATGGTTCATATATACAGGGAGATAAGAAAAGTGTCTTAGAATCAAATTATCTTGAGAAGTCCGACTGAATATAAACAACATGAAAGAAAAGGGAATGCACTTTATAAATCAGTAGTCTATCTTATAGTTAATATTATCGAACAGACAGTTTGGGCTTCTCCCCCCAAGTTACTGCATCTACATGTACAGAGGACCTTTTTTCTTTATATACCTTCCAGTCGAAGCAGGAATAAGGAGAAGTACCTAAAATCAGAGCTCTAGATAAGAGGGAGTATTAGATGATAATTAGGGATAATTTTTGTTGATTCTACATAAAAACATATGTTGTGACCCCCCATCTGAACCGTCTCAACGAGACGGTTCAGATGAGGGGTCACAACATATGGTTTCAGTGAGAAATAAGAAAAGTTATCCTTAATTATCATCAAATACTCCCTCTTATCTAGAGCTCTGTAAAATACATCAACAAGGTCAAAGTAATGAATACCAAGAGTAAAGTGCATTCAGACTTATTGAAAAACACAATAGTTCTAACTATGAGTGTTTATCAAGTCTACTTTTGTCAAGGCATAGGTGGAAGAATCCGATGGGCATTACATATAACTAATCTGATATTTGAATTACATTACTACAATAATGACATGCAGGTGCACAGCCTCCAATGTATATTTATCTTGAATAATTGCAGTTGCAAGGGACCATGACATTTCTGACTGACTGTCTTTTGGTTTACATTTTCTAAATATTAAATGAGTGTTCTTCATTTTTTAAAAGTTAAGTAACAGTGTTAATCCTTTTTGATGGACATGTTGGAACAGTCCTGCTGAAACGATTTTGACTCATGATTTCTTGTACCTCTTGGAGTTTTTTTCCTTTGAAGAATTTCCTTTGTGCCGAAAGCATACCCATATATTTATTTGATGAAGCTGTGCAAACTGATTTATCAGTAGTGATATGTATATATACAATATTATAACCAGTGTATTAATGTTCAAAGTGGCAATGAATCTAAAATTTATCTCCACAGAGCATTTTATTGGAACTGGAGCCATATTCATGAAACAACTTAAGTGGTTGCTATGCTGTTGCTAAGGCTAAATTTCTTTGAAGGAGATTCCCTACAACTATGAAATTTGCTCTGGAGGAACAGTCTTACAAAGACTGTTCCTCCAAACCAAATTTCATAGTTGTATGGAACCTCCTTTATAGATATTTAGCCTTAGCAACAGCATAGCAACGACTTAAGTGGCTTTATGAATACGGCCCCTGACCTTAGTACCATAAGTGTCCTAAAAATAGAAAATTTCAGTATTACAATGCAGTAATGCAACCAGTAGATGCAATGGCAAATAGTGTAGACTCTGAGAGCTCTAGATAAGAGGGAGTATTTGGTGATAATTAAGGATAATTTTTGTTAATTCTGCTTAAAAACATATGTTGTGACCCCTCATCTGAACCGTCTCATCGAGACGGTTCAGATGAGGGGTCACAACATGTGGTTTTGATGAGAAATAAGAAAAATTATCCCTAATTATCATCAAATACTCCCTCTTACCTAGAGCTCTGGACTCTGACAAGACTGCTTTAGGAGCAGTCTGATCTGGGTCTGCGCTGTTTGCTGAGATCTGTTTGTCCTAGTACTTAGAATGTTTACAGGAGTTCTGAACAATAACAAGAATCATTATAAGGGAATTTTTGAAAGAGTCATTATAAGTAAATATTTTACAAGAGGTGTTTATATCTTGTAGTGTGGTGGTGTAAAGAGCTGTATAGTTATAGGCCAATACTGTAGTTTCCAATTTATTTTGTAGAAAATAAACAAGCGCACAAAAGACCTCGGTAAATAGGGTATCAGACCTCATATTAAGCTTAGATTACATTGTAGTATGTCATGCTAACGTTGGATTCCTTTATCAAATACAAGGTTTTCTGCTTGTAGTTATGATCTATTCAGTGATATTGCCATCATGTATATAATTCGGGTTTAATAGAGTTTGGGTATTATTGGTCAAATATATTTTATAATGTTGAAAGATGTGCAGGCATACATTAACCATTGCACCATTAATACAGTAACTCAAAGTAAATTCTCATAAATTACCCTAATGTGCTTAAGTATTGGGACACCTGAAATAATAAATTTTCCATTTGTCCCAAATGGAAAATTTATTATTTTAGGTGTCTCAATATATACACACATTACGGTATGTTTCTTACATTTTCCTGACTTGATTCTCATGGGAATGTATCTTTTCTGGAACTAAGCTGGAAAATGTTTTGCAAATTTTTAATTTTCATGAAAATGAATCAAAGTAAATTGTCATACAGTTTTAACCTTGTCAATTGTCATTTTAGGTCAGTGCATCAAGAAAGACATTGACCATTTTGGAATAGTTGTACTATGTGAATACTGTGCAAATCAAAATAAGCAGCATTTCTGATTTCTAGTTAGGTTTTGACAGTTTTGCTTAGTGTATGCACAGATTTTCTGATGCTTCAGCAATATGGCCTTATTGTTCAAAACTTTGAATATCATTAGTTATCTACTCTGCCATTTTTGGCTGAAAAATGTAAGGAGCTTTTGCAGTACAGCAAAAATGTTGGCACACTTGATTTTGTGTGTGCTAACTTATACTAAGATTTCATTTATCTAAGTTCTATATGGTAAGAGACTTTAGACTTTGTCAGACCTGGCCAGAACTCTGCAGAAAAAAGAGAGCAGGAAAGATGTATGCCTGAACATCTGCATTTAGAGTGCTATGGTATGAAGATTAGTAAATAATGTCATACCAGTATTTTATGTTGTCTTTCATTGTTTATGGCTTGCTTTCCATTATAATGCAGAAAGATACTTTATATTGTATTTTGCCTGTTATAATTGTATTTTGCCTCTTTATAAATTCTGAAAAATAGTATATCTTCTGTGGCAGAATACAGTACTTTAAATTCCTTAATGTACATGTAGAATAGAATGTATGATCAGCAAGGGCCGTATTTATAAAACGACAAGTCGTTGCTAGCAACGACTTAAGTCATTTTATAATTACGGCCCCAGAGACTTTGGGGTTGAAAATGATTTTGTATCTATGGAAAAATATGGATCTTTGCTGCAGTTCTGATAGGATCCATCTTTTTATTTTTTTGGACTGCGTAAGCATTGAAAACAAGAGATTTTATTAGCCATATGGCAGTTGGTCCGCAAGCAGTGATATTTTGGAAAGTACCAGTATTTCTATAACTGCTAGCCCTCCAGACCAACAAACTTTATGTCTTTTGCACAAAGGTGATAGTTAAAACTAGCAGTGACACACCAGAAGACCAGTTAAATCATACAACCATTGGTCCTGCTTAGTCCTTAGCAAAAACCCTAAAACACACACTTTATTTTTTATGGATATTTGCTGTAGAAATGTGTCCTCCATCCCTGTTGTGGACTTAAAGCAGTAATCCTGCCCAAATTTCATATTCTCAAAATCTTTGTACAGAGTGTTTTTATGCAAGCAAAGCCAATATAACTCTGATTTCCATTCACTTCAGGACTCATTTACAAGCAGGAATGATACTTCTGGCTGGAGTTTTTTTAGTGACCCACTGACCCGAAAAAAAATCAATACACACAAGAGAATGTACAGTGTCTGTGTTACTCAAATCGGTTTACACACTAAATGAGCATGTTTCCATCTGCCTAAAGTTAACAGTCAAATAGAATAATAAATGGAATGGGTCATTTTGAGCAGGAATACTGCTTTAAGGTACATGGATATAGCCCCATAATTTTCTTTCATTTTTTTCAAAGGAGACAGACACTTTTATAATGTCCTGTTTGCATCCCAGGAAGGTTAACCTCGATTCTCAATGGAACTTTTAAAGGAAAGAATTTGCTCTTAGAGGAGCAAATTCTTTCCTTTAAGAGTTCCATTGAAAATGGTTGCAAAAATGAAAATGTCAGAGTTGTTTCCCCTGGAAGAGTACTCATTAACCTGCTGAACGTCTTTGAATTTTGAGCATCTTATTTCTCCTGTTAGTTCTCCTATAAGTGAAGACGTTTTATCAATGTCTACATGTACAGTTTTCAGCAAATATAGCAACAAAATGCGATAATCTCTGAATTTTCTGTCTGTTCAGTCCTTCAAACTTTTGTTCCTCTTTTTTTAACTAACCATCTAGCCATAAATTTCTTCTATCTGTGATACTGTTTTTAAGAATTTTAGTTTTCTACTTTACAAGTTAGTACCATCTTATATATACAGTAACCAACTGAGCACACAACGCTGAATTCTACATTGAATTTACATTGATTCAACGTCATGACATTGAATTAAGGTTGATTTAATGTTGAATGCAGTATTGTGTTGCTTGCTGGGCAATGAACAGCATTTAATAGTTGGGTGTTGGTAAAACAAGATAATTGTCAAACGTGTCAGTAAAAATGTGTTTGACTATTTAAGTTGTGGTGATGCCATTCTACCCATTTAAGGTGTGCTATTGGTATTGTACAGCATCTATCCAGTGATGCCCAAATGTCAAGGACATTGTCTCAGTGTTGGGTCAACTTTGAGCAAACATTACTTGAGCCACGATACGAGAAAAGCAGCAAAGTGGTTGTGCGTCCAGTGCAGACTCAGATCAGCCTGAGCATTCGCCCAGTCTGATCAGAGTCTTGGCTGTCTGCATGCAGGTAGCTTAGACCCTTAGCGACCTTTTAAGCGCACTGCAAAGACTCTGATCAGCCTGGGCAGATGCCCAGGCTGATCTGAGTCTGCGCTGGGTGCACCACCATTTTGTTGGTTTTCTCGTGTCGCAGCTCAGTCTTGTTCACTAGGCACTGAGTTTTCCATGTAGCCTTGTTAGAGACAAAAATCTTGTCTAGAAACATTTGAGTAACTAAAACAGCCTGCCTTATTGTTAGGACTGAAATACCTCTGTGCCTTTTAAAGTTTGAGACATTTTCTGTGAGTCTTTAGTTGAGCATTGCTGCTTTTGTTTTATAGGCAAGGAAATCACTGAAAAGAAATAACATCACATGCAGAAGGCAATTTTAATCAGATTACACAAAGTATATATGAGATGTGACATGACAAACCAACAAAGCAATGTGTGCCATGGGAGGACATAGATCAGCCTGGTCTACCCTTAGTCTGATCAGAGTTTTAATTTCAGCAGAAAGGACTCTGATCAGACCGTTGAATGGGTACTAGGCTGATAAGAGTTTTCACTGAGTGCACATGCTACTTTGTAGGTTATGTCCTGTGGCGGCTTATATATGCAGAAGTCAGTATAACTATTCAGAGTATTATTTAAGCCTGATGGAAATGCTGTCCTTTGAACATTAGGCTCAGAAAGCATTCAAGTACCACTTAATTGGAACTAACTTGTAAAGATGGACAAAACTTTGGATAAGTTAACAATTTTAGGATGACAATGGTAAGAACAGATGTTATGGCATTTCTAAAATGAAGATACTATGTTTGTGTTGAGGACTGGAAAAAAAAAAATAAGAGAAACAGTGTGTTTTCTTCCTGAAAATTGTTACTAATCTGAAGCTTTTTATGAACCAATTGAAATGTTTACAAGACAGGTTCTCTAGTCCCAGTTGTTCAAAACTAACGATGTTAGTTAACAAAAAAAAAAAAAAAATTTTTTAGCTGCTTGCTTAAACACTGCCATTTTGGCTGAAAAATATGCACTGCAAAATCTCCTCATTTTTCAGCAAAAAATAATAGCACATTCGATTTTATGTGTACTGGAAGATTTAAGCAAACCTTGACCAGCAGCTTCTGTAAGCTAACGCGTAAGGATGCTTTGAACAACTGGGCCTCGATGCCTTTACAAACAATGTAAATTGGTAAGTTTGAAATTTTTGTCTAAAAATGCCCAAACTGTATTGTATTTTTACTTCATAGAGAAAAAGTTGTGATTCTGTTAAGGAGTGAAAGAATAGAGTTATCCCCCATTAATCATGTTTTACTAGGAAGTGTACTAGTTGGTATTTGAATGAAGAATTTGAATGGAAAATAATGTGTATTGTTATGGATGTGTATGTGAAAGAAATGATTTAGTGTGATTCATATGTTTATTTACTATTATTTACTATTCATATATACATGTATAGAGAGTATTAGGTATCTAAGGAAAGATAATTGTTCATATATACTAATCTTATCTATTGTATATCATGCAATGGCAGTTTTGCAACAAATTTGTCACGGTTTGACATTCTTGCAAATTGTGTACATTTGGCAGTATAGTTGTTAGTATAATGACACAACTCCCCATGTCTTACAGAGACCAACCTTTTGTCAGGGTACTTGTCAGGGCTCATATTTTGGAAGCAGTTTGTGCAGTTGAAAATTCCATTCATTAAGTTTGAAAAAGTATGGCAGTGTTTTTTTAAAAGGCTAAACATATATTTGTTCATGTTTTTGTATTATAAAAATTGTTTTTGGATGTTTCGAAACTTGTTTTTCTATGTTAAAAACAGAATAAGTAGGAAATAAAACCAATAAGATCTAATTTTCTCTGTCTAGTTGTTGGTACCAGGCAGTATCACATCAGTTTAACAAGGGCTTCACAAGCGGCGCATAATACGCCCGTTTTAATGTCATAAAGGAGTATGGAATGAACAAGATTGTTTACAAAAGGATGGATAGGCATACAAACAGGGGCAACCACTTTATAACTAATGACGGCAACATTATTCAAATATTTAACACATCAAATACTATGAGTATACCAAAAATCAGCTTCAAAATTATTGTGGCTCAAAAGTTGAGTAATGCCATAGTTGAACAAGGGAGATAATTCATAAACTAAATATACTAGATTCTTGGCTCTACTACATTCCCCTGACAAAATCACATGTAGGGTTAAGGAATCAGAGAGGAAACAGGAAATTTATGCAAGGGCAGATAATTCAGTAAGCCAGAGTTGTGGTTCTTGCTTGGGATACATTGCCCCATTATTATACATATTCCTACAAAGTTCCATTCTAATATTTCAAAAGGTTAAGGAGATATGGAGTGACTGAGAAATGCCTAAAATTACTTATCAAAGGGAAGTAACTCCAAAATGAAGAAAGGGGGAGCAACCATTCTTGTATGCCACGCATCGTCTTGTGATCATGCACATTGCTATAAAGTTTCATCATGATATTCCAAACGGTTACAAAGTTAAGGTATGCACAAGATATGTATACACAAAAATAACCATAATCAATTTATGAAAGGGATGTAACTCTAAAATGAAGAAAGGGAGAGCAGCCATTTTTGTGCGCGACACCTCGTTGAGACTTCATACACATTGCTATGAAGTTTCATGAAGATATCCCAAACGGTTATCTAGTTATGGCACGCACAAGACTGGCAGGGAAAAAATTAATCAAAGGGGCATAACTTGGAAACTAAGGAAGGGGGAGCAACCACTTCTGTACGGGACACGTTCCCCCAACCTAATACATATTCCTACCAAATATCATGAATATATCCCAAACGGTTAATGAGTTATGGAGCGCACAAGAATGTTTACGGACGGACGGACGGACAGCGCCATGACATAATATGTCCGTTTTTTCAAAACGGGCGTATAAAAACTTAGAGAGACATTCACATAGTACAACTTGTGTAGGCAGTAAAATTTGTAACAATATTTTCTTGAATATTGAATTATTCAGCTGTTAGTCAAATATGTGTTGCCTGAGAAGAATTATTTCTTAGGGAGTAAAAAAGGGGTACCTTTTGAAAGTTTCTGAATTATTTTTGGAACATTATATGAACCCTGCAAAATAAAGGTTTTGACCAGCCCTTTGATTTTGAATTTTAATATTTACATGTATGTTCTCAGCAGTGGGCTATTCCCTTTAATGTGACAATAATGTGACAATATTTATGGCAAAATTTCTTGTTGCATGGTGTATTTTTGTTATCAACCAGTGTTCTAGATGAAGAGACAAGCTGATGTTAATTCTGGAGTCTTTTTCTTATCCTCCATCTAAATATCTATCATTAGGATCTTCGAATCCCTCCCCACTTCCCATCTTGAGGTATTCATAATTTTGTTATGGAAAAACGTTGCTGAGGTGGTTCTAAGTAGCATCAGAATGTTGACGGGTCACAACAGTCAAATTTACGGAGGATCAGCAGAAATCCGAGAATTACCATCTAATTTTCTCTCTTTGTCTAGAGCCCTGATTATTGTAGAACCTATAGAGTAGCAGCACTAACAGGTATTAATGCACTTTATTACATGTAGTTGTAAAGCCTGCCTGTGGTTGCTCGATATTGTTACCCTTTTATTTATGGTGTCATGAAAAACAACTTGGAAAGTTATGTATAAGTTTAATTTTGAGATTTTATCTCTATATCTTGCAGTGAGTGCCCAAAGCTGCAAAGAAAAAAGTATAGTTTCTGGGGATAGAAATTCAGGATTCGCTAAAAATGTTTTGTTATTGGATCCAAGGAGAATTGCCTGATTGTGCAACTGGATTTACCACAGAGAGTCTGTTACTAATTAGGACCTGCAACATGAGTATGCTTTATGGAGAATTGATAAAATCCACCCCAAATGTTTTGATTATTAGGAACTTGGGTATTTTTTGTATTTGTTTCATTTACAATCTTTTATTTTTTTTGGAGGAGGAGCTTCAAATTTATGTTGCTGATTCTGCTGTTTCAGTTTTTTATGTGCTAATTTTGAGTTAAAAAGATTATTATGCTTAATAAGAAGCTATGTTTGCTATCTCAGTCATTCCTGAGCGTTTGGAAAACCTTTATTCAGCATAAATGAACACTGGAGACCCAGATTAGCTTGTTCAATGAAACAAGACCTTCCCTGTGTGTCTCATACTATCTTGCTCCCCCCCCCCCCCCCCACCACAAAAAAAAAAGATTAACAGCTATAACCTGTATCAGACTGAGAGGATATGTTTGGGGCTTCCTGTGTGGCAGACATTAGTTTTTCCTTGACACTGCTAAAGTCTAGTTGGGCTTCTAAAGTACTTGAGGATAATGCCACAATAATGTTTCATGTCTTCAAAACAAACAATCAAAAAAAAAAAAAAAACATACTGTTATGCTGTGGTCTGTCATTTACACAAAGGTCTTAAGGAGAATAACTGAAGGCAGTTTAAAATTTTATGCAGAAATAAAAGAAATAATCTCAGCCATTAATGCGCCATTAATTTCTGCATAAAATTTTTAATTAATAGCCTCTTAAAATTTGGAAAATTTATTGTGTCAGAAACATAGGCATAAAACATGGATTTTCTGTATAATGAAATCACTTTACGCTACGAGGGAAGTACTTCCTCCTTACGTTTTTGTAACAATGAAGTACTATTGTAGCCTGTAGCTACTTTCTGATTACAAGGAACAAGTGGTACTTGTATGGAATAAAGTTCAAGTTTTTTGTGTGTTTTTTTGTTTTGTTTTTTTTTTTCATAGAAAAGTAAAAGTAAAGAAGTTACATAAGTTCAGTTTTCTGTGAGGCCCAATCAACCTAAGTGTGATAGCATTGAATAATTTCGTAATAGGAGACCTTACCCAACTAACTTTTAGGTGTATGGGTACACCTACCTACTTACCTGTTCCTCTGCCATTTTTACAAACTTTTGTGACTTCCTGTTTGCTTCCTGGGAAGATAAACCCCTTCCAAAGTGTGTTTACTGTTAAAGGAAAGAATTTGCTCCTAGATGAGCAAGTACCTACCTTAAAGAGTTTACCCCCAATGAGAAAAGCAAAAATGACAATGACAGAGTTGCTTCATTTGAAAGTGTACCTATTTATTTCAGTAACAGACTTTTCCATCTTTGAAATAGGACAGGTCCTGTTTCCCAGCCAAAAGTTATCATGAATAGAATTGGTGTTTGGATTCAACTAGTGTAGACCCCATTAGACTTCTCCTTGAGGAGCAGTTTGGTCGGAGTCTAAGTTGTTTGCCCCATTACATGGCCATCATAACAGAATTTTTACTGTTTTTTTTTTTGGAAAATACATGTAAATGATTCCAGTTATTTAGATCCCCCTGAAAGTTAACCCTCCAGTAAGGTTTGGTAACTTTTTCTATGTACCTTTGTTTTCAATACTTTTTCTTCACCATGTGTTTTTAGTTTGAGCCTAAACCAACTTCCTCTTCAATTTGTTATTGTTGTTGTTGATCATGATGAGAAAGTTAATTTTGAAATTTATGTACAGCTAATTTGATGTACAGGTAGATAGAGTAAATAAACTATAGAGAATAAATGTATTTGTTTTTTATGTACACCTGAGCCCATTTGTTCAAAAGGTGGTAAGCTGAATAAAGTTGTTAGTCAAGAATTCATTTAGTCTTCTAATAAACTAACTCAAATATCCTAATATATTTTGCTGACATAATCTGAGGAGCTTTTGCAGTAAGCACTCACATTTTGTCAGCAAAAATGGCAGTGTTTTTGCATACCATATGTCTGAAGTTTGAAATTTTAATGTTAACTAACAACCTGGTTAGTTTTGAACAATTGAGCCAAATTGCGTCATGTCATAATTATCTCACCTTAACGTATTGGAACACATTATGGATACATGCTCAGGGGAAGCAACTCTGTCAATTTCATTTTTGTATTTCATCTTAATTGGGGTAAAGCCTTGTTTACAAGGGCAAAGCCTCTGCGACAAAGTAGGTTTGACATAGAAAAAATTGCTCGTGTGAATGGAAAAATATGCCACATTTTCATTGCCAAATTTATATGGTAAATCTATGACAAACAAAATTTGTCAGTGTGAACAGAAAATTTGCCATAGAATATGTGACAAAGAAACTAGCTAAAGAGATGAACACAGAAAACTTGGCTCATTATCAAATCAGTTTGATTTTGAACAAAGTATATTTAACAAAGAAAATGTGGCACAGTTGGGCCTTTTGCTCGAGCAAAGTTTGTTTGTCCAGGTAACTTTGACCAGAAGTCTTTGTTCGTGTGAACAGGGCAGCAAGTATTTCATTGCCAAAGTGTATTTGACAAAGATTCTATGCCACATTTTTCTTTAACAAATAATTTGCTCCCTGTGAACAGAAACTGTTTGCCAAACTTTCTTTGTTACAGTTTCTGTGACAAAAGAAATTTGGTCATGTGATGGAGGCTTAAACTCAAAGAAATTGCTGCTCTAGGATCAGATTCTTTCTTTTAAGAGTAGACTCCTCTTTGGAAGAGTTTCATTGTCCATAGAAGCAAAAGGCAGCAATAAAAGTTGTTTGAAAAAAAATCAGCAAAGCATGAACACAGGGTATAATCGATTCCGCTAATTTGCTTCCTGCAGAGACTATACATCATAATTGGCTTCCGCCGAGACTGTCCGCAAACTCTTGCTTCCTGCTGACACTTCTGTACATGATAAATGGCTTCCTGCAGAGACTCCGCGTGATTCTGCTTCCTGCCGAGGCTCTCGGCAGGAAGCAGAATCACGCGGGGAGTCTGCTTCCTGCCGAGGCTCTCGGCAGGAAGCAGAATCACGCGGACAGACTCAGCAGGAAGCCATTTTTCGAGGACAGTAGTCTGCAGGAAGCAAGAGTTCGTGGACAGTCTCGGCGGAAGCCAATATGAAGGACAGTCTCTGCAGGAAGCGAAAATTAGCGGAATCGATTATACCCTGTGATGAAGATCGATGTATCCATTTACCTTACTCATTAACCAGTTATTTTCTGTGATTAAGCTTTTCACATAATGTGGACAAGTCTGCTTGCTCTATAGCGCACTGTCACACTTAACACTGTCGGAAAATTTGTCATGTAGGAGCAGTCTTGTTGAAGTGGTCACTGTTTGTGTTGGTATATCTGTTTCAAGTTCTGCAAGCTTTAACAGTATTGGACGACCATGTCTGTCAACCCTTTATTTCTTAGGGTCAATCATACAATTTCAAGAAAATTTACTACAACTAGGAAGTAAGAGGAGGTTACATGTTATTGTGGACTGTACCAATGGTGGCCACCATGATTGCCATGCATGTAATGATTAATGCATGTATATATTTAAACTTTATATAATCATTTGCTGTGGTAAGACTGCAGTCTTACATTTTGACAATGTGGGGACATTCGGTGGTGTCTGTCTTCAGTAAATGGAAACTGTTAATCATCAAAATAATCCCGCAAAATTTACTTATGCTTTGAAAAACTAAAGTCCACCGAAGCCAGTGTTAAGGGGCGTGGAGTCTGCAGGTTTCATTTCTCTGATGTGTTCCTTGCTTCCAGAGAATCTGCCTTCAAAAGTTATTTATCTTCGCTGCAGCTCGAGTCAAGTGCTGGGTGGAGGCCGTAATACGTCTCCCCGTACATCATCATACAGTAGTGCAGCTTATATACATTTAGGATCATTGGGCTTATTCTGAGTCAGTTTGAAATAGAGTTTCGCTGAAGCCAGTAGATAGATAGATGCTTTTTAGCTCACCTTAGCACGAAGTGCTCAAGGTGAGCTATTGTGATTGATATTTGTCTGTCGTCCGTCCGTCTGTCAACAATTTCTTCAAATGACATCTCCTCCTAGACCAGTGAGCCAATTTCAAAATAATTTCACACATATGTTGCTGTTATAGCCCAGAACCAAAATTGCTAAAATGGTTCCGCTCCGCTGAACAAAATGGCCGCCAGAGCTAAAAATAGAAAAACCTTTGAAGGACATCTCCTCTGAAGCCAGTGGCTTGATTTCAGAATAATTTTACAAAAATGTTTGACTCATGGCCCTTAACCAAAATTGCTAAAACGGTTCCACTCGGCAGAACAAAATGGCCGCCAAGGCTAAAAATAGAAATCTGAAAATAGAAAAACCTTTAAACGACATCTCTGAAGCCAATTGGCTAGATTTCAAAATAATTTCACAGAAATGTTTGACTTATGGCCCTGAACCAAAATTGCTAAAACGGTTTCGATCCGCTGAACAAAATGGCTGACAAAGCTAAAAATAGAAATAAATCTTAGAATGACACAGAGGGCACATTTTTGATCCAGTCATCGTGAAACTTCGTCAGAGCTGAACAAAATGGCCGCCAGAGCTAAAGAAATAAATAAATCTTAGAATGACACAGAGGGCATAGTTTTGATCCAATCATCATGACACTTCGTCAGAATGTTTATCTTAATGAAATCTGGACCAAGGTCGAAACTGGTCACGTGGGGTCCAAAACCTAGGTCACTAGGTCAAATCCTAGAAAAACCTTGTGTACACTCTAGAGGGCACAGTTATGATCCAATCTTCATGAAACTTTGTCAGAATGCTTATCCTTATACAATCTAGTTTTGATCCAATCATCATGAAACTTCGTCAGAATGTTTATCTTAATGAAATCTGGACCAAGGTTGAAACTGGGTCATGTGGGGTCAAAAACTAGGTCACTAGGTCAAATCTTAGAAAAACTTGTGTACACTCTAGAGGGCACAGTTATGATCCAATCTTCATGAAACTTTGTCAGAAGGTTTATCCTTATACAATCTAGGCCAAGATGGAAACTGAGTCATGTGGGGTCAAAAACTAGGTCACTAGATCAGATCTTAGAAAAACCTTGTGTACACTCTAGGGGGCACAGTTTTAACCCAATCTTCATGAAACTTTGTCGAAATGTTTGTCCTTTTACAATCTAGGCCAGGATTGAAACTGAGTCATGTAGGGTCAAAAACTAGGTCACTAGGTCAGATCTTAGAAAAACCTTGTGTACACTCTAGAGGGCACAGTTATGATCCAGTCTTCATGAAACTTTGTCAGAATGCTTATCTTTATAAAATCTAGACTAAATTTGAAACTGGGCCATGTCAGGTCAAAAACTAGGTCACTAGGTCAGATCTTAGAACCACTATGTGAATACTCTAGAGTGCACAGTTTTGTTCCAATCTTCATGAAAGTTATCTCCAACAGGGTGCAACTGGGTCATATCAAAAACTAGGTCACTAGGCCAAACCTTAGAACAACATTGTGTATACTCTACAAGGCACAGTTTCAGTTCAATCTTCATGAAACCTTTTTCAGATTGATTAGCTTAATGAAATCTAGGCCAAGTTTGAAACTGGGCCATGTCAGGTCAAAAACTACGTCACTGTCAAATCATAGAAAAACCTTGTGTACGCAACTGTGGCTTTATTTTGCATTGAATCTTCATGAAACTTTGTTAGAATGTTTATCTTCATGAAATGTAGGCCAAGTTTGAAACTGAATAAGGTATGATCAAAAACTAGATTGCCAGGTCAGATCTTAGATAAACATTGTGTACACTCTAGAGGCCACAGTTTTGATCCAATCTTCATGAAACTTTGTCAGAATATAGATCAGAAAGTGCAAAACTGCTCCAATTGAATCATCATCAAATAGATGATCTTCCATGCTATTTCATCAAAACTCAGGTGAGCGATTTAGGTCCATCATGGACCTCTTGTTTCTTTCTTTGATGTGTAATAGTCGTATCTTGGTTTCAACAATGTTTTATTCAATATCTGGACCTACAATCAAGCAAACTTACAAAACATTGCACAAAGGATTCAAAAATAATCTTAACAAAAATGCAAAAATTTCGTCTTGCCCTACCTAATTAAGCCAGCTTAGTACGTGTCAGTGAGACATACGATTCACCATCACGATATTCGCTTCTCTAATAAAAGTAACGTTAGGTAGGAAGGTTAGAAAGATCGATCCTCCCCACTGCCGGAAATCTGAATAGAAAACATATCGTATTAATCCTAATTAACGCCCCTGCTCTAATAAATCCCCCCTGTCTCTTTTCAAAAAATAATGTTATATTGCATGAGTTCCACTTTACTTCTATGGATGCGGTAGGGCTAGCTCTTTTAAATGGGTCTATACTCTTCAAGAATAGAATTTGCTCCTACAGGAGACAATTCTTTACTTCAAAGAGTTGACCCGCTACTGACTGAAGGGAGGCAAACAATAAAAGAGTTGCTTCCTCTGAAAGTATACCTATACTGTTTACAAGAGGCATTTTTGACAGTTGCTGATTTACTACATTATAGGCTCTAAATAACGCTCCCTTTTGTAAAATGCACGCCCGGGGCGTTTAATAGGATTAATACGGTACATACAGCCTTGCATACATACGTTCTCTACTGTTTTCAAAGACTAGTCTCTGGATATACAGTAGATCTATTGCTTCTCCTGTTTGTCAGGCTCGCGTAAATGTCTGATTTTTTTTATAAGTATAAATAATCACTTTAGTATAATTTGACATTTCAGTAAACATCTCGCATGCATGCAGACGACATATCAGTATGGCGGACGCTTGAACTGCCATCTGTGTATTAAGACTAAAAACACTTCCGGTTTGAAACCATTACATATATTGTCGGTAGTGTGTCAACTGTGTGTCGCAGTAGTTCTACCGCTCCATGTCAGGAAATAGCTCCTTGAAATGACCGTTGAAACTCAGCTTTAAAGGATATATGTTACCGCTACTTCTTTATGTACCATCATAGAAAGAATGTGTCAAAGTTCATTGTCACCCCCGCTAAAAATAAGTTGATATTGATCGTTGAAACAAAATGAAAATTGCTATGGCTGTTATTGAAATAAGTGTAGATCTTGTGTAAGGAAATAAAACCAAAATGACTGTGGATATTCCAGCGAAGGATGGAGAAACACTAGCTGACTGGAAGAAAAGAATAAAAGGTATGCCAGGATCGATATTGTCATTTCAGTTCACCTCAGTCTGAGGGTATCACTGTGTAGTGACGGTGTTAACACTGTTAAACACACATACCTGTCAGGTAAATGACCCAAATACCTGTACAAATGTGTGTCATATTTATGAACAGAAGACATTATCACAATAAGGTGTTAAAAATCGTATTTATAAGACTGTTTTGGCATGTATAACATCGCAGAGGAGATTTATGGCCTTCTGAGTAAACGTGTTGAAAAAATGGCAATACAAAATACAAATCTTATCCATTTACCATCATATCATGAAAATCAATTAAAATACACTGGATTAAGCAAGCATAATAGCTCACTTGGTATATGTTTGTAGTGTAAATCCCCTTGAATTACAACACTCTTCGTTAATGATTATGATCAACCTTCACTTAAATGACTGTTTGTCCGAGGATTGGAACTGCTGAGGTTTCTGAGGAGTGCATCTCGAAATTTACCAACTCTTTCACACCGGGCCTTGATAGGTTTGAGACTAGATATTCTAATCTTCATCCCCGCCTCCCAACCACCACCCCAGCATCATCCAAGGAACTATTTCGATAGTTTTTTAATGAGTCTAACGTAGCTCCTAGTATAGTATAAGGACACTTTGTTTCTCTAATGTGCTTTAATAGTGGGACACACCTAAAAACACCAATGTTTCATTTTGTACAAATGGAAAATTAATGATTTTAGGTGTCCAAGTACTTAAGTTAATTGATTTCTTCAGTATTACTTTGGCCATACCAAGTTCGTACAACAGCCAAAAGTACCAACCACCACCAGACTGCTCCTTTGGAAACAGCCTGATCTGGGGTGACCAAGTCAGTCCCAATGCAGAGTAATTAGGCTACTTCACTATTTTGATAAAGCTCCAATAATGAACCATTAATAAAAACCAGTGGTAGAAATAAATAAACATGCATGACAAGATCATCTGTTTTTCTGTTGGAGACAGGCCAGCTCCATTTTGGAAATAAAACTGAAGGTGTCTAGCAGAAAAGGTATGGCAGAGAGAGAGAGAGAGAGAGATCTGGCGAGAGCGGACACACGCCTTAATAAAGTTGAATCGTTTATTTTTTCACAGCATTAACTCATAAGATGTTAAGGGTAAATAGGTAAACTTTCAAAGGAAACAACTCTGCCATTTTCTTTTTACACCCCCACCGCCCCCTTTTCAAAAAATGCCATTTTCTTTTTACCCCCCCCCCCCCCCCCGCCACCTTTTCAGAAAAAGAGTCAAAGGAAAAGATAACATTTTCTTTTTTACCTCCCTTCCGGGGCCCTCCAAAAGGGAGTCACAGATGGGTTTGTCAACGAAGAAGCAAACAGGGAGATCTATATGAAAGTTGTTTCATTGAGGTTTACCCATACACATACCCCATAATTGTAGTGGTCTCTTCTATTTGTATTTGCTAGATGAGTCCATTTGCTATTTAAGGGGTGCATGTCTGGTCAGTTTGTTTTATTTCTGTTTAAATTTTGGTAGAAAATACCCATTTTTGTCTTATGCAAATAATCTAGACCCTGTTCAGACGCCGCGTTTTGCGGCGTCTGATCTAGGTCTGCACTGTTTGCCTATGTCCCAGGATTGGAACTGCATTAATGGGCTAAGAGTATGATAATACTTGGCTCATAGAATGTCAAGGTTTCTCGTTTGCACACCTGAAATTTAGAAAATAGATATATTCGAAACATGTTAATTTTGTAACCTTGAAGAAATTTTAAGCAAGTTTACTTAACTATATAAAGACAGGTGGACTTTTGTGTCTGCTGTTTCAATTACCATAAAAAGACAAAGGCAGTTATATGAGGCTCTGGCGTGCATTTTTTCGGGCTTTTCCACATTGACAAGAAATTAATACGGAAATTACCTTATACTGCAGTTAATTGTGCCCCTGTTACCCTGTTATATGAGGCTCAAATATTTGTTCAGTTGGCGTCCCAGACTTTTAAAAACTATAACGGATGCCATTTAGCCACACGTTCGAGGCCTTATCATCACAATGAGAGCCTTTATTTCTACCTGGAGCTCTCCACAGAAGAGTTTTGTGAGCCATTCAGATCGTCTCAGCTGCACCAGCTTCAGAAGAGTAAATTTATAAATACATGGATGCTAGTGGTTTGCCTTAGATTGAGCATCGGTTTATGAAAATGATCGGTGATCGAGTAAACATCGATTATTTAGACTGTGTGAAGCCATTAGGCTTTATCCAAGAGCTTTATCCCTTCCCATGTTTTATGGTATCTTGGCTAAGAAGTCCATAGAAATTGCTTAAAGCATATAATTGAGCCGCGACACGACAAAACCAACAATGTGGTTTTGCGCCCAGTGCTGACTCAGATCAGCCTGGGCATCCGCCCAGTCTGATCGGAATCTTCGCTGTCTTTATGAAGGTAGCTTAGACCCTTAGCTACCGTTTGAGCACTTAACAAAGAGTCTGATCAAACTTGGCGGATGCCCAGGCTGATTTGAGTCTTCGCTGGGCGCACAATCACATTGTTGGTTTTGTCGTGTTGCGGCTCAAATTTTGTCGAATTGCAATAGCAGCTTACTATACTGTCCTAGCGAAGTCAAAGCTTCAGAGTAACACTTTTAAATATGCAGCATAATGCATAAACTGGACATGAAAGCATATGCATATCAAAAAGTTTGATTAGGATCAAGTTGGGTAACAGCTCGATTAGGATCGAGTTGGGTAACTTTGGACAGCCGGTAAATTCGGATATACCATTGCAAACAGTGAAAATCCAGATGACACGGCTCATCATGAGCCGCCTCATCAGGATTTTCACTGTTTGCTCAGTTAATTTTGTTTTAATTCCAAACAACTGACATATAAAGGAAACAAAGTTACTGTCCGAATTTACCTGCTGTCCGATTTTACCTGACTTGACCCTCTGTGTCAATTAACCACTCATTTGCTGTTGACGAGTAACTCGATTGCTCACGATTATGTCGATGAATCGTCAACCACGAATGTATGTTTTGCATCCCTGACCTATTCGGGAAAGCTGTATTTGGGATCTTGTATTGCCACAACCTGAGCTTTGGAGTTTCTCAGTCTTTTATTCATATTGACCTTTGATATCAAGCAATTTCACCTAGCCTGACAATCTGGTAACTTAGCCTTGGCAGTCACTGTTTAGTGCACGGTTCGTGACAATGCACTCTTTGTACAACTTGAAGTCTCTGTCCTTTCACCGCGATGGCAGAGTCACTGCTTTCCAGGCGGATGGACATCATCCACGCAAAGGAATGGAACTTCTTTTGTTATTACAACGGTTATTCAAATGGGGCAGTGTGCAAGCCACGCCGCCATCCGGCTCTGACAATTCGCCTCACTTGCTTATTGTCCCCCCGCGACGTAGTGGAAGTGGACTTTAATATTGGGTTCCGTCCATCCGTCCCGTCCGTAAATATGTGGTCAAATCTAGTCTTTAGCTCCTCCTTCAATTTTCATCTGATTTTCATAAAACTGTCATGGTATTGTAACCCTCACCTGGCGTGGACCATATTACACGGGGATCATGATTGGATTTATTCTGTCAGCGTTATGGCCCTTTATCTTTAATTCTGTGTCAGATCTTGTTTCCACAACTCCTGTTTTAGTTTTCATCCGATTTTCATATTACTTTCAGGACAGGGTACTGTTATCACTAATTGATGTGGATTGTACCAGAGTCATGATCCTTTACAGTTATGCCTTTACTAGAATTGAATTCAACATCTGTTTTTCAGTTGATCATTTGATAACATGTTTGTCAGAATTATGGCCTTTGATCATAACTCAGCTTGTAGCTATGGCTCCTTTCAAAATCAAATGTTCAAGTTACGGACATGTCCATACGTCGGGGAACGTTTGGGCTTTGGCCTTTGATTCGGTCAGCGAAAATGAAACGCTGATATGATATGATCAAATTTTAGAAGATACATAGAGAAAAGAGGTACTTTAGCACCTGAGAATATGCAATAATTCAGGCTGCGCATTTGCTCATTTAATCAGACTTTCCCTTTCTGCGTCAGCAGTCGGTGAACCATGGGGAACCCAGACTGACGGAACCATGATCAATTAATACGAAAAAGATTACGATCAGTCCGTATAGATATACACAACCCATTGGGCACACAAGGTTGAATCAACCTTGATTCAACGTCACGACGTTGAATCAAGAATGATTCAAGGTTGACTCAACCTCGTGTTGGTTGGTTGGTTGATTTGATGCTTAACGTCCACGGTAAACAACTAAGGTCATGTCGGGACGGTCAGTTAACCTAACCACACTATTCCTGGACAGGCTTAGACCTCCTAAGCGGTTAACCAGTACTAAGTGCACATACTTTCGCCAGTAACTGACAACTGCCCTTCTTGAATCAGCGGAAGGAGAAACGAAAGTATGTGGCCAGACCGGGATTCGAACCCAGGACCTCTGACTTACGAGTCAGGTGCCCTACCGATTGCGCTACCCAGCCCGGCCTCAACCTCGTGTGCCTGCTGGGAAAGCATATGCTCTTGTGGTACAGCCAATAATCTTTCAAAACACTCCTCAGTTGCGCCTTTTTCTGCATGTTTTTCAAACGGAGGCAATTTCATAGCTTATTGTTGGCTTATAACTTATGTCCAAAGCAGAGTCTTTTCTAAAAAGAAAAAAATGCTTTGGGGGGAGCTTTTTTTTGTAGTTGACCAGAGCTACCTCCCCTGAAAGTAACATAATTATCAGAAACTTACGGGAAGGATTGTCTGAGCAAAATCAGACTGGTCCTTTTCAGACTGCTCGTAGCATGGTATGTCAATTCAGTTTTATTAAAAAAAAAGATATATCTACATTTTTTCAAAAGCTTTGTTTGTATATCAAAAACGTTTTTGTCATACATATGTGATATATTCTGTCTTGTTTACTTACTTTGTTGCAATGCACCTGGAAACAAATACATGTACTTCGAACGTTGGCGAGGTGGGTGCTTTAGCTTCTCTGTCCGACCAAGCTGTGAATATGCTCAGGCAGGCAGGTCGCGCATTAGCGGAAGACATATTTTGTCATTGCTGGACCCATATTATCTCGGCAATCGATACCCGCTGAATCATCAAATGGCAGTCACAGCACCGTTATTAGCTAATGACTAGCGTACCATGTTGACTGTCATTATGAGGACAGAATAATATAAAGACGAACAGGGTAGAGCCACTTCAGGGTCTGCAATATTTTGAAATATTTGAATGAAACTTTTTTTTTTGACATGTGTATAATATCAGGGTCATGTATGATGAGGAAGAACCACTACTCTGGCTTGCTTACTTTATGCATTAACTGCCCTTGCATAAATTTTCTGCTCACTCCCTGATGCTAAACGGGCGTATTTTCCAGTTTAAGAATATTACAGCAACTGGTAAATATTTTTTCAGAATAAGAGTAATACTCGGGAGTATTGGGTGGCAATATATGGGGTGATGTTTCACTATTTATTCCCTATTTATGGATATCCGTTAATCGATTTATGAATATCCATAATTCGATTTATGGATATCCAAAATAATGTTGGATATCCATAATCCGATTTAGGGATATCCAAAATTCGATTTTTGAATATTAAAATCTGCTTTATTTTTGGATATCCATTAACTGAGTTATGGATATATATCCATAATTCGGTTTATGAATGTCTATTATTCAATTTATGCATATATCCAAATTAGGGAATAAATAGTAAAACGGCACCCCATAGCAATTGACATTTGAGAAACAAACCTTGACTCTGATGAAGAAAGATGACTAGTAGCATGACCAGATGACAACCAGTATGCAAAACTATCCCACAGGGAGCACACCTATGCGTTTTAGCAAATGTAAATATAAATAAACACACTTGCGAAACTGAAACTGAACCACGCATACACGCAAAAAAGAACAAGTACACGCACATTGTGCTAGCACTAGATAAGCAGGCACACACGCACGCAAAACATACTAACAACCAAACTTGATGCTCTGCCACCCCTGGGTGAGGCGTGTTTTTAACAGCGAGCGCCCTATGGTGGCATCATCATACTCACTAGAAAACTTACTAACGGCCCATCAACTTATCCATATTATATACCTAACTAACTGGGGTTAGTATATAACAGCCACACTTTTTTTTATATATATGCTTGACCATACAGTGCGAGACCCATCCCTATGCAAAAACTTTAAGCCATTTCCAATTTATTTATGCTCTTTTTAATGTCCTTCAGGATCACAAATGATTAATGAGCAAGGCGCTAGCAAACTAAAGCCGGCACCACGCTAGATGCTCACTTTTGACGGGGGAGTTCAAAATTCAAACTTAAGGTTGCACTCATCACTTGGCAAAATTACTCGACCGAAATAACTCAAGTGCAACAACCCCAAAGGCACCTGAAAAGGTCCCTACCTGGAACGGCGTCCATCCCCACCTAAGGGTAGGTCAGAATCAGGGACCTCCACCCGGAACCAAATTACTTGGATACGGGGGAGGGTAAATTTAAGGACTGTAAGTAATATGGTACCCCAACAGGTCCCATCCATGAAACCTAGGGAACGCCTGCGTGTTCTCTCGTTGGGACCTGGGTTTTGCTGTGCTCCTCCTCTGCGGGCGGGGTTGCCTGTGTTTCCCTGGATTTTCCGCTGGGGTGGCTTTCATGTGGCGCGCGCCTCCTTCTCCGGACAGAACCTGACTTGGGGCCGCGGCAGGCAAACATCTATGCATAAATACTGGTTGGGCAGCACTGACCGCGACACAGCTAGAAGTGTAAAATGCATATCAAAATTTAGATCATTATCTCTTGAATTTCGCCGGCTACATTTCTAAGATATTGTTGAAAAAGAATGACGCTCAGAAAATTGTGACGACCTTTGGGCCCTGACAAATTCAAGACCACGTACATAACTAAATATGTATCATCGTAACTCATTAGTGCATCTTACGTTTTGTCATTGCGTCAGTAATGCATGTGCTATTGTCATTTTTAGCTCACCTGAGGCTGAGGCATAGGCTCAGGGGAAGCTATTGTGATCTGCAAATGTCCGTAGTCCGTCGTGTCGTCCCGTCCGTCGCGCGTCGTCAACAATTTGCTTTAATGACATCTTCTCTCAAACTGCTAGGTATAGAGCTTTGATATTTGATATGAAGCATTGTCTAGTGGACCTCTACAAAGTTTGTTCAAATAGTGGCCCTGGGGTCCCTGCGACGGGGATCTTGGGTTGGAAAATAAAATATACTTTCAAATCTTCTTCTCCAGAACTGCTTGGCTCAAACGCTTGAAATTTGGTATGTAGCATTTCCTAGCGGTCCTTTACCCAGCTTGTTCAAATGGTGGCCAAAGAGCCAAAAATGGCCCAACGGCAGGGAGTCCTAGGTTTTGAACCATAGAAATACTTGGAAAAATAGCCGGACCGGGTAGCGCAATCGGTAGGGCACCTGACTCGTAAGTCAGAGGTCCTGGGTTCGAATCCCGGTCTGGCCACATACTTTCGTTTCTCCTTCCGCTGATTCAAGAAGGGCAGTTGTCAGTTACTGGCGAAAGTATGTGCACTCAGTACTGGTTAACCGCTTAGGAGGTCTAAGCCTGCCCAGGAATAGTGTGGTTAGGTTAACTGACCGTCCCGACATGACCTTAGTTGTTTACCGTGGACGTTAAGCATCAAATCAACCAACCAACTTGGAAATATATATTAAAAAAAATCATCATCTTCAGAACCACTTGGCTCAGGTGCTTGAAATTTGGTATTTAGCATTGCCTAGTAGTACTTTACCCAGTGTGTTCTAATGGTGGTCACAGGGTCCAAAATGGCCCTCGGCAGGGAGTCCTAGGTTTGAACTATAGAAATTCATAGAAAAATATTTCAAAAAATCTTCTTGAAATTTGGTATTTAGCATTGCCTAGTAGTCATTTACCATGTTTGTTCAAATGGCGGTCCCAGTGTCCAATATGGGCCTACCCTGCGGGGGGGGGGGGGGGGGTCCTGAGCTTGAACTATAGAAAAGCATAGAAAAATATTCAAAAATCATCTTCTTCAGAACTGCTAGGCTCAAATGCTTAAAATTTGGTATGTAGCATTGCCTAGTAGTCCTTTACTAAGTTTGTTCAAATGCAGGTCCCAGGGTCCACAATGGCCCTACCCCAGGGGGTCCGGGGTTTGAACCACAGAAATACATAGGAAAATATTTAAAAATCCTCGTCTTGAACCACTTGGCTCAGATGCTTGAAATTTGGTATGGTAGGGGTTGAGTGAACGAAAATTTGTTCAAGCGGTGGCCACACCCATACATGATAAAAAAAAAAGCCTTTAAAATCATCTTCTTTAGAACCAAATGACCGATTGCCTTGAAACTTGGTATTTAACATTGAGGACTGAAGTTCTACCAAGATTGTTTAAATGATAACCATGGGTTGACCCTGACTTTTTCTCGGCAATGTCAAATTTGCTTTCTGGTGTTTTTGTATTGGAAAATGCATAAAAATAAGAGTTCATGGAAATTATAGAAGATTTTGGTTCAAATTTTGTTAAATGCAGTCTGATAACTAAATGGGTACATAAACCTTTTTTTTTTTTTTTTTTGGTAATAGAGGTTAAGATCATTCTTTGACCTTTAACCAATGTCTCTCATATTTTGACAGTTTCAAAGCATCAGGTTTGTTCAAATGACGACCCCAGTTGACGTTTGACCTTTTGCTTAGGTGAGTGATTCAGGGCCTCTTGGCCCTCTTGTATGTTTAAAAATCAACAAATTGAGTCATAACTTAGCAACCAATGAATGGAATTTCATAAAAATACACAATTTTAATTTGACATAATGGCATCAGTAATGCATGAATTATTGCTCTTGAATTGATATAGAATTCACAAATTGGCCATTGTTAAGTTACCGGTGCGTGAACAAAATTTCTGAAAAATGAATTAAATAGGTATCATCAAAGTGCGGTGATGCTGAGGCAAGTTTATGAGAATACCTCACTTATGCATGAGTTATCGCCCTTATCATGGGTATTTCGGCGGGGGATATAAATTCACCGAATTTGCTTGTTTATTTTGGGTCTATGGGAACTGGGTGAGACATCAAACCGAAGAATGCTGGAACAACCACTATCTTTTGATCATGACTTGGACCGACATTCCAGACACAAATGCATAACCATGCATTCAAAGCAGTAGGATTGGTTGTATGTCGTTCGTGCGTTTGCTTAAAATACCCTCACTGAATAAGGTTCAAGAAAAACCATGGTCACAGTTAATAGGAAAAAGATCTTACTCATTTTCAAGTGGATGTGTAATGCACTTATACACAATGACAGTCTAAGTGTGTGTACGTGTATGAAGCACGTATCACAGTCAGCAGTTTGTGGGCCACTCGAGGTTGAAACAACGTTGCATCATTGATATAGGTTGTTTTGGTGTTTTGTATTGTAAGATCTCACTACCAGGGTCTAAATAATGGGAGCACTAAATCTCAATAAATTCGCACACTCCATTAGATGAATGAATGGGTACACTGTCCAGGGAGGAAACTTTGTTATTTGAGCCGCGACGCGAGAAAACCAACAAAGTGGTTGTGCGCCCAGCGCAGACTCAGATCAGCCTGGGCATCCGCCCAGTCTGATCAGAGTCTTCGCTGCCCGCATGGAGGTAGCTTAGACCCCTAGCTAAGCTTTAAGCGCTTAGCGAAGAGACTGATCAGACTTGTCGGATGCCCAGGCTGATCTGAGTCTTCGCTGGGCGCACGACCACTTTGTTGGTTTCCTCGTGTAGCGGCTCAATTTTTCATGTTTGACGCCCCTCTATAAACAGGGATTAACTTTGAAAGTAAAAAGAATGCTCCGTCGGAGCAAATTCTTTCCTTTAGAGTGGATCCCTGTCTTTGTACAGGTCAGCAAACAGGAAGTTGTGAAAGTTCCTCTATGTAAAATGGTAGAAAAAGAATGAAGGTGTAACTGTCAGAGTGTTCTTTCCCAAGCCCCCTGAAAAATGGTTATAGGAAAGACGACTTTAAAGAGGATAGTAACGCCACCTCACAATTGCCAACCCTCTTTCTCTCTCCCCCCCCCCCCCCCCCCCCCCCCCCCCCCACCTCCCCCACCCCGCTCCACGCCAGCTTCCTTTTTAGCTCACCTGGCCCGAAGGGCCATAGTGAGTTATTGTCATACCAATGCGTGCGTCGTGCGTCGTCACGAAATTTGTCCGTCAACACCTAAAAACAAATATTCAAACATCTTCTTCTGTAAAACTACTGGTCCCATGGTTCTCAAATTTCACATGGAGCATTACCTGACTCCAGGGTCTCAGAATTGTAAAATTGGGTCAGGTTGAAAAATTCAAGATGGCCGCCGTTACTAAAAATAGCAAAAACAACAAAATAAAATTCTTCTCCAGAACCACTGGGTATATTTGTCTGAATTTTGGCATGGAACATCAGTGAAACCTTGGTATACAAAATTATAAAAATGAAAAAAATCTGTAGCGGAGTTTTGTCACAGTGACCTACTTTCTGTTTACGTGTGTAATTTTGCTCAAATGCCAATGTCAAAAAATGACCTATTTAAACAACTTCAAACAACTTCTTCTTTAAAAGCACTGAGCCCATGGATCTAAAATTTCACATGTAGCATGACCAGACTGCAGGGTTTCAAAATTGTAAAATTGGGTCAGGTCAAGAATCCAAGATGGCTGCTGTTACTAAAAATAGCAAAAACAACAAAATCAACTTCTTCTCCAGAACCATATGGTATATTTGGTTGAAAGTTTGCATGGAATATAAGTGGGACCTTGGTATTAAAAATTGTAAAAATAAAAAAAAATCTATAGCGGAATTAGGTCACAGTGACCTACTTAGCGTTTACAAGGCCGATTTTGCTCAAATGTCAATATCTAAAGAAAATGCAACCAATTCTGACCAGATTTGGTCAGAAATGGTTCTTGAATGGAATTATTTCAATTTTGTGCCAGTTGACTATTCAAGATGGGCACCATGGGGGCCGTTACTAAAAATAGCACAAACATAAAAATGACAATTACTCAAGAACCCTTGAATGGAATTGGACCAATTTTGTGTCAGAATGTTCCTTGCATGAAGCCGTTTCGATTAATTGCAATTTGGCATTCCAAGATGGCCGCCATCTGGTGTTACTGAAAATAGCACAAACATAAAAATGACAATTACCCAAGAACCCTTGAATGGAATTGGATTAATTTTGTGTCAGAATGTTCCTTGCATGAAGTCGTTTCGATTAATTGCAATTTGGCATTCCAAGATGGCCGCCATCTGCCGTTACTAAAAATAGCACAAAACATGAAAATGACAATATCTCAGTAACCGCTGAATGGATTTTGACGAAATTTGTGTCAAATGATTCTTGCGTTGAGATGTTTCAAAAATATCTAACTGTAGTAGACCAGTCATATTGGCCTCTGTTACTAAAAATAGAAAAATGTGAAAATTAGAAAATCTCAATGGAATTGAATTAATTTTGTGTCAGAATGGTCCTTTCATTAAGCTTTTTCGATTTTTTTCTTTTTGGCATTCCAAGATGGCCGCCATCTGCCGTTACTAAAAATAGCACAAAACATGAAAATGACAATATCTCAGTAACCGCTGAATGGATTTTGATGAAATTTGTGTCAAAATGATTCTTGCATTGAGATGTTTCAAAAATACATGTATCTTACTGTAGACCAGTCATATTGGCCTCTATTACTAAAAATAGAAAAATGTGAAAATTAGAAAATCTCAGTGGAATTGGACCAAATTTGTGTCAAAATGGTCCTTGCATGAAGGCTTTTCGATTTTTTGCATTTTAGCAATCCAAGATGGCTGCCATTTGCCGTTACTAAAAATAGCACAAAACATGAAACTGGCAATATCTCAGTAACCCCTGAATGGATTTTGATGAAATTTGTGGCAAAATGATTCTTGCATTGAGGTGTTTCAAAAGTAAATATATAAAGACCAGGCAAGTTGGCCTCTGTTACTTAAAGTAGCAAAATGTGAAAATGAGAAATTCTCAGTGGAATTGGACCAATTTTGTATCAGAATGGTCCCTTTGCACAATAGCCAGGTGAGCGATATCAGGCCCATTTGGGCCTCTTGTTGTCTTTTGTCCACCTATTATAGTATCTGACATTTGATATATATTGGGCTTTTACAGTCTCATGCTGAATTCCTTTCTCACCTTTCATACACATATGTGGTGTGTGGTAACGCACACAAGAACAAATGCACGCCCGTACGAGCATACGGACAATTGCTTTGTTACTGTTTACTGATAACGATTTATCCAAAGGCACACGGTTATTGGTCACTGAAATTCTCATATTAGCTTTGTGTCCGCTCCATATCTTTAAACCGTTAAGGGGACCTTCATGAACTTTTTAACAAATATAAATCACTATCAGACGATGTGCAGAGAAAAAGAACCATAACCGTATTTTCAGTTTTGACAGAATTATGCTCCTTTGTATTTCTCGTAGAGTAATTCTTTATTAGCTTCGTGTCGGCTCCATTTCTCTTGAACCCCTCAACAGATTTTTGTTGAAGCTTAGGTCAGATGTTTGCCTTGTTAAGACATTGTGCAGAGCTTATCTTTCAGATATGTCGGACGAAGGTTAAGGTCATACTTAGAGGTCGAAGTTCAAACGGTAACATTTGGCATCCATTCAATATCCCGAAAACCGTTTAAGAGTGAGTGAGTGAGTGAACTCGGGTTTAACGTCCCACCTACAATGAGGTCATACGGAGACGGGACCTCGGTTTAAAGTCTCATCCGAAAGACCGGAGAAGCGGGGGATCGAACTTGCGACCCCTGGATTGGTAGTCCGGAGTGTTATCCACTACGCTACAGCCGCTCCTCCGTTTAAGAGTTCTTCATGAAAAATATACTAATATAAAGCACCATCAGACAATGTGCGGAGAAAAAGAGCCATGCCCCTACTTTGAGTTAGGATAGAATTGTGCTCCTTTATATTTTTCTTAAAGTAATTTCATATTAGCTTCGTGGCGGCTCCATATCTTCTTAACCGTTTCGGATTTCCTCATGAAAGGTTGTACAAAGAAAAAGCACTATCAGACAATGTGCAGAGAAAAAGAGCCACAACCCTATTTTCAGTTTTGACGGAATTTTACCCCTTTGTATTTTTTGTTTTATAGTTTTGTATTATCTTCATGTCTGCTTCATATCTTTTAACTGTTTAAGATTTCTTCGTGAAAGTTCGCACAAATACAAAATACTGTCACACGACGTGTAGAGGAAACGAACCATAACCCTGTATACTTTAAGTTTTGACGGAAGCATCCCCTTCGTATATTTCTTGCAGTAATTTCATGTCTGTTTCCTAACCTTTGCACTGTTTTTAAGGTTTTGATTTTCTTTGCACAACCGTCAGGCACTAGTTAACAGACTCTACTTGAAGTTTTGACAGAACTTTGACCTTTTGTATGACTCTAATTGTGATTTCAAGTATGCCTCACTGTGCTGACAGAGTTCTATCGTCTGTTTCCTTTCCCACTTTAACACCAAAAAGCAGACGACAAAATTTACGTCTGCAAAAAAAAAATGCCTTGTCCAAGACATTTCATATTGAGAATTCAAAGACTAGAGGGCAAACAGTGTAGATCTAGATGAGGCAGCTCATTAGGAGCCGCCTCATCAGGATCTATGCTGTTTGCAGATTTTGCTAATTTCGTCACTGGGGCTTAACGAGTTAAACCCCCAACGGGCGTATATTACTCCGCTCAGTGGAACTCTTGTTATGCAATAAAATTGATTCAGTGTTGATTTAATAATGTGTGCCTAGTGGGCGTTTGTGATACAACGCACCCGACGTTCGGCATTCCCAAACCGGTTGTGAACTGACGGATAAACAACGACACTGTAACTTTTGTTTTGATTCTATGAAAAGATAGGAGTAGTATAACTAAATAGTTTTGTTGTTGTTACGATTTTGTTGTATCGTTTTGTACCTAATGACCTCTTTCCTGTCCTAGTCAAGTTAAATGGCGCCAAATAGCAAGTACGTAATTCTTGATTTCCTGACAACCTAATGTTATTGTGACTGTATTTATGAGTCCAGGGGAACGACTAGGGTCCACTTGAACCTGTTGTCTTTAGCTCGCCTGAACGAAAGTTCAGGAAGAGCTATTGTTGTCACCACGGCGTCAGCGTCCGCGTCCGCGTCGGCGTTCGGATTGGATGTTTTAAAGACCTATATCTCCGTAACCCATGGATGGATTCTTTTGATACTTGCACTGTAGTTAGATATTGGTCTAAGGTTTAACAGGGTACCACCCCCCCCCCCCCCCACCCCCACCCCCCACCCCACTCAGTGACCTTGATGTCAAGGTCATGGACTTAGAAAATTTGTAGTTTTTATCCCCCGACCGAAAGGTTCGGGGGATATAGCGATATAGCGATGAGCCTGGCGTCCGTCCGTCTGTCCGTCCGTCCGCCGTCCGTCCGTCCGTCCGTAAACATTTTCTTGTCCGCTCTATAACTTGCATACCCTTTGGAATATTTTCATGATACTTCACAGTTATGTAGAACAGGTCATGACGATGTGTCGCGTACAAGAATGGTAACTCTTGCAATTGTACTTTTTGAATTATCTCCCCTTTGGTGATTTTTTTGGCAGATTCGTGTCCGCTCTGTAACTTGAATACCCTTTGGAATATTTTCGTGATACTTCACAGAAATGTAGAACAGGTCATTACGATGTGTCGTGAACAAGAATGACAACTCTTGCTTTCTTACTTTTTGAGTTATTTCCCCTTGATAGTTTTAGGTGTGATTTTTTTGGCAGATTCGTGTCCGCTCTGTAACTTGAATACCCTTTGGAATATTTTCATGATACTTCACAGAAATGTAGAACAGGTCATGACGGTGTGTCGCGAACAAGAATGACAACTCTTGCTTTCATACTTTTTGAGTTATTTCCCCTTGATCACTTTAGGTATGATTTCGTGTCCGCTCTATAACTTGAATACCTTTTGGAATATTTTCATGATACTTCACAGATATGTAGAACAGGTCATGACGATGTGTCGCGAACAAGAATGACAACTCTTGCTTTCTTACTTTTTGAGTTATTTCCCCTTGATGGTTTTAGGTGTGATTTCGTGTACGCTCTATAACTTGAATACCTTTTAGAATATTTTCATGATACTTCACAGATATGTAGAACAGTTCATGATGATGTGTCGCGAACAAGAATGACAACTCTTGCTTGTTTACTTTTGGTGTTATTTCCCTTTGATGATTTTAGGTGTCCGCTCCATAGCTTGAATACCTTTTGAAATATTTTCCTGATACTTCACAGATATGCAGAACGGGTCATGACAATTTGTCTCATACATGAATGATAACTGTTGCTTTTATACTTTGTGAGTTATTTCCCTTCGGTAGTTTGAGCTGCTGTTTGAGTCTCTGCTCCATAACTATATAACCCTGGCAGCTCTAGAATTTGAATAACCGTGTACCTTTTAGAATATTGATGATCATGCTATGATATCTTATCAGTGTTCCTAACTCTCTCTGACCCCTCCACATTCCCCTGCCCCCTCCCGCACCCCCCCCCCCCCCCCCCCCCCCCCAAAAAAAAAAAAAATTTTTTTTTCCAGATTTGGATTCTTTGTCCAAATTCACTTACTAGAGAGCTCAAAATTAGGTTTGTAGGACTTGTACTTTAGAAGTTATTTACACATTTTGAAAGTTGAATGTATCGTATGCTATACATTTGTGTTTATGGTGGCTGTTTGAGATATTACCTCTTTTTAGCAGTCAAGCATACTGTTTTAGTCTGAGTGTTAGATAATCATGCATCTGTTAACAGTTAATGTCAATCAGAAGCATAAAAGAACGACAATATATTACTAATATGTGTTTTGAAGTGCACCCTTTTTACCAAGGCCCATGGGGGTCTTCGGTCGGGGGATTTGCCATCTCCTCTGATGGCTATTTTTGGGGACTGGATGTTTTGGTTAAAGTTTTATAAAGCCCAATATCTCCTTAACCCATGGATGGATTCCTTTGATACTAGATATTGGTCTAAAGTTTTCAAAGACACTACCCCCACCCCACTCTGTGACCTTGATGTCAAGGTCATGGACTTAGAATATTGTCTTTTTATATTGATTGGATGTTTTGGTTAAAGTTTTTTAAAGACACATATCTCCTGAACCCATAGATGAATTCTTTTTATATTTGCACTGTAGTTAGATCTACAGAGTACTCCCCCAACCCCGCTCAGTGATCTTGAGTCAAGGTCAGGGACTTAGGAAATTTTTGTCTTTTTTAAAGTTTTGTAATTGCTAACTGATTCATAATGCTTTGCAGAGATTTAGTTTATACTTGAACTGATGTTAGACTCTTTTTTGAGGTTTTACAGAACACCTTATACTTACCCCACTGGATGACCTTGAAGTCAAGGTCATCGACTTAGAATTTTGTCTTAAAGATTTTGGTAAAAGTTTTATATACTGAAAGGATTTAAAAACTTCCACTTTTTATTGCTGGCTGCTGATCTGTTCACTCATGACAGTGTTGAATATTTAACGATAAATTGCTTGAGACTTATAAAATTTAAGGATTACGCAGTTAATTGGTACCATTTACTTAAATGACGTCAGTAAAAGAGCGTTACGTCACTGAAATACAAAAGGCGTTGCCGGCGTTATGTTATGCAGCACTCTTTTCGACCATTTCTTACTGTCTTAATATTGTGACGTCATCCACATTGATTTGCAAATATCATAGCGGATAATGTTGTTGCGCAAAGCCTATTACGGAGACGGCGTCGACGTTGGTTAACGTCATAACCTCTGTTTTTTTTATCTCGGTTAGGTGCTTTTCTGACGGTCTTTTGAGCGTCCTGTAAACAGTGCACGTTGTCTGATATTTTACATTGGCGTAATTAACTCATAACATTGTCACGCGACGTCACTTTTTGAAATTTCAGCATTTAGCTGGCCCAAAACTCTGCGCCTGTTTGCGATTTTTAGGCGCGGTAGGCTAAATAAAGCCACAGACCGAGTTCAAACTTTTAAAATTCAATTTGATATCGTGAGAGAAATGTTTCTTCAGAAAACTGTATACATGAAGCTATTTATCCGTATGTAAACGGTACTAAGAACACGAGGAGCAGGTGCTTTGTCCTGACCGATTCGGTTGAACGATTTCAGATTTGGTACATTGATATAATCAGGTATAAGAGAATATATATGTTGTAAAATTTTGGTGGACGTAGCTGCATTCATTTTTGAGATATTCAAAATAAATGGGTGGAAGTTTTTAAATCCTTTCAGTATATTTATGAAGACATAATTTCACAGTGCCACGATGATGGACTCAGTTGATACTAATACTTGGACTGATGTTAGATAATGGTTCAGGGTTTTGATACATCCTACCCCCCCACCCCCACCCCCCTACCCGTCAGTTTTTTTACCTCAAGCACATGGACTTTGAAATTTCATTTCATTTTTTTTTATTTTCATTTTATTTTAAGACTTGCATGCATTTCTGAGATAGCTTTTGTTTATAAATGTGTTTTCATTATGCATGAAGTTTTATGCATAGCATTCCCAATTACCCCCCCCCCCCCCACCCCCCCACCCCCTCCCCCTACCCGTCTGTTTTTTTACCTCAAGCTCATGGACTTTGAATTTCATTTCATTTTTTTATTTTGCTTTTGTTTATAAATGTGTTTTCATTATGGACATGCTTGCATGAAGTTTTATGCATAGCATTCCCAATTACCCGCCCCCCCTACCCCCCCCCCCCCCCCCCCCCCCTTCCCCCTACCCGTCTGTTTTTATCTCAAGCTCATGGACTTTGAAATTTCATTTCATTCTTTTTTATTTTAATTATATTGAAAGACATATTTCTGAGATAGCTTTTGTTTATAAATGTGTTTTCATTATGGACATGCTTGCATGAAGTTTTATGCATAGCAGTCCACACCACCATAGCGGCTGTGTGATGGGCAAGCACCAATTCAGGCGAGCTATGCTGTCAGGCGACAGCTCTTGTTGTTAATGCCATATTTATATGGATGGAGTTCTGGCTTTATTGTGTCACATTGCCATATATATGAGCATACTCATTTAGGCAGGGTGGGATTACAAACGGTTATTGTCACTCTTTCAGGCTTGCCTGATTTCCAATAAGATACACTACTCAAAATATTTAAAGGAGCAGCCGATATTTTTCGGTAGACATTGCTAAAACATATACCCAGTTCAACAGCCCATTAATTTGATCGCAAGTTGGCAAGAATTTTCCATTCTGTTGCAGCATTTTCAAGAAGGATCGAAGTTTGAGACTACAAGGATTTTAATACAACTGATGCCCTGGGGCCGTATTTATAAAACGACTTAAGTGGATTCTATGCTGTTGCTAGGGCTAAATTTTAATGAAGGAGATTCCCTACAACTATGAAATTTGCTCTGGAGGAACAGTCCTTTTCAGACTGTTCCTCGAAAGCAAATTTCATAGTTGTAGGGAATCTTCTTCAAAGAAATTTAGCCTTAGCAACAGCATAGCAACGTCTTAAGTGGTTTATAAATACGGCCCCTGCTCACTTCCATTGAACGAATTATGAAATTTTTGAATTTTCTGAATTTGATGCATTTTTCTAGAAGTCTATAAAATTTCATAAACTTAAGTTCGAAGTGATCATTTCAAACGAGTCACCCTGCGAGACATAAAGTGTCACAGACAAAATCGTCGTTTTCATTTTGGTTGATACTTTTTACCTGTTCTGAAAAAAAGTGCATTTGTTAATCGTCGTTTTCATTTTGGTTGATACTTTTCACCTGTTCTGAAAACAATGCATTTTTTAATCGTCGTTTTCATTTTGGTTGATAATTTTCACCTGTTCTGAAAAAAAAATGCATTTTTATCCCCCGACCGAAAGGTTCGGGGGATATAGCGATGAGCCTGGCGTCCGTCCGTCCGTCCGTCCGTCCGTCCGTAAACACTTTCTTGTCCGCTCTATATCTTGAATACCCTTTGGAATATTTTCATGATACTTCACAGTTATGTAGAACAGGTCATGACAATGTGTCGCGAACAAGAATGGTAACTCTTGCTATTGTACTTTTTGAATTATCTCCCCTTTGGTGATTTTTTGGCAGATTCGTGTCCGCTCTGTATCTTGAATACCCTTTGGAATATTTTCATGATACTTCACAGTTATGTAGAACAGGTCATGACGATGTGTCCCGAACAAGAATGACAACTCTTGCTTTCTTACTTTTTGAGTTATTTCCCCTTGATAGTTTTAGGTGTGATTTTTGGCAGATTCGTGTCCGCTCTATAACTTGAATACCTTTTGGAATATTCTCATGATACTTCACAGATATGTAGAACAGGTCATGATGATGTGTCGCGAACAAGAATGACAACTCTTGCTTTCTTACTTTTTGAGTTATTTCCCCTTGATCATTTTATGTATGATTTCGTGTCCGCTCTATAACTTGAATACCATTTGGAATATTTTCATGATACTTCACAGATATGTAGAGCAGGTCATGATGATGTGTCTTGAACAAGAATGACAACTCCTGCTTTCTTACTTTTTGAGTTATTTCCCCTTGATGGTTTTAGGTGTGGTTTCGTGTCCGCTCTATAACTGGAATACCTTCTGGAATATTTTCATGATACTTCACAGATATGTAGAACAGGTCATGATGATGTGTCGCAAACAAGAATGACAACTCTTGCTTTCTTACTTTTGGAGTTATTTCCCTTTGATGATTTTAGGTGTCCGCTTCATAGCTTGAATACCTTTTGAAATATTTTCATGATACTTCACGAATATGCAGAACAGGTCATGACAATTTGTCTCATATATGGATGATAACTCTTGCTTTTATACTTTGTGAGTTATTTCCCTTTGGTAGTTTGAGCTGCTGTTTGAGTCGCTGCTCCATATCTGTATAACCCTGGCCAGCTCCAGAATTTGAATAACCGTGTACCTTCTAGAATATTAATGATGATGCTGTGATATCTTATCAGACCACCACCACACACACACACACACCAAAAAAATTTTTTTTTTCCAGATTAGGATTCTTTGTCCAAATTCACTTACTAGAGAGCTCAAAATTAGGTTTGTAGGGCTTGTACTTAAGAGGTTATTCACACATTTTGAAAGTTTAATGTATCATATACTATACATTTATGTATATGGTGGCTGTTTGAGATATTACCTCGTTTTAGCAGTCAAGCATACTGTTTTAGTCTGAGTGTTGGATAATCATGCATCTGTTAAAAGTTAATGTCAATCAGAAGCCTAAAAGAACGACAATATATTACTAATATGTGTTTTGAAGTGCACCCTTTTTACCAAGGCCCATGGGGGTCTTCGGTCGGGGGATTTGCCATCTCTTCTGATGGCTATTTTTTTAATCGTCGTTTTCATTTTGGTTGATACTTTTCACCTGTTCTGAAAAAAAAATGCATTTTTTTTTACTAAAATTCCATTTTTTACAAAAATCAGTCCATGGACATTAGAATCGAAATTGTTTACTAGCGATACGTCCAAGGACAATCATTCACCAGGACCTGTGATCATGGAGGCTTGTCTGTAGAGAAGTAAACTTAGTAACTGAATCCTCTGCAGACTCAATAGCAGAAATAAGGGAACCTTCCGGGGAAGAAACTGGACTTGTAAATGTCAGTCCCAGCCAATGGGGTTTGAAATACGAGAGAATGATGTTTTCTCAATCTGGTACGCCTACTTGGGGGAACAAAGGTCATTTATGGGTGTACTGGCTGTCTTTCCTCCCTTTTTTCAGAGGTTCCCACTTAAGTTTCTCCTGACTGCCAGGATATGGATATGCCAGGACATGGGCAGGATAAATATTGGATCAAACCTTGTGCCGTCAAAACCCTCGACCTTCTTTGTCTTTGTCGATCGAAAATAAATGCCTCTCAAAATTGGGATGCTTGCAGTGTCGTCTATAGATATTACATTAGATGCTCCTTTAAATATTTTGAGTAGTGTAAAATGGAATTAGGATCTTTCCCAGCGGGCACATTTACCAACAACGTTGAAACAAACAATGCTTGCAGTGTAATATATTAGATGCGCCTTTAAATATTTTGAGTAGTGTAAAATGGAATTAGGATCTTTCCCAACGGGCACATTTACCAACAACGTTGAAACAAATAGTGCTTGCATTGTACTAGTCTGGCTACAGACCCTATGTTCAATATATCTCCTGCAAAGGAACATAGAATCTGACCACCAGAGTAATATACAGATTCGACTGTTGCCAGGCTAGCATTGTACCATTAGATGCTCCTTTAAATATTGTGAGTAGTGTAAAATAGAATTAGGATCTTTCCCAGGGGGCACATTCGCCAACAACGTTGATACAAACAAAGAAGCATCAACGCAGATACGAGTTGGTTAGAGTTTATTTCTAGCTAGTGTCGGCAACCTTGTCTGCTCCCCTTGTTATTTTCCTTCATAAATATTTCGAACAGCGACCCTGCACTGTAAAAAAACCCCGTAGATTTTACGGTAGAATAACTGGCAACCAGCTGCCAGTCCATTTCCCGTAATTTTTACCGGCGTTTGCCTGTAGATCATTGTTTGAAATCACGATATGGTAGTGTTCTATTAACTGGCCGTACTCGAAAATACCTCCAATAGTGTTAAAGGGTTATATGGCCAAAATAACACCTGTTCTATTCTATCCTACTTTGCTTAATGATTCCTACAATTTTACGGGCGACCGTACAAATGACGGGAAATGGACTGGCAGCTGGTTGCCAGTTAATTTACCATAAAATCTACGGAATGTTTTTACAGTGTGGGTAATGGGTATGCGAGGATAATCAGCATTAGCAAATAAATTCTAAATACTGGGAAGACACGTTGGAGCGAACAGGATCTACACTGGTTCCCATTCAAGCTGCATCTTTTGGACTTGCATGTATTTACCAGTAACATCCAAATCACGAGCTGCCGCTGCTAGCCTCAGCAGCAGCTGCTGATAGCCTCGCAGCAGCTGCTGATAGCCTCGCAGCAGCTGATGACGTTTTACCCCAGTAAGTTTGGTTTTAGCCCACTTTCTAGGAACGATCGGCTCGATATAGGTATGTGTTCTTGTAAGGGATGTATAAATCCCAAAATAATAATGACAAATGATGATAATAATAATAATAATAATAACGTCCGGTTTAAAATGAATAACTGTAGTTGCAGTTATACAATAATAGGATTTATCTTTCGCAGGCTTCTCCCTTGTGCCTATATATAGTTTACAGACATGTTAACTTATTTCCTTTGCGAGAATAATATATACTAGAATGGAATAGCTACAAAAATAAATTAAAAAAAATAAATACAAAAAAAAAAAAAAAAAAATCTAATTCCTTGGCAAAGATTAAAACATGGTACATATAAGAGACTGAATTGGAATAGTGTGCTTCCCTTACATACCAACAAAATATAATAAGCTTCTAAATTATAAGTAAAAAAATAAAGGTGTACCGTATTCGACCCGTTCAGCGCACTGTGCGCTAAACATTAAATACTTCCAGTAGACATTTTTCCTAATAAACGCACATTTCAAAGAATTATTATATATAGAAATAAACTGAATCATTAGAGAAAAGCTGCATATAGTCATGCAGGATGGAGATGCTTTGTAAGTGAAAACTGTAAGAATTTATAGTGTTTTCAGCACTTGTAAAAAGCAATCAAAGGGATAAACCAGTAAAAATATGTGCGCTAAAAATCATATGCCTCAGAACTTCCCATGATCTGCGCTTATTGGGTCACATGCGCTAATAGGGTCGATTACAAAATATAAATTTGGACGGCTGTGTGCAACTATAGTCATAGTTACGTATCGCTGACCACATGGGGAACGTCGTTAGGAGAAGAGAAGAGAACAAAACAATATACATAGGACTTGGACGAACACTCGGCGCCAGGGGTGTGCAACTATAGTTACGTACGCACTTGGCGAACGTCGTTAGGAAAACTGAAACAGAACAGTACATAAAATCCAATGTCGTTACGAGAATTGAAATACACATACAATAAAATATAACAGATGGAAACCGCTGAGCCACTTCGGGAACATCGTTACGAGAGATGAAAAAAATCAGCAGTGCGAATGCAGGTTGGGGTGGGGAAGGAGACATTTTCAGCACTCTTTTATTTGGTTGATACATGTAAAAATGCTGAAAAATAAAGTTTATCATATATCTCAGCCCTGTCTCGTACATCACACCTGTAATCTCTTTCATCGGAAATTTGTGTTACAACAATAATTCTGGAGAAGCAAGAAATTTTGCTGGTCAAATAAAAGTATTTGCTTTCCCAGTGCGCAGTGAGCAAGTAGAAAATTGTTACATTTGTTAGGTCTTGGTCAGCCCATTTATTGATATCACTTATTCAAAGAATGGATATCACAACTTGGAATTATGGATGTCAAATATCCGATTTTATGGATATCACCAATTCGAATTATGATATCACTAATTCGATTTATGGATAGCCATAATTAGAGTTATTGATAGCTATGGACAGTATTATGGAAATTCATATGAGCCGCGACACGAGAAAACCAACAATGTGGTTGTGCACCCAGTGCAGATTCAGATCAGCCTGGGCATTCACCAAGTTTGATCAGACTCTTCGTTTAGTGCCCAAAGGGTAGCTAAGGGTCTTAGCTACCTCCATGCGGACAGCGAAGACTCTGATCAGACTGGGCGGATGCCCAGGCTGATCTGAGTCTGCGCTGGGTGCACAACCAGATTGTTGGTTTTCCCGTGTCGCGGCTCATATATGTAAATCGAAGTAGGGATATCCATGTTTTAGATAAGTTATATCAAGAAATCGGGCTGAATAATTGATATCCATAATTTGAATAGTAAATATCCATAAATAATCGCAGAGCAGTCGTTATTTAAACTTATTATTTGTAACGAAGAATATCTGATATCCATAATTCTAATTAGTGTTATACATAAACGGGCCCAAATATTGATATCCGTAACCCGAATTATGGATTTTACTTAATATTTGAATTATGGATATCTAATAATCTTAATGATTAATGGAAATCACTAATTCGACATTGGTATCACCTATTTGATTTATTGATATCCATTAGTAATAAGTGATATCCGGTATCCATAATTCGATTGATGACCATCCATAAATCAAATTATGAATATCCAAAAAACGAATTTGTGATATCCATGATACAAATTATATCTATTAATAATTATGATTTTCGGATATCCTGAGTTCGAATTATGAATATCGATAATTCGAATTATGGATATCTATAAAAAATATTGATGTTCATAATTCGAATTATCACTAGGATACGTGTACAGTGTTTGAGAGTCCGCGTATTATTTAATGTTATTAATTATTATAAATGAAATAAACTCAGAGTTAAATATGACCATTAACATCTTAAACAGCGTTGAATTTCGGAGTTAAAGTACTTATTACAGAAAACGTATCTTAAAAAAGAACATGATAAAGTTGTCTCACAGTACCGTAATACCGATATATCGCAAATCCGTTTTCGCTCAGCTTGTAAGTTAATTTAAGGTAGGTCAATAGTACCTCTGGCATCAACTATCAACTGCAGCTGTGCAGAAAGAAACAACTGCTGCTGCCTCTGAGACAACACCAGGTCCGCAACTTCAGCTGAGACTCCCGCAGAAGATACTATAATTAGCTATTCACATTTATATGACATTTATTTTTCTCATCGTTTTTAGCTCGCCTGAACGAAAGTTCAGGAAGAGCTATTGTTGTCACCACGGCGTCGGCGTCGGCGTCAGCGTCAGCGTCCGCGTCCGCGTCGGCGTTCGAATTGGATGTTTTGGTTAAAGTTTTTTAAAGACCTATATCTCCTTAACCCATGGATGGATTCTTTTGATACCTGCACTGTAGTTAGATATTGGTCCAAAGTTTAACAGGGTACCACCCCCACCCCACTCAGTGACCTTGATGTCAAGGTCATGGACTTAGAAAATTGGGAGTTTTTTTTGGACTGGATGTTTTGGTTAAAGTTTTATAAATCCCAATATCTCCTCAACCCATGGATGGATTCCTTTGATACTTGCACTGAAGTTAGATATTGGTCTAAAGTTTTCGAAGGTACTATCCCAACCCCCCTCAGTGACCTTGATATCAAGGTCATGGACTTAGAAATTGTCTTTTTATTGATTGGATGTTTTGGTTAAATTTTTTTAAAGACACATATCTCCTGAACCCATAGATGAATTCTTTTTATATTTGCATTGTAGTTAGAGCTACAGAATACTACCCCAACCCCGCTCAGTGACCTTGATGTCAAGGTCAGGGACTTAGGAAATTTTGGTCTTTATTAAAGTTTTGTAATTGCATACTGATTCATAATGCTTTGCAGAGATTTAGTTTATACTTGAACTGATGTTAGACACTTTTTTGAGTTTTTACAAAACACCTTATACTTACCCCACTTGATGACCTTGAAGTCAAGGTCATCAACTTAGAATTTTGTCTCAAAGATTTTGGTTATAGTTTTATATTTATGAAGACATAATTTCACAGTGCCACGATGACAGACTCAGTTGATACTAATACTTGGACTGATGTTAGATAATGGTTGATGGTACAGCTTAGCCTCCCCCTCCACACACCCCTCCCCCCTCTCAGTTTTTTTACCTCAAGCTCTTGGACTTTGAAATTTTATTTCATTTTTTTATTTTAATTTTATTTTAAGACTTATTTCTGAGATAGCTTTTGTTTATAAATGTGTTTTAATTTGGACATGCTTGCCTGAAGTTTTATGCATAGCAGTCCACACCACCATAGCGGCTATGTGATGGGCAAGCACCAATTCAGGCGAGCTATGCTGTCAGGCGACAGCTCTTGTTAAATTTTCCTACAGATCTTGGCCACTTTTTTTCTCTCTTGGCCACTCTCTTCTTATTTGCCTATTTATTGCTCATTTATCCCCGGTTTTTAGTTTGGCTCTACTTGTTGGGTAAGATCAGCAAGATGTTTGAAAAAAAAAAGACAAGGTCAAAGTTAATTTTCAGAAGTTAATTTTTCAAGTTTATTTATTTAATTACAATTATTTTTTCCTGCATTTAGAGCTTCTAGTGTCATCTCAATGTATGTGTTTGAGGACTAATACTAAGAGCATGCAAGACCATGGTACTGGTATAAACAGAGAAATAAAAACAACAGAATCCTTGAATATGCAAGGTGGTTAGGGTTGTTCAGAAAGCCATTGTCAGCATTGTCAACGAAAAAAATATATAGCAGCTGATGTCCCTCTGCTGCCATATATTTACGTAAGGTTTATTTTCTCTTTTTTCCTTCAAATATGTGTTTTCAGTGTAGACACAAAACTGTTTTGTTTGTTTAGGTACTCAAACTGGTGTTTGCTTTTTCACATAGCCATTTTGGGTGTTTTGCATGACAGATATGCGTTATATGTAGTTTAGGGGTCGCAACGAATTAAGTTACCTTTCAAATATCCCTTCGGGCACATGGGGTTTGATCAGCTTTGAGCCAACGTCGATTCGACGTCATGATATCGAATCGGCGTTGGTTCAATGCTGGCTAATCATAGTGCCCGAAGGGATATTACAAGAAGAAGCGTCACACAGTTCTCTTCAATTTGCATAACAGATGTGCCTTATATGTAGTTTAGGGCTCGCAACGAGTTAAGTTACCTAACAAATATCCCGTCGGGCACATGGGGGTTTGATCAGCTTTGAACCAGCGTCGGTTCGACGTCATGATATCGAATCGACGTTGGTTCAATGCTGGCTAAACATAGTGCCCGAAGGGATATTACAAGAAGAGTCACACAGTTCTCTCCATTTTGCATTTAGATGTGCGTTATATGTAGTTTAGGGCTCGCAACGAATAAAGTTACCTTACAAATATCCCGTCGGGCACATGGGGTTTGATCAAGTTTGGACCAGCGTCGGTTCGACGTCATGATATCGAATCGACGTTGGTCAAATGCTGGCTAAGCATAGTTCGGAAGGGATATTACAAGAAGAGTCACACAGTTCTCTCCAATTCGCATGACAGATGTGCCTTATACATGTATATAGTTTAGGGGTCGCAACGAATTAAGTGACCTTACAAATAACCCGTCGGGCACATGGGGCTTGATCAGCTTTAGACCAACGTCGATTCGACGTCATGATATCGAATCGACGTTGGGCCGATGCTGGCTAAGCATTGTGCTCGAAGGGATATTACAAGAAGAGTCACACAGTTCTCTCCAATTCGCATGACAGATGTGCCTTATATGTAGTTTAGGGGTCGCAACGAATTAAGTGACCTTACAAATAACCCGTCGGGCACATGGGGCTTGATCAGCTTTGAACCAACGTCGATTCGACGTCATGATATCGAATCGACGTTGGTCCGATGCTGGCTAAGCATAGTGCTCGAAGGGATATTAAAAGAAGAGTCACACAGTTCTCTTCAATTCGCATGACAGATGTGCCTTATATGTAGTTTAGGGGTCGCAACGAATTAAGTGACCTTACAAATAACCCGTCGGGCACATGGGGTTTGATCAGCTTTGAACCGAAGACGATTCGACGTCATGATGTCGAATCGACGCTGGTTCAATGCAGGTTAGGCATAGTGCCCGAAGGGATATTACAAGAAGAGTCACACAGTTTTCACCAAGCAAAGATAAGGTCTAAGTGGGATAGGTTAGGATATAGCTCAGAGGAAAGAAATTAATAGCTTTAAGTATTAATGATAAACATATTATTGTGTATTTATTAAGGTGATATCATGCACTTATTGTACTACCTGTCACATCGTTTATATTTGTATTGCATGTATGTACATGTATATGCTCAAGGGCTACATAACCTATATAGCACTTGAATAAACATTCTTCTTCATATGTATATATATAAATGCTACGGATGTGAAAAGAATTTGTGATGCAACATTTGGTGGTGAGAGAGACACTTCCTGACACTCTTTTTATTGCAAGACTGACATCTTTTGATATTTTGTGCTGGGCCTAATATTTGTTGTTTCTAGTTGTTGATAGAGAGTGTTGCAACTTTTTCTACTTTGTTGCTGTTACACTGCTGCTTCTGTTCGTGGTATGATAGTGACAACTGATGCTGATGTTTTCAATATTCTTTTCTTTTTTTAAGATTGATATATGCTGCCTGTGATAATGGTGTTATTAAAAGTGTCAGCCACTGTTTATAGTAAGGATTTAGGCTTATATTACTGTTTTTGCCGTGTGTAGTATTTGCAGACACTAATGTTGGTGGTTTGACAGGAGTAACATCTGCTGCTCCGCCAGTTTTCATAAGCAGATGCTGATGTTTGTACCAGAGACCACATCATCTGTCGATATTGAAGATCAGAGGGACATCAGGTGCTGCCATTAGTACTGAGAATAACTTTTGCTGCTGCTGTAAGTAAAAGCAATAGCTGCTGATGGAGAAGTCAGTTCCTGATGCTGGTGTCATAAGCAGCTGCTAGTGTTTTTTTTATAGTTACACCACCATCTGCCGATATCGGAGAATAGAAGGACATCAGCTGCTGCCATAATGTATTCAGGATAACTTTTGCTGCTGTTGTTGATGAAATCTTCAGCTGCTGATAATGTAGTCAGTTGCTGATGGTGGTGTCATAAGCAGCTCCTGATGTTGTTTATTAGTGATAGTGACACCACCATCTTTTGATATTGGAGAACAGCGGGACATTAGCTGCTGCCATAAGTATTTAGAATAACTACTGCTGTTGATGAAAGCATCAGCTGCTGATGGTGATGTCAGTTGCAAATGGTGGTGTCAGAATGAGCTGCTGATGTTATTATTAGTGACAGTGACCCTACCATCTGCCGATATCGGAGAACAGAGGGATATCAGCTACTGTCATTAGTATTGAGAATAACCATTACGGATGCTGTTGATTAAGTATTAGCTGCTAATGGTGATGTCAGTTGCTGATGGTGGTGTCATAAGCAGCCGCTGCTTTTAGTAAATGACACTATCGTCTGCCTATATCGGAGATCAGAGGGATGTCAACTGTTGCCGCTAGTGTTTAGAGTACATTTTGCTGCTGCTGTAAGTAAAAGCATAGGCTGCTGATGGTGGTGTCAGTTACTGATAGTGGTATCATAAGCAGCTGCTGGTGTTGTTTTTAGTGGCACCACCATCTGTCGAAAGCATTAGCTGTTGATGGTGTTTTTTAATTGGTACAATTGCTAATGCCGCAGTTGCAGTTAGTACGGCTTATCGCTTTTGTCTTATTCTTTTCTGATGATAGAAGTAGCAGATTTTATGGGGTTTTTTAATTCTCACGCTGCTGCAGCTGGTTGTAAAAGAGCCGCATCCTGCAACCTAGGTGGAGAGTAAGATTTGCTGTTGTTGTCTAAGGGAAGGAATGAAATAACTTCTACTGCTGTTAATTTGAAGATACAACAGCTGCTGCTGTTGTCACAGCAAATATCACAGAAACCATCAGCATCAGTTTTCACTCGTTGATAAACAACAGCACAATATATCACTCTAGTCACGTACACCACAAGAAGTAGTAACTCTCACTAAAACTTACTGCAGATATCACTCCGTCCACTGTCAGCAGCAGCTATCACCCTCGTAACAGAAGGCAGCAGCAAAGGTTAGTTTCGTCTCCAGAAGCAGCTCCTGGTATCATGAGTATAACCACCAACAGATGGTAGAAAAAAAATTTAATTCAAGCAGCAGCAACTGAAGTCACTCTCACTACTTTCCTTCAACAGCAGGCAGTCCACAAACAGATGACATATACAGATATTTAATCCAGCAGAAGCAACACCTGCCATTCTCACTACCTATCTTCAACAGCAGGCAGTTCATCAACAGATGGCAGATACAGATATTGAATCCAACAGCAGCAACAGCTGTCACTCTCACTACCTTTCTTCAAAAGCAGGCAGTCCACAAACAGATGGCAGATACAGATAATTTGTCCAGCAGCAGCAACAGCTGTAACTCAATACCTATCTTCAAAACGGACAGTGCACAAACAGATGGCAGATACAGATTTTTAATCCAGCAGCAGCAACAGCTGTCACTCTCATTACATATCTTCAACAGCAGGCAGTCCACCAACAGAAGGTAGATACTGATATTTAGTCCAGCAGCAGCAACAGCTGTCACTTTCACTACCTATCTTCAAAAGCAGGCAGTCCACCTACAGATGGTAGATACAGATTTTTAATCCAGCAGCAGCAACAGCTGTCGCTCTCACTACCTTTCTTGAACAGCAGGCAGTCCACCAACAGATGGCAGATACAGATATTTAATACAGCAGGAGCAACAGCTGTAACTCTGACCACCTGTCTTCAACAGCAGGCAGTCCATAAACAGAAGGCAGATACAGATATCTAGTACAGCAGCAGCAACAGCTGTCACCCTCACTACCTATCGTCAACAGCAAGCAGATGGCAGATATAGAAATTTAATCCAGCAGCAGCAACAACTGTCACTCTCACTATCTATCTTCAACAGCAGGCAGTCCACCAACTGCTTGCAGATACAGATATTCAATCCAGCAGCAGCAACAGCTGTCACCCTCACTACCCTTCTTCAACAGCAGGCAGTCCACAAACAGATGGCAGATACAGATATTTAATGCAGCAGCGGCAACAGCTGTCACTGTCACCACCTATCTTCAACAGCAGGCAATCCACAAGCTGCTTGCTGATACAGATATTCAATCAAGCAGCAGCAACAGCTGACACTCTCACTACCTATCTTCAACAGCAGGCAGTCCACCAACAGATGGTAGATACAGATATTTAATCCAACAGCAGCAACAGCTGACACTCAGCTGCTGCTATTAGTAGTAAGAAAAGCTTCTGCAGATTCGTTTGATAAAAGCATCAGCTGCTGATGGTGGTTTAGCAGTTGCTGATGGTTGTGTCGTAAGCAGGTGCTCATTTTCATATTACTGACAACATCATTTGGCGATATTGGAGAACAATGGGATATCAGCTGCTGCAATCATGAGAAAGAATAGCTTTTGCTACTTTTTATATGAAAACATCAGCAGCTACTGTTGGTGGTGTGGCAGCTGCTGGTGGTGATGTGGTGGTGATGTGATAAGCAGCTGCTGATGTTAATATCTGCGACCACATCATTTGCCGATATGAAAGAACAAAAGGACACTTGCTACCTATTAGAAGTAAAAATAGCTTTTGCTGCATCTTTAGACGAAAGCATCAGCTGCTGATGGTTCTTTGGCAGCTGATGATGGCGGTAACATAAGCAGCTGCTGATGTTACTGTTAATTACACCATCATCTGCCGATATCGGAGAACAAAGGGTCATTAGCTGCTGCGATCAGTGATAGGAAAAACTTTTGATGCTGATTTTGATGAAAGCATCAGCTGCTGATGGCGGTTTGGCAGCTGGTGATGGTGGCATAAGCAGCTGCTGCTGTTATTATCAGTGACCACATAATCTGCCAATATGAAAGAACAGAGGGGCATCAGCCCGCTGCTATTATTAGTAAGAATAGCTTCTGCTGCTATTATTAGTAAGAATAGCTTCTGCAGCTGCGTTTGATAAAAGCATCAGCTGCTAATGGTGGTTTAGCAGTAGCTGATGGTGGTATCATAAGCAACAGCTCATCTCAGTATTAATGACTAATTTGCTGATCATTTGCTGATATCGGAACAGAGGGACATCAGCTGATGCCATCATGAGTAAGAATAGCTTTTGCTGCTGATCTTGATAAAAGCATCAGCAGCTACTGATGGTGGTTTTTGCAGCTGCTGGTGCTGGTGTCATAAGCAACTGCTGATTTTAATATCAGTTGTAAGGGTAGTATATACTTGACAAGCAGAATTCTCGGTTGGAAGAGAATTATCACATAAATGGTTTATTAGGTGTAGTCTCCCTTGAAGCGAAATACTCAGAAAATTATGTCCGGAAAATGCTATTTATTTTGCAGTCTACAGGTTCAAAAGCCGTTCTTCAATTAGCAATATAACCTGCCTGAATTATGTATTATCTCATGTGCTTTCATTTTGTGTTGTTAGTATAATTTAGTTAAAACGGCTGAGAATTGGAAATTATGCTAATGAAGTTGGTATTTGTCTATAATATCTGGTTTTTACTTATAATAATTTATATGCTACGGTGAATAAGTTTTCCAAAACATACCAAGTTTTGTCTAAGAAGTCGTTCTCAGGAACACAAGTAGGCCTACCATGTTTTACTTGATCTCAAATTTCTGAAATCTGATCTTTGCTAAATTGATCTCAAATTTCTGAAATCTGATCTTTGCTAAATTTCCTCACCCCCTAACTCTGGGGTTGGGCTGAAAAATACGTTCACTTAAACTAAAATAAGCTTGCTAGTTAGTGTTAGGCTATAGAGGAAACATTATCTGAAATCATGCCATTTTTCATTAATGTAAATAAAATCATTGATTTTTTTTTCATATTCTCAGACAAGCTCAAAAGAAGAACCCGTGGGGAGAAGGTTTGCTATTGTTCGTCTGTCTGACTGTCCTCGACTGGGACTGGTCGTCCGTCTGTCTGTCCTTATCTGGGTCTGTTCGTCTGTCTGTCGGTCTGTCTGTCTGTCTGTAGGACAGTATTTGTTCGTTAGTCCGTACAACACTATTGTTCGTGTTTAGTGTTAGACAGGGCTATTGACCTGCCCGGGGTGCTGATTGGGGCTAAACGGACAAATACTTATGTGTATAAACTTGTACAAAGCATAAGAGAGCCAATATGATAGAAGAAATAGTGCGATATACTATTTCAGGACAGTTTAATACTTAAGTTGAGAGCTAACCTATTGCGTTTTTTTTCCCTTTGTATTATTAAAGGGCTCGTCCAGTTACATTTTTGGGGCTCGTCCAGTTACATTTTTGTGGCTCGTCCAGTTACATTTTTGGGGCTCGTCCAGTTACATTTTTGGGGCTCGTCCAGTTACACAGTGACCAAATTATCTGCCGATATGGAAAAACAGAAGAACACTTGCTGCTGCCATAAGAAGAAAAAATAGCTTTTGCTGCATCTTTTGATGAAAGAAACAGCTGCTGATGGTTCTTCGGCAGCTGCTGATGGCGGTATCATAAGCAGCTGCTGATGTTACTGTTAATGACACCATCATCTGCCGATATCGGAGAACAAAGGGACATAAGCTGCTGCCATCAGTAGTAAGAAAAATCTTTTGATGCTGCTTATGATGAAAGCATCAGCTGCTGATGGTGGTTTGGCAGCTGCTGATGGTTGTGTCATAAGCAGATGCAGATGTTAGTATAAGTGACCACATCGTCTGCCGATGTCGAAGAACAGAGGGACAGCAGCTGCTGCCATTAGAAGTTAGAATATCTTTTGCCGCTTCTTCTGATGGAAACATCAGCTGCTTCTGATGGTTTGACAGCTGCTGATATTGGTGTACAAAGCAACTGCTGATGATAGTTTTATTGACAACATCATCTGCCGTAATCAGAGAACAGAGGGACATCACCTGCTGCCATCATGAGTAAGAATCGTTTTTTCTGCTGCTTTTGATGAAATCATCAGCTGCTGATGGTGGTTTGGCAGCTGCTGATGTTGGTGGCATAAGCAGCTGCTGCTGTTATCATCAGTAACCACATCATCTGCCGATAAGGAAGAACAGAGGGTGAGTGAGTGAGTGAACTCGGGTTTAACGTCCCACCAACAACGAGGTCATATGGAGACGGGACCTCGGTTTAAAGTCTCATCCGAAAGACCGGAGAAGCGGGGGATCGAACCTGCGACCCCTGGATTGGTAGTCTGGAGTGTTATCCACTACGCTACAGCCGCTCCTAAAAACAGAGGGGCATCAGCTGCTACTATAAATATAAAGAATAGTTTTTGCTGCACCTTTTGATGAACGCAACAGCTGCTAATGGTTCTTTGGCAGCTACTGATGGTAGTATCATAAGCAGCTGCTGATGTTACTGTTAATGACACCATCATCTGCCGATATCGGAGAACAAAAGGAACATAAGCTGCTGTCATCAGAAGTAGGAAAACTTTTGATGCTGCTTTTGATGAAAGCATCAGCTTCTGCAGCTGCGTCTGATAAAAGCATAAGCTGCTGATGGTGGTTTAGTAGTTGCTGATGGTGGTTGGCAGCTGCTGATGATGGTGGCATAAGCTGCTGCTGCTGTTATCATCAGCGACCACATCATCTGCTGATATGGAAGAACAGAGGGGCATCAACTGCTTCTATGAGTAGTAAGACTTTCTTTTGCTGCACCTTTTGATGAAACAACAGCTGCTAATGTTTTTTTGGCAGCTGCTGATGGTGGTAACGTAAGCAGCTGCTGATGTTACTGTTAACGACACCATCATCTGCCGATATCGGAGACCAAAAGGAGCGTAAGCTGCTGCCATCAGTAGTAGGAAAAATTTTGATGCTGCTTTGAGGAAAGCATCACCTGCTGATGGCGGTATGGCAGCTGCTGCTGCAGCCGCATCTGATAAAAGCATCAGCTGCTGATGGTGATTTAGCAGCTTCTGTATGGTGGTTTGGCAGCTGCTGATGGTGGTGGCATATGCAACTGCTGCTGTTATCATCAGTGACTACAACATCTGCCGATAAGGAAGAACAGAGGGGCATCATCGGCTACTATAAGTAGTAAAAATAGTTTTTGCTGCATCGTTTGATGAAAGCAACAGCTGTTTATGGTTCTTTGGCAGCTGCTGATAGTGGTAACGTAAGCAGCTGCTGATGTTACTGTAAATGTCACCATCATCTGCCGATATCTGAGAACAAAAGGGAAATAAGCTGCTGACATTAGTAGTAGGAAAAACTTTTGATGGTGCTTTGAGGAAAGCATCACCTGCTGATGGCGGTATGGCAGCTGCTTTTGAAAAATGCATCAGCTGCTGATGGTGGTTGAGCAGCTGCAGATGGTAGTTTGGCAGCTGCTGATGCTGGTGGCACAAGCAGGTGCTGCTGTTATTATCAGTGGTACAATAAGCAGCTTCTGATGTTACTGTTAATCAGCATCAGCTGCTGATGGCGGTATGGCAGCTGCTGCTGCAGCTGTGTCTGATAAAAGCAACAGCTGCTGATGGTTGTTTTGCAGCTGCTGATGGTGGTTTTGCAGCTGCTGACGGTGGTGACATAAGCAGCTTTGCTCTTACTGTTAATGACACTATCATCTGCCGATATCGGAGAACAAAAAGGACATAAGCTGCTGCCATTAGTAGTAGGAAAAACTTTTCATGCTGCTTTTGAGGAAAGCATCAGCTGCTGATGGCGGTATGGCAGCTGCTGCTGCAGCTGCGTCTGATAAAAACATCAGCTGCTGATGGTGGTTTTGCAGCTGCTGATGGTGGTTTTGCAGCTGCTGATGGTGGTGGCATTAGCAGCTCCTGCTGTTATCATAAGTTACCGTATCATCTGACGATATGGAAGAACAGAGGGGCATCATCGGCTACTATAAGTAGTAAGAATAGGTTTTGCTGCATCATTTGATGAAAGCAACAGCTGCTGATGGTTCTTTGGCAGCTGCTGATAGTGGTCAGTAGCACTATCAACGGTAAGTATTGTTCCAGTAGCAGCCCCTGTTATCATTACCATCACCAGATACAGATATCATTTCAGCAATAAAACTAATGTCACTCTCATTACCTATATTTTAACAGCAGGCCGTCCACCAACAGATGGCAGATACAGATATCATTACAGCAGTATTAACAGATGTCACTTTCTCTACCTATCTCTAACAGCAGGCCGTCCACCAACAGATGGCAGATACAGATATCACTCCAGCAGTATCAACAGCTGTCACTCGCATTACCTATCTTTAACAGCAAGCAGTCCACCAATAGATGGCAAATACAGATATCATTACAGTAGTAGCAGCAGATACCACTATCACTACCTAACTTCAACAGCAGGCAGTCCACAAATTATGGATATCAATAATCCAAAGTGTGGATATCCAATAATCTAAATGAGAAATGGATAGCACTAATTCGAATTATAAATATCACAATTTCGATTTATTGACATCAATAATTTGACTTAGTGATATCCATAAATGGGCAAATTTGTTGATATCTATAAATCGATTTATGGATATTCATGAATCGAATCGGTGATATCCATAAAGTAGTGAGACTAGTTGATATTCATACTTCGAATACTGTACATCTATAAGTCGAATCACGGATATTCATGAATAATTATGGATGTCGCTTATTTGTATAGTGGATAGCACTTTTTCACTTATCGATATCATAAAACGATAATGAATAGTTAACCGGCACCCCATAGAATTTCGGTGATATCTATCTTATATTACTTACGTAAGATATAGGAAATCCGCTGGTGACAGACGGACGCATAGACTGGCGGATGGACAAAAGGTGTTGCGGAATATATTATCATATACCTCAAGAACCCTTAAGCAAGCTTCATACATGTAGTCTAGTTGACATGGTGCATTGCTGGAATTGCTTATAATTGTCAATCTTTAAATAAAGACTCTCTCAAAATCAAACTCTTACAACTGTGAGCTCTGGCCAGTTGGACATGATTGGGCGACATAGTTTCAACGTCTAAGTTCTCGCAAAAAAAGTCTTTTTTAATCGTACACGGGGTTCCATAGCCCACAACCTATCATCATCACCCTCCCATCGACCGGATACATGTACATGTATGACTGAAACCTGTTGAACAGATCGTAAAATCGCAGGTCTTTTCTGAGAAAAAAGTGGGAAAAGAATAAAAAATATAACCTGAAAATGTCATTTCTTAAGCAGATGACCCATTCGAACATTCTAAGACTTGTCTCCGAATCAATCCTTGGTCTGTGTTACGTGTATTTATCACAAAAAGAAAGAAAGAAAAAAATAAATGAAATATATGCCGTGAATCCAAATCGCTGCATTTAGCTTCCCTATACGTTCCGGCTGGACAGAAAAGCGTTAGCTGGGCACCTCGCGTTAAATCAACATTGACACAACCTTGATTCAATGTCACGACGTGGAATCAACGTTGAGTCAGTGTTGATTCAACTCTGTGTGCCTGCTGTGAGGAGACAACCGATGGTAGGATAAACCCTTTTCACTGAAGAATTTACAGTTTGAAATTTGCAAAAACCCAATGACAACACTACTGAAAATGTTACATGACGTTTGACTCTCCGTATTTTTTCAGTATTTTCTTGTGTATAAATACCATAAATCATTGCAAGATATTGTTTAGCATTAATGCCTCACCCAAGCACTTAGCTGATTAAAAACACACAAAAAACTCTTTCCCTACACATAAATTTGTCTTTTAAACGGTATGCCCAATGAGCGTTGGCATTTTTTTTAAAAAGCGAATACTTGTAAAATGAACGAGAACTGCTAATGTCTCACACTTTCTATACATGCAGCTGCACTCTCAAATATCAATAGATTGGCATTTTTTTTTTTTTTTTTTTTTTTTTTTGTTTGTTTCAAATCCAGGCATGTAGCAATCGTTCATTAGGTAGAATTTGCAATATATTAGAGTATGACGGCTTCACACATACTTTCCTGCATGAATTTTAGTCAAAAACTATAAATTACAGAGAAATCCTCAGCAGCAGCTATTGTCGCAGTAGCAGCTGCTGTTGGGAGATCAGCAGCTGCTGTTGGGGACAGCAGCGGCAGCTCGTGATTTGGACCCCTCTCGTATTTACTGCACTGTAAAAAATCCATAGATTTTATGGTAGATTACCTGGCAATCAGCTGCCAGTCCATTACCCGTTATTTTTACGGGCGTTTGCCTGTAAGACATTTTTGGAAATCACGGTATGATAGTGTTATGTTAACTGGCCGCACTCGAAAATAACTTTATAGGACTGACATTTGGACTTCTTTCGACACTTATCAGTCTTTCAACCGACTGACTTATCAAAATCAAGAAATTACAATATGCTTCTCTCTGGCTTCCATCGCCAGATATTGTCAGGGTCACTGATGAGGCTTGAATAGCTGAAACTTCGAAGTATGGCCCATGTTCTTTGTTTCGAATGTGTTCTCTGCTTTCGAAGGAACTCTCCAAGCTTTTAATTACTAAAACAACACCTGCTGTATCCTATCCTACTGTACGTTGTGGTTCCTGCAATTTTCACGGGCGCCCGTAAAAATAACGGGAAAAGGACTGGCAACTGGTTTCCACTTATTCTACCGTAAAATCTACGGAATTTTTACAGTGTGCATTTGTAGGATCAAGTCAGGTAAATTCGGACAGTGACAGTGTTCTTTTATATGTCAGTTGCTTTGAATCAAAACAAAAATAACTGGGCAAACAGTGAAAATCCTGATCTCATCTGGAATTTCACTGTTTGCAATGGTATGTCCGAATTTACCCGCTGTCCGAAGTTATCTGATTCGACCCTTAAAAAGATGATAATAAATGTTCTGTTTTCAGGACAGTTACTGTATTCATTTAATGTGTACCAACTTTTTGAATCTTTATGGTAATCGAAAATCTGTTATTTTTTTCCAGACAAGTGGGAGTACAACCAGAAGTTGGTTGTATTTCAAGATAGTGAAGGTAATTTGATAACACCGACTACTACTACTACAACAACAACAACCACTACTACTACTACTACTCCCAAACCGTCTGTTACGGGAAATACATCATCTGCAACGTCACCTGTCACTGTTACTAATCAAACATCAGGTAAAATATTATCTGTTACTAGGGTAGAGTCGGGTAACTTCGGACAGCGGGTAAATTCGCACATACCATTGCAAACAGTGAAAATCCAGATGAGACGGCTCATAATGAGCCGTCTCATCAGGATTTTTCACTGTTTGCCCAGTTATTTTTGTTTTAATTCCAGTTTTAATTCCAAACTGGCAATGTCACTGTCCGAATTTACCTGCTGTCCGAAGTTACCTGACTCTACCTAATACAATAATAATTATCTTTGTATGAAAGTACTTGGAGCTGTTACCAATGAATTCCCAGTAGGCACTCCTTATTGAAACAACGTTGTTATGTACAACAACAGCGTTGATCAAGAAGTTAATGTCGATGCTTTGGCTACGACGTTAGGCGGCTGCACAATATAAGGCTCAAGGTAGTTATAACTGGAGTAATGAACCTTGTTAAAACAGAAGAGAACACGAAAACGCAGAGCAATCTACCATTCAGCGGAGTCGAAACACATTCTCCCATGCCTCATCAGTAACTAGAGTTGACCCTGAAGAACTGATATATAATGAAGAAAATGAAGGCTTTGATGATTCTGTGCAGACGCACATATGAGTACTGTCTTGAAGGCTGACATCAGCCGAGAAAACTCCATGGCACAATCAGCTAACCGAGAAAACTCCATATAACATGGTTGCCTATGTTGCACTCACTCTTGGTCATCTAGTTCCAGTTTTCTGTGGCGCAAACAGATATAAGTGCTGTTTGTGCCATGGATGAAGGCTGCTTGCGCCATTGATAATAGCTGTTTGCGCCATGGATAATTTAGCTGTTTTCGCAAGGAATAGTTGCTGTTTGCGCTTTGGATAATAGCTGTTTGCGCCATGGATAAAGCTGTTTGCGCCATGGATAGTAGCTGTTTGCTCCATGGGTAGTAGCTGTTTGCGCTATGTGTAATAGCTGTTTGCGCCATGAGGATGTTTGTGACAGTGAGTTGACACTTCTCAGTGCAAGTGAATTAGGGTAAATGTTTGATGACCCAGGTGAGGCTGGGCATGTTTGGTTTGTGCTTGCGGTAAGCCACCAGTTCTTGTAAGGAAAGTAACCACCATAGTTCGCTCATTTAGAGCACATAATTCATATGTTTTCTGTTTCAGCAACTCCAAAGTCTGGCGAGGTTGCGCGAGCTGACACACAAGAACTGGTGAAGATCATAGGCATCACATGTGGGTCCTTGGCCGCCATTTTAATCATAGCTGTCGTCTGTATCCGGTTGTGTCGAGTCTCAGCGAGGAAAAGAAGAGAAAGGTGAGAAGAACAAGGAAAAAGATAATGGTAGATTTAATGATACTTCTTCGAGCAGAGCTCCAGATAAAGAGGGGCTTTGAGGATAATTCAGAGATAATTTTCCTTATTTCTGAACGAAAACATATATTGTGACCCCTCATTAGAACAGTCTCAGGGAGGCGGTTCTAATGAGGGTTCACAAAATATGATTTTATAGAGACATATGGAAAATTCTCCTAAAATTCTGTTCTGTTCTGATTCAGTTCTCATAACGACATCCCGCAAGTGGCACAGCAGTAGCTAACCATAGTTGCATACTGACATACCTGGCGCCGAGTGTCCGTCCATTATCCCAAAATTATTCCTGGTACCCCTTTTTATCGAGAGTTTTGTACGAGGAGTTCTGTACAGCCAGTAGCTGCTGGAAAGCCGGTACATTCTACTAAAACAATACAGGGACCAATGTTGTGTCATATCATTTCCTCTGCTGGTTTAAATATTCGTATTTATAGAGAAATATTTGCTAAAATTCTAATCAAACGCGATTATCTTGAGTTCTAGAGACAGATGTCTTCCAAAGGTGATTGGATAAACACCCTTGTTTTATGGCCCATGATCTCATCGCGGGAAGTCAATCCTCGTCCCTCGGTAGGGCACCTGACTCGTAAGTCAGAGGTCCTGGGTTCGAATCCCGGTCTGGCCACATACTTTCGTTTCTCCTTCCGCTGATTCAAGAAGGGCAATTGTCAGTTACTGGCGAAAGTATGTGCACTTAGTACTGGTTAACCGCTTAGGAGGTCTAAGCCTGCCCAGGAATAGTGTGGTTAGGTTAACTGACCGTCCCGACATGACCTTAGTTGTTTACCGTGCACGTTAAGCATCAAATCAACCAACCAACCAATCCTCGTCCCAAAATGATGGCAAAGGAAAATGACCTGTTTGCGTCCCTGGACACCAAAGTTTTTTCGGAATAGAGACTACTCCAAAAGAAAATAAGTTGCTGCTCAAGGGACTCACGGCAATCTTTTTCCTTTCAGAGTGATCCCTAGAATGAAAGATTAATTGCAAAGAAGTCATTGTAATTCCAGAGAGGGCCACATGTTTTAAATGAAACAATTAGTGGTATCATGATTACACCTAAAGTTATCCTCCTTATATCTTGATTTTTGTCTTGAAATATAGTGTTTATTTCTTATTGTATTTAATTACAGAGTTTCTGTGAAACGACCTTTAAATGTGGAACCAGAGGAACATATTTATGCTGAAATAGAGCCGTTGAATTTACCAGTAAGTCAGTATGTTTGTAAATGTTTATGTGCATAGTCCTACATACTTATACTTGCATGCGAGTATCTGTTTGGCTATGAGCACTTCTTTTTAGCTCATCTGTATTGTTGTCACCCTGACGTCGGCGTTGGCGTGAGCGTCACACATTTAAAGTTTTAGGACGAAGTTTTTTATGTAATGGGCAAGGCGCTGTCGGGCAAGCTATCCTGTACGCTGACAGGTCTTATAACTGTTTTTGTCAGCAGAAGCGAGCCATGGGTATTTCATTTCCGGTGCCGTCTCGTCGTCGGTGGCGCCGGTGTAGCGTTAATTTTTGTACAGTTTTCTAGTTGAGGTCTAGTTTGTGACATTGCGCAGACGGACAAGACGCTGCTTTCAGCAGAGTTCTTGTTCAGCATTATATGAGCCGTGACACGAGAAAACCAACAATATAGTAGTGCGCCCAGCACAGATTCAGATCAGCCTGGGCCTCTGCCCAGTCAAATCAGACTCTTAGCTACGCGCTTAAGGGGTAGCTAAGGGTCTAAGCTACCTTCATGCGGACAGCGAAGACTCTGATCAGACTGGGCGGATGCCCAGGCTGATCTGAGTCTGCGCTGGGCACACAACCACTTTGTTGAGTTTGTCGTGTCGCGGCTCATATATTCAGTCATTGATGGAATCGAGCTCAGTTCTTTGTTTCCAGAGCTGCTGCAATTACTGGTACACCCTCAATTCCTTTATGTACCCAGATTTAACCCATTAATGCCTAGTGTCTGATAAAAAGGACATAGGCAAACAGTGCAGACCCAGATCAGACGCCGCAAAACGCGTCTCTTTAAAATAAAATAAAATAATAGGAATAAACTAAACCGACACCCCTTAATTGACAAATGGACACAGATTATTAAAACGCTTATTCTGTCGTTGCTTTCCGGTTTATGATTAAAGGCTGTTTTAAAGTGCAAAACATCGGTAAATATTTTCGTGAAAATCATCGGTAAATATTTTCAGCTGATGATCCAATATCAGCAAGCCCTAACATAAACAATACATATCATATTACATCTATATAGAGTATTGCTTTAAGTATTTTGACAAGTACAATATGAAACATTGATTTATCTTTCTTCAGTACATAATGGAATCAAGCAACTCTTGTTTATGACACAATAAAGTCGGTAAATAGAGCTAATGGAGCCATGCAGCGAGAAATCTGATTTTATCTTAATGCAGTAAACGCTTGCAAGACCAGGCTGTGCACTGCTTAGGGTATTAACGCTTCCCTAAGTTTGTATGCTGTAACCGAACTGTGCATGTACGCAGATTACTCTAAAACATGGCCAATTCACATTTTCCGCAAGACCAGCTTTCTCTCCTAGCTTATTTTTTCCTGTCCATTTCTCATAGCGATTTTTAGCTCACCTGAGCCAGCGGCTCCGGGGGAGCTTATAGGATGGTAAGGCTCCGTCGTCCGTCGTCGTCCGTCGTCCGTCGTCGTCCGTCCGTCCGTCCACAATTTCAAACGACTTCTCCTCTGAAACCGCTGGGCCAATTGTAACCAAATTTCATATATGGCCTCCAGAGGAAGGGGGAACGAAAAGTTGTTCAAACCGTCCTGGTCACATGACCAACATGGCCGCCACGCCCATATATGGTAAAAACCTAAAAAAATCTTCTTCTCCAGAACCAATAGGCCGATGGCCTTGAAACTTGGTATGTAGCATCGGGTACATGAGTACTACCAAGATTGTTCAAATTATGACCTTGGGTTGACCTTGACCTTTTTTACGGCACGGTCAAATTTGCTTCCTTGTGCTTTTATATGGGAAAATGCTAGAACATAAGATATCTTGAAAACTGTTGAAGATTTTGGGCTAAAAATCAATATCTACAGTCATCTAAATGAGTACATGAAGATTTATGAGTACAAGAGGTCAAGGTCATTCTTTGACCTTTGACCTAGAACTCTCATATTTTGACAATTTCAAACAATCGTCTCAACAGCCACAGGGCCAACTGAAACCAAATTTTATATAGAGCCTCCAGGGGATGAGGGAATGAAAATTTGTTCAAACGGTTCAGGTCACATGACCAACATGGCCGCCAATGCCCATATATGGTAAAAACCTGGAAAAATCTTCTTCTCCAGAACCAATTGACCGATGGCCTTGAAACTTGGTATGTCGCATTGGGTACTCGAGTACTATCAAGATTGTTCAAATTATGACCTTGGGTTGACCTTGACCTTTTTACGGCAAGGTCAAATATGGGAAAATGCTAGAACTTAAGATATCAGGGAAAGTTTTGAAGATTAAGGTCTAAAAGTTGGTATATGCAGTCATCTTTAATGAGTACAATGAAGATTAGTGAGTACAAGAGGTCAAGATCATTCTTTGACCTTTGACCCTGAGCTCTCATATTTTGACAATTTCAAACAATCTTCTCAAAAACCACTCGGCCTATTGTAACCAAATTTCATATAGAGCCTCCAGGGGATGAGGGAATGAAAATTTGTTCAAACAGTTCAGGTCACATGACCAACATGGCCCCCATGCCCATATATGGTAAAAACCTAAAAAAAAATCTTCTTCTCCAGAACCAATTGACAGATGGCCTTGAAACTTGGTATGTCGCATTGGGTACTCCAGTACTATCAAGAGTGTTCAAAATGATGACCTTGGGGTGACCATGGCTATTTTACAGCAAGGTCAAATATGGGAAAATGCTAGAACATAAGATTTCATGGAAAGTTTTTAAGATTTAGGCCTAAAAATTGGTAAATACAGTCATCTTAATGTGTATATCAAGATTCATGACTACAAGAGGTCAAGGTCGTTCTTTGACCTTTGACCCTGAATTCTCAGAATAGTTTGACAATTTCAAACTTCTCCTTAAAAGCCAATGCGGCAATTATAACCAAATATTATATAGAGCCTTCAGGGGTCGAGGAAATGAAAATTTCTTCAAATGGTCTGGGTTACATGACCAATATGGCCACCATGACCATATATGGTAAAAACCTTTCAAAATATTTTTCTCCAGAACCAATTGATCAGTGGCCTTGAAACTTGGTATGTAGCATTGGGTACTCCAGTGCTATCAAGATTGTTCAAATTATGAGCTTGGTTGACCTTGACCTTTTTAACAGCAAGGTCAAATATGGGAAAATGCTAGAACATAAGATTTCATGGGAAGTTTTTGGCCTAAAAATTGGTATATACAGTCGTCTTAATGAGGTCATGAAGAATTATGAGTACAAGAGGTCAAGGTCATTCTTTGACCTTTGACCCAGATCTCTCATATTTTGACATTTTCAAACATTTTCTCAAATGGCAAAGGGCCAATTGTACCGGTAATCACATTTCATATAGAGCCTCCAGGGGTTGATTGAACGAAAATTTGTTCAAACGGTCCAGGTCACATGACCAACATGGCCACCATACCCATTTATGGTATAAACCTTAAATATTTTTTCTTCTCCAGAACCAATACACCAATGGCCTTGAAACTTGGTAAGTAGCATGGAGTACTAGAGTACTACCAAGACTGTTCAAAAGATGACCTCGGTTTTTCCTTAACTTTTTTTTGCGGCATGGTCAAATATGGGAAAATGCTAGAACATAAGATTTCATGGAAAGTTTTGCCTAAAAAACGGTATATATGGTTGCCTTAATGAGTACATGAAGATTTATGAGTACAATAGGTCATGGTCATTCTTTGACTTTTGACCCAAGACTCATATTTTGACAATTTCAAAACATAAGAAAAGCCACTTTGCCAATTGTTCAGGTGAGCGATTCAGGGCCTCATGGCCCTCTTGTTTCAAGAGGCCGCCAAAGGAAACGAAGCTATAACATGAACATCCTGGCACTGAATCAGTCTTGGTCTTGGCTGCAATATTGTTATATATGGCTGGCAGGCCGATCCGTGGCTGCTGAAACAATGCCGACTCAGTTCCATGTGCGTGATTGTTATGGCGTTGCTTCGACTCCATGATGAATGGTCGTTTCAATGTTCTTTACTCCCTGTGCACTATTGGCTGACCTTTAAACAATACAAGATTTCTAATGTCTTTTTTGACTTGTCTGAAACACCTTGCAATAAAGGTTGCGTTAGCGTTTGGTTGAAAAGCTTTATGCGAGAAAAACTACCAGTGGACAAATGATGTAGGTGCGACGTCAATACGTTGCATGTGCAAAATTGCGCCTTTAGTTTGACAAAATTATGTTATCAAAAATTTTCAATCGGTAGGGCACCTGACTCGTAAGTCAGAGGTCCTGGGTTCGAATCCCGGTCTGGCCACATACTTTCGTTTCTCCTTCCGCTGATTCAAGAAGGTCATTTGTCAGTTACTGGCGAAAGTATGTGCACTTAGTACTGGTTAACCGCTTAGGAGGTCTAAGCCTGCCCAGGAATAGTGTGGTTAGGTTAACTGACCGTCCCGACATGACCTTAGTTGTTTACCGTGGACGTTAAGCATCAAATCAACCAACCAAAAATTTTCATATTAATGCATTGTAATATATTTTCGAAAAAAAATATATTACAATGCATTAATATGAAAATTTTTGTTAACATAATTTTGTCAAACTATCGCCATGATGTTCATTTGTTAGATATGTCCTAGGAGAGGAACTTTATAAGTACTATTGCTTCCGTTCCAATCCTATTATTTGTATTTTGTCAATGTTTATATGAATTGGATAGATTGAAATAAAATATGTTTAAACCAAAATTGCACCTTGTCAAACCATTATGTATGTATGATGAGTGTCGTTTTCAACCTTGATCGTTCAGGTTTATTGTTTTAGCGAACAAACGGCTGCATTTTTGAGGCGATCGAAGCCTGAAAACAAATTCGTGTATTTCCCATCGAGCATTGTTTTACACTTAAATGTACTGGAATCACCAGTCCAGTCAGTTCACCAGCACAAAGTTGATTACTTCGAACTATGTTTATGGATTGTTGACATGTGATTTTTGCGTCCTCCTCAACAGTATTCCAGGCATATCATGGAAGGGTGATAATGAAAGGTTTGTGCAATGGAATTCGGCTTATAATTAAAAAGATATCCGCCTCCAGCAGAAACCGAACCCGGGACTGCTAGATCAACAGGCCAAGGCTTAATCCACTGAGCTCCTTCCACCTTAGAGATAGTTGCTAGTTTTCGCAGTGTTTGCATACTGAATGCAGTGCAGGCATGCACAACATTGAGTTTGAAAATTCATTTAATGAGGTACTAGGGCCATGATTATAAAAATAGATGAAGCATGGGAAAATTGATAAAATACACAGTAAGCAAACTCTACCAGAATATGCGAATAGACAAAAGGGAAAGGGGGAACATCCAGACAAAAGGAGAAGGGGAACACCAAGAGGAAACAACAATAACTTAATTGATGTTGTTGGTGAATCATGAAATTATACTAGATAATCATTTACAAATGCCTCAAGTGTTTCTACCAACACGCCCTATGAAATGAAAGAAAGAAATTAAAGCCTGAATTTTGTACACCCATGCTATGCATATACTGCAACATTTGCGACCAATGATCTCTTGGGTGAATCTAGCGAGAGATATTTACTTATACTGTTTATTTGTTTCAGGGCGCATCTTCAGATGGCCCAAGTGGGGCGTCTGGCTCCGGGTCGTCAGGCGTGCCTTTACCAAGCAGAAAAGAGAAGAAACGATTAAGAGGGGTCTCAAGCTTCAGGGCATTCTCAACAAGGATTTATAAATGGTTCAGTTCAGAACATAGTGATGAAAACCAATCAGTGTTTTATAACAGATCTCAGGACAGTTCTGTTGCTTTGTCTGCGCCGGAACCTCCGCGCAGGAATATTGTGAACGGGAAAACTAAACGTGGGAAGGGAACAGGTGTAAAACGTTATGAGTCACAGTCAAGAAGACCTTTACTGGATGGAGATTCTGTAATTTCAACCTCCTCTGGTAATGTAGACCCCCATGTAGACTCAAGAGATAATGTTTATAATCCTCTTTTACGTGATGAGGGGCGAGCATCGGGCCCTTATGATCATCTTAGGCTCAGTAAAACACAGTCTGGACAGATAAAGGATCCAGAGCCTGACCAAATTCCACCTCAGTCTCCGCATGATTATTTCACACTTGAAAAGGAAACTGCTAGTGGTGATGGAGAAAGTCCAGGAACGAGTTTTCCTTTGGAAAATATAGCGGAAGTTGATGCTGAAGATAATAAATCAAATGATGTTATTGTTGACATTGAAAAGGCATTACAGGAGGCCGAGGTTTCGGCAGAAACTCCTAAAAACCATGACTATTTCATTTTAGAACCAACTCATGCAACTATTGAATCTCCATCCAAGTCAGCTAATACAAGTGTAAAAGATAAAAGTGCTAAAAAAGAAACAGATATCGACAGTGAAACTGTGACTTCTGTGGTAAAAGATAAGTCTGTAAATTCAGATGCAGACACAAAAACTGATGTAACATCTGTGCCATCACCCTCTAGGACTCAAGGTAGTGGGAAATCAAAACCAACACCTAAGCCACGTGGTTTAGGGAGTCCTACAAGGGAAGACACTCCAACCTCTCTCAATTCTAGTGAGTCTGCAAAAAAGAAAAGTGAAGTGGAAACGACACCTGACACTTCGGAAGACAGACCTTTGAATTCTTACACAACACTAGGTGATACACTAGGCAGAAATGTAACTTCCAAAGAGACTTTAAATGGTAAAGATGAAGACTATGTTATAACAAAATTAGGTGACGCTCCTAAACCGCCCACATCCAGTGACAAAGATAATCAAGAAGAAGACTATTTAGAACCAGTAACACACAAACCAGATTATGTAGATGTTTGTCCAAACCCACCACCACGGACAACTTCTATGGCATATTCAAGTGAATCACCAAACAGTTCTCGTGAACCCTCCGTTAAATCTGCAAATGTATCGCCAGTTCATTCAGTTAAAAAGTCAAATGTATCTCCTAAACATTCTGTTAAGTCACCCACAGTATCACCGAAACATTCTGTTGCCGCATCAAATGTATCACCTAAGCATTCTGTTGAAACAGATGTTTAGATCAGATTTAGGTATTGTTGCTTCCATATGGCCGGTGATTGGCTCACAGAAAGTAAATATTTTCTGACATGAGTAGCCCCTGCAAGAAGGGAGGCATATCCAATTCTGCCAGTGATCTCCCCAGGAGGAGTCTCTGCCTTAAATTAAAAGCTTCAACATTTTAGATGTAAACAAAGATGTAGATATAACACTTACCATATTTGTTTGGTAATAAGATGGTGGTTTGCCATCTCTAGAATGACCCCAATTATAATTCATTCTTCTGAAATTCTGCTATAATATGTGGGGTTTTTTTCCCTTCCAAAACAATCCCAAAAACAATCCCAAACATCTAGATCCATCTTATAAGATGGATCTAGATTTTTGGGATTGTTTTGGAATGGGAAACCTTCATCTTACAACAGAAGAAATATGCTATACACAAACTTATTCACAGCTGCCTAACTCCACAGTCACTTAATTTAAAAAAAAATGATTAAATACCCATCTTGTAATTTTATGTTTCAAAATTGCAATATAATTCAACTCTTTTTACATGACTGTAATCAGCCACTTTAAACTTCAAATCAGTTTGTGCATTATTTTGCCAATTTTTAAATCCTTCATAAATATAGTGATTGTGGAGATCAGCTTATGAGCAAAATATCTTCAAAATTGCATCTGGTTCTGTACCATAAACAGCACTGAAATTGCATATAATGTCACGAGGGTTGAATAACACCCATTGATTTTGGACTATCACATAATTTCATGATTGTTCGCATTTTAGAGGTGTTGTGATTGTGGAGAGAAACAGCTGCGTTATTATTCAAGATTCAAGATTATCATAAAAGATGAGAAATTATATATGAGCCATGTCACTTGGAAAAGTGCCATACACTATGAGTGATTAGAAATATTTAAGGTGAATGAAGACACTTTTACAGGAAGCAAGTCTGTTGTAATCATGTTCGCATCCCTTTTCGAAAGGGGTCAACTTTTAAAGGAAAGAATTCGGCTATCTTAAGGGAGACTCTTTCGTTTATGAATAGACCCCTTTTTAGCTCACCTGAACGAAGTTCAAGAAGAGCTATTGTACTACCCCCGGCGTCGGCGTTAGCAAATGACCTATAGGTCAAGGTCATGGACTTGGACAATATATGTTAAAGTTTTATGTTAAAGATTTTAAGATCTCAGAATTTCTAAACCCTTAAATCGATTTTAATTATATTTGGTATGATGATAGGTATTGGTCGGAAATTTTGTTTAACCACATCCCCACCCCTGCACATGACCTATAGGTCAAGGTCACGGACTTAGCAATTTTATGTTAAAGTTTTATGTTAAGGTTTTCTGAAGATGTCATAGTTTTTAAACCATTTGATCTTTTTTAATTAATTTTGGTTTGATGATAGATATTAGTTGGATATTTTATCAACCACATCCCCACCCCTGGACATGACCTACAGGTCAAGGTCACAGACTTAGCCATTTTTATACCCCCGACATACGAAGTATGTCGAGGGGTATATAGTTTTCGTCTTTCCGTCCGTTATTCCGTCTGTCCGTCCGTCCGTCCGTGCGTCCGTCCGTTAACATTTGCGTGAAAGTTTTGCGTTAAGTTTTTAATTTTGTTTATATTTCCAGTATCCTTTGATGAAGCCTGTTGGTATGTGCCTAGATTTACTTACAGGTTCAAGCAGAATACTTATCATCATCTGGATGCTGCTGCTGACCTAAGGTCAAGGCCACAGACTTAAACATTTGCGTTAATGTTTTGTGTTAAGTTTTTAATTTTGCTTATGTCTCCAATATCCTTTGATGAAGCCTGTTGGTATGTGCTAAGATTTACTTACAGGTTCAAGCAGAATACTTATCATCATCTGGATGCTGCTGCTGACCTAAGGTCAAGGTCACAGACTTAAACATTTGCGTTAAAGTTTTGCATTAAGTTTATAGTCTTTCATATTTCTTATATCCTTTGATGGAACCTCTTGATATTTGACTAGGGTTACTTTTAGATTCATACAGAGTAGTTTACATCATCTGGATGCTGCTGCTTACTAAAGGTCAAGGTCACAGACTTGTGTATTTGCATTAAAGTTTTGCATTTAGTTTATATTCTTTGCTTATATTTTCAACATCCTTCAATGAAACCTTTTGATATATGACTAGGTTTACTTAAATGTTCATGCATAATACTTGACATCATTTGGATGCTGCTGTTAAGTTTACATTCTTCTTTTGTATTTCCAATATTCTTTTATGGAACCTTTTGACATTTGATTAGGTTTACTTTTAGGTTCATAGCTGCTTTCCAAAGGTCAGACTTGTATATTTGCATTAAAGTTTGGCGTTAAGTTTATAGTCTTCGTTTACATTTCCAACATCCTTTGATGAAACCTTTTTGATGCACGACTAAGTTTACGTCAATGTTCATGCAGATTAGTTGACACCATCTGGATGCAGCTGTGACCAAGGTCATGGGCACAGACTTATATGTTTACATTAAAGTTTTGGGTTAAGTTAGTACTGTTTGCTGATATTTATAATATACTTTGATGGACCTATTTGATAGGTGACTAAGTTTACTTCTAGGTTCGAACCATGTATAAGATTGGTTTCATTAGGCAGTAGTTTCATAAGGCGGTGGTTTCATTAGGCGGTGGCACTGGTCGGGGGTATACGTGAGCCCCTGCTCACTTGCTCTAGTATGTTAATGTTTTACAGTATACTTTTTTAAGATCTCATAGTTTCTAAACCCTTCGATCGATTTGATTTATACTTGTTTTGATAATAGATATTGTTAGAAATTTTATTCAACCGCATCCCCACCCCTGGACATGACCTATAGGTCAAGGTCGCAGACATAGAGAAATTTTATGTTAAAGTTTTTCGTCAAAGTCTTTGAAATCTTACAGCTTTTAAACCCTTGGATGGATTTGAATTATATTTAGTATGATGATAGATAAAAATCAGAAATTTTATTCGGCACCATCCCCACCCCTAAGAAACAAATACTAGCAATTGAAGATGGACAAGTGCAGGTTCAGGCAAGCTATCCTGTCTGGCGACAGGTCTTGTTTGAAGATCTTCACCTTCCACAGAAGCAAACAGGAAGTCACATTATCTGTTTCCCTTTGGTATTAAACTGTGGAAAAACGTGGAAGAGAACCCAGTCACCTTAAGGGTTTGTCTTTCCTTGCAGTCTGATCAGAGTATATCAACAGTCTGTGGAGCCTGAGAAATCTGTTTTATAGGTCGAACGGACGTTTCACTGACGTCGATGCGATGTTGTGGCGTCGCATCGACATCAGTATGACGTCTTTTCAACGCCATATAATTGGTGAATAAATATCTTATTTTGTCTGTGCTCGCTGGGGTAGTCTTAGTGACCGTAGATATGGCACTTTTCCTCAACTGAGCATATGTTTTTAGTAATCTAACTTGAAGTCATTAGAACTATTCATTTTTTTATCTCTTGCTACATTATTATGGTGATTTACTCAAGGATCAGTGAAATAGCTTTATCACACTTGTTCAACACTGCACTACAGAAAATGTATTTTTAGTTGACACTGCACTTTTATTTCTTGTTGACAGCAACGTTTTTAAACAAATTAAGTACCTTACGTAAACTAGAACTTAAGAAAATTATCTGTATTATATACAGAGGGTGGACAAAATGGTTTGCATTTCCACCCAGCAGGCACATGACGTCAAAATGACGTCATACTGTCGTCGATACGACGTCATTACGTCGCATCGACGTTAGTACGACGACATTTCAACGTCATGTGCCTGCTGGACACTTGCGCTGAAAAATTGATTATTAGTGTCTGAAAAGTATAAACTGTACCACAATGAAAAGCATACTGATCTGTAGCTAAATGATTTATGCAAGATACAAAATGTTTGTATGTTTGTGATTTCTAGTTGCAGAGTTGTGATTGTTTAAATATTGCATCCTGTTTCCATTTACATCAGTGATGACGTTAGTAAAATGTACCTCAAGAAAACACCTAGAGGAGGGTTGAAATAGTGCAGAAGAGTAACTATAGATAAGAATGGAGCTATGCATATCAGAAAAGCAAGAAATATATGAGCCGTGACACGAGAAAACCAACAAAGTGGTTGTGCGCCCAGCGCAGACTCAGATCAGCCTGGGCATTCGCCCAGTCTGATCAGAGTCTTCGCTCTCCGCACGAAGATAGCTGAGACCCTTAGCTACCCTTTAAGTGCTTAGCTTAGAGCCTGATCAGACATAGTGGATGCCCAGCCTGATCTGAGTCTGCGCTGGGCGCACAACCACTTTGTTGGTTTTCTCATGTCTCGGCTCATTATTAATATTGCACAAATAATTTTGCTGGATGTTGGTGCAACTTTAAGGAAATTATCTATTATACTTTTCTCACAATATTTTTTGCGCTAAGGAAGGAAATGCATTAAAAATTATGGCAAAGTCACGATTTAATGAGTGCTTTCGTCCCCTCTCTGTTGCCCATCTGTAAGCAGGTTGGCAAATCATTGAGCATGTTATTGAACATGAAGAATGATGGGGTGGCTTGCTGAATTTTACATTTTACTCCTTTACAAACTTTATGTAGCATTGTTTTATAGTCAATGAATTGTTCCTCAAACCACCAGAATATGTAGAAAACTAATATTTCTTTTATACACTCAACAACTAGCCTGTCCTATTAATTATTATGCAAGATATCAATGAATAGATCTTCGAGACAATGTATTGACGTGTACCATTCATTCATGACTGATTGTTGAGTGTACTGCAGATCTACGTTCATGTTGACAAGGACTTTTCCTTCCTGTTGAAACAAACGTTTTATTGCTAATGACTACTTTAAACTCTTGGAGACACTTTAACTTTCATACGTCTGTTTTAACCCATTAATGCCTAGCATCATGAAATGTGACATTGGCAAACAGTGGAGTCCCACATTAGATGCTGCAAAAACGCGGCGTCTGATGTGGGTCTCCACTGTTTGCATAAGAAAATGGGTATTTCTCCTCAAAAATATAATAAAAACACCCCTTAATTGACAAATGGACTGATCCAGTGCTTAAGGACGGAAGTATCCACAGGGCATAAATGGGTTGAAAAGTCATAGCAAAGAGTCATATGGCTTTTCTTTTCAGTTCTCATATTGCCCAAGGAGGGTCAGGGAAACAAATACATGACATACCTCCTGGCAGTGTGCCTGTCTACATAAAATGTTTTGAATTACGTGTATTCGTAATATTATCAAGTAAATGTTATTCTTTAAAACGCTTCATTAACATTGAAGACAGGTAAACATGAAAGAACATTCCACTTTTTACAGCCTGTCACATGAAAGCCCAGTATATATCACAGGCATTTGACATTTCTGGGGCCTCAGAAAGTACACAGTAGCTTATATGGTCAGAAACCATTTTTTCTATAGTGAGATACTACGTGTGAAATACCTATCCCAATATAGAAAAAGCGATTTCGGGCCATGTTCTCGGCTACTGTGTACTTTCTGAGGCGCAAAAACGTCAGTGCCTGTGGTATTCGTCAACATGAAGGAAAGTACACAGAATATGAATGTGTTTATTTGAAGAGCATTTAATTTCAAACAAAACTAACAAAGTAACTTAAACTTACAGGGCTATTGTTCTTTACTGGACACATGCTGACTTTTTATTTTATGTTTACATTTTAAGCTAGCTAAGATTTTTCCGACTTCTAATTTGAATTTCTCTCCTTAGCTGCTGTAAAGCTTGAAATAGAAACGATTCCTGTTACGTTACTAACCTAATTTTTTCTGTCATCAAATGCAAAGATATATCATAGTCATACTTTGCCAGTCTTAACAAACCATGGGCTTCAAAAGCAATGACGTAAGCATGAAAAACAGTGCAGTGACAACTGTTTTTCTATTATCTTTTTTTCAGTACAGCATCATATTATATAGAGGATCTTATGAGTGCTCATGTATTATTGAATTTATTAAACGAGTTGGGGAAAAATATAAGATGCGAGGCTTTGCCGAGCATCTTATCGGTTTTCCCCAACGAGTTTAATAAATTCAGTAATACAGGAGCACGAATGCAAGATTCTATTTATCATATGACACTAAAATCGCATTTTATCAGCAGAATTTGCACTAAAATGTCACGATTTCGCCATTAGAAAACGCGACGTTTTTATGGACGTCAACGTATAACGTAACGACGTAATTTGCATATTAAATCCACTAGTGGATTATCACATTTAATGCATGGCTTTATTACACTCTCAGATGCGACGTCATATGATAAAAATGTGCAATTTATGCTTATGAATAAAAATTTTGAATGCAAATTTTAACATCATGCAGCCTTGAAACAACGTACGTCTGGTTCCTACTGTCGTCTTTTAGAATTTCTGTCTGATCTGAAGTGTCTAAGTGTCTTTATATACACGTTATCTACAGCCGAAAGTTTTAACCCCAACCCCACCCCGAAAATAAATAATAATAAAACAATAATAAAACAACTACTGTTACATCTTTTTCTTTCAGCCAGACTCCTAGTTTTCTCCGACATCTTTTTCTTTCAGCCAGACTCCTAGTTTTCTCCGACATCTTTTTCTTTCCGCCAGACTCCTAGTTTTCTCCGACATCTTTTTCTTTCAGCCAGACTCCTAGTTTTCTCCGACATCTTTTTCTTTCAGCCAGACTCCTAGTTTTCTCCGATATCTTTTTCTTTCAGCCAGACTCCTAGTTTTCTCCGATGTCGGAGAAAACTAGGAGTCTGGCTGAAAGAAAAAGATGTAACAGTTGTTGTTTTATTATTGTTTTATCATTATTTATTTTCGGGGTGGGGTTGGGGTTAAAACTTTCAGCTGTAGATAACGTTTATTATTGCATGCGCTCGAATATTGGCCAACATGCCAGAAGGATATGAGACGAGGGATTAAAAAAATCAAAGCAAGGTCAGACCAGGAAACGAAAGCGGAAACCCTTGAATTAATCTTGCATTTGCTGCACTATGGCCTTGGCGAGACTAACAGTAATTGTGTCTTATCGTGAGAAAACCCTGTTTTGAGTCATTGTATGGACATCGCATGTCCAGACTTTTAAAATATACAAACTTTTTATCGATATAAGCCATTGTCAGTTGCCCTGAATACAGGTTCTCATTGGTGACATTGATGCTCGACAGCCCTTGTGCATACGTGCATGTTCAAAACTTTCTTTGACGGCTGCCCATGGGCTCATGCAGGATTAATACCAGGTGCAAGTTCCACTCAGGCTATGTTGCACTAAATTCTGGACAAGTGTTTCGTTCCAAAATCAGTGACCAGCTATTGTTTATGTGCGTATTTGGGGAAGGAGAGATGTGGTGGGGGGAAGGGGGTAGCTGTAGCCATTCCATGACACAAATTTTAAAATTGCTACAAGCAAAACTATACCGAGAGTACTGCAGTTGTTAAAAGTAAATTGATAATTTTGATATTTCTGTTTATTCTCCATTGTGTCCACTATCAGTATTTAGCCGCGACACGGCAAAACCAACTAAGTGGCATGTGCGCTCAGCGAGGATTCATTTCAGCCTTGGCATCCTCGTGTGATTTGAAAAATTGGCTGTCCGCATGGAGTTACCCCTGTAAGCGCACAACGAAGACTTATCAGACTGGGGTGGGGGGGGGGGAGCTGCCCGGGTTGATCAGAGTCTTTCCTGGGCGCACGTGCCATTTTGTTTGTGCAATGGTGTCGCGGCTCATATATATCCGCCTTTTATTCCGCATGTATGACAGTGTAACTTTATAGTTTCTTTTATTGCTCATATGAGCCGCGACACGAGAAAACCAACAATGTGGTCGTCCGCCCAGCGCAGACTCAGATCAGCCTGGGCATCCGCCCAGTCTGAACAGAATCTTCGCTTTGGGCTTAGGGTAGCTAAGGGTCTAAACTACCTCCATGCGGACAGTGAAGACTCTGATCAGGCTGGGCGGATGCCCAGGCTGATCTGAGTCTGCGCTGGGCGCACAACCACATTGTTGGTTTTGTCGTGTCGCGGCTCATATGTGTTTGCTCATTAGTATGTGTTATATGTTTGGCAGAGACCTGCCTTAAGTTCCATTTTTATCCTTTTTTCTCGTCGCGTTTTGTAACCAGCATAAGCAGTCCATACAGTCCAAATCTTACCAAGTCAGACAAAATCTTTCTTAACTTTGACCTTCGTGAAGCCAAGATTTTTTTAAATTTCACTTATACACAAGATCGAATTTGCATGGTTTTATAGTTGTTTTCGCTGAAAATCATAATGAAATAAAAAGTTCGAAACCTGTATATATGAGCTTTAAAAGTTTTTACTTAAAATTTCATTCAGATCTCTGAGATTGCATTCCAGAGCTTAAGACATGACAAACATTCCAGAGCTTAAGACATTTTTGCCATTTTTGTCAAGGCAAGAGCGGTTTGCTTATTAAAATCTGCACAATTTTCAGTACCACAATGCAAGTATTTGGGTCGGAGCAAAAGTTCTGTCAAAATGATTGTCAGCATTATTGTTTTGGTTCTCCATATTCTTCAGGAGTCTAAATCGGCACACTGCAGTTTGCTCAGTGTATAGGATCGAGACGGGTAACTTCGGACAGCGGGTAAATTCGGGCATGCCATTGCAGACAGTGAAAATCCAGATGAGACCGTCTCATCAGGATTTTCACTGTTTGCCCAGTTATTTTTGTTTTAATTCAAACGACTGACATATAAAGGAAACAATGTCATTGTCCGAATTTACCTGCTGTCCAAATTTACCTGACTTGACCCTATAGTTTATACTTACTGGAAGAGACTCCATTTTAGTAGATATGAAAATAGATGAATTTGCAAACAGCGTAGATTCAGATGAGATGGCTCAAAGGTAGCGGAACAGAGGTGCCTGAATGAAAGCAGGTTGAAACAGTCAGAGTCTGATTAAAGTCTACTCTGCAGGCATGTTCCATTCAGTCAGTATAATTATATAATTTCTTCTGATAGGCCAGCTGCACTTGTCCAGATTCAAAGATGGAAATGACTGCAATAAACACAGTGTCTGTAAGCGCCAAAATTAATAAGGTTGAATTTGCAAACAGTATAGATCCAGATGATGCGGCTTTAGCCGCCTCAACTGAAAATACACTGATTGCACTCTATTCTTTAAATTCTCAACATGATATAGCTTGGACAAATCCTTTTTAGCTCGCCTGAACGAAAGTTCAGGAAGAGCTATTGTTGTCACCCCGGCGTCGGCGTCAGCGTCCGCGTCAGCGTCAGCGGCCGGATTGGATGTTTTGGTTAAAGTTTTTTAAAGACCTATATCTCCTTAACCCATGGATGGATTCTTTTGATACTTGCACTGCAGTTAGATATTGGTCCAAAGTTTAACAGGGTACCACCCCAACCCCACTCCGTGACCTTGATGTCAAGGTCATGGACTTAGAAAATTGGGAGTATTTTTGGACTGGATGTTTTGGTTAAAGTTTTTTAAAGCCCAATATCTTCTTAACCCATGGATGGATTCCTTTGATACTTCCACTGTAGTTAGATATTGGTCCAAAGGTTTCCAAGGTACTACCCCCACCCCCCTCAGTGACCTTGATGTCAAGGTCATGAACTTAGAAAATTGTCTCTTTACTGATTGAATGTTTTGGTTGAAGTCTTTTAACTGAACCCAGCGATGAATTCTTTTTATATTTGCACTTTAGTTTAGATATTAGTCCAAAGTTTTACAGAGGACTACCCCACCCCGCTCAGTGACCTTGATTTCAAGGTCAGGGACTTTGGAAATTTGGTCTTTATTAAAGTTTTCTAATTGCATACTGATTCATAATGCATAACAGAGATTTAGTTTACACTTGAACTGATGTTAGACACTTTTTTGAGTTTTTACACACTATATATTTACCCCACTGGATGACCTTGAAGTCAAGTTCATCAACTTAGAATTTTATCTTAAAGATTTTGGTTAAAGTTTTATATTTATGAAGACATAATTTCACAGTGCCATGATGGACTCAGTTGAAACTTCTACTTGGACTGATGTTAGATAATGGTTTAATGTTTTTATACATCCTAGCCCCCCCCCCCCCCCCCCACCCTCCCCCCACCCCCACCCCCACCTCTTAGTACTTTGACCTCAAGCTCATGGACTTTGAAATTTCATGTGGATTTTTTAAATTTTAATTTTATTTTAAGACATTTCTGAGATAGCTTTTGTTACTAAATGTGTTGTCATTATGGACATGCTTGCCTGAAGTTTTATGCATAGCAGTCCACACCACCAAAGCGACTGTGTGATGGCAAGCACCTATTCAGGCGAGCTATGCTGTCAGGCGACAGCTCTTGTTGAAATTTTGCAGATGTAAATTTTATTGTCTGAATTTTTTGCGCATTAGGGGTTAAAGATATTGTTTCCATTACAGACATTGGTAGGTTAATCGTTAATGTGAGCCAATGGGTAGAATTGATATGGTGGACTGTTAAATATATATTTATTTAGTATCGTATACATTTCACCATATCGTGTACATTGCACTAAATCTAGTCATTAAATTGCATTTGATGCATTTAACTCAAGCCTGTCGCAGGCAAGAAACATAGCATTAAACGGAATAAATAGTGTCAAGTCTGCTTTAGGAAGACTGACTGTGTATCCTAATTAACACAACATGTTTAGACAACGTCATATCGGCGTCGTTGCCGTAATGTCATGACGATAACGACGTTGTATCGACATTGAATGTTTACGAATGCTTTTAAATTATCACATGATTGTATGCAACACTTTGAAATGGCACAACTCATATTTGAGCTGCGACACAAGAAAACCAACCAAGTGGCATGTGTGCTCAGCGAAGACGTAGATCAACCTGGACATCTGTCCAGTCTTATCAGAGTCTTTGCTGTGCACTTAAGGGGTGGCTAAGGGTCTAAAGTAGCTTCATGCGGACAGCAAAGACTCTGATCAGACAGCTTATCTGAGTCTCCGTTGGGTGCACATGCCACCTTGTTGGTTTTGTCGTGTCTCGGCTTATTTATATCTTCAAAGGGAACAAAACATTGAAAAAAGGAATATCTCATTTAAAAATCTTCGGAAAACAAGACTGACAAAATTTTCACGTATTTAACAGAATTGATTTTTCACTGCCTGCAGCCCTTTAAGGCTTCATAAGGGCACACATAATTGAGCCGCAGCCCAAGAAAACCAACAAAACGGCATATGCGCCCAGCGAAGACTCAGATCAGCCTGGGCGTCTTCGCTGTCCGCATGATTCTAGCTTAGACCTTAAGCTACCCTTTAAGTACAAAACGAAGACTATTTTAAGACTTGGAGGATGCACAGGCTGAGCTGAGTCTTCGCTGGGCGCACATGCCATTTTGTTGGTTTTGTTGTGTCGCGGCCGATATAGAACAGGTTAACTCATTAATTTCAGGCTTTTTATTTAGTCACGCATTTTCAACAATGTGTTCCCCTTTAGTCACATGCAATGAGTTGTTTTATGTTGTACAGTCAATTATTTGGCTTGAATTTGTTGTGCTTCCATTTGTATGCTTTTAGTTGAGCTTAAGTTTGCTGCTTTTAGTCCTTGATAAATTCTGTTGAGGTATAAATGGGAACATTTCAGAGAAAGCAACTCTGTTTTCTTTTTTGTCTTCCTTCTCTACAGTGAGTGAGAGTAATGTCCCACCAACAACGATGTCATATGGAGACGGGACCTTGGTTTAAAGTCTCATCCGAAAGACCGGTGAAGCGGGGGATCGATCTTGCGACCCCTGGATTGTTAGTCCGCAGTGTTATCCACTACACTAGAGCCGCTTCTCCTTCTCTAGAAGGGTTATTCCTTAAGAATACATCCTATTTTGGAAAGGCTTCGTTTTCCAGGGAAGCGAACAGGAAGTCACAAAAGTTGATCCTTTTTTTTTTTAAAAAAAAAAAGGGCAGAAAAACATAGAGGTGTATCCATACAACTTAATTTTCAAAAAAAACTCTCAAAACCTTCTCAGTATAAATATAGTTTGCTCATTTGAACTGTGATTCAAGTCAGCATCAATTAGAGTAGGGTCAGGTAACTTCTGGCAACCGCTGTAAAATCGGACAGTGACATTGTTTCCTTTATATGTCAGTTGTCTGGAATTAAAACAAAAAAGTGGCAAACGGTGAAAATCCCGATGAGACGGCTCTGAATTTTCACTGTTTGCAATGGTATGTCCGAATAACCGCTGTCCAAAGTTACCTGCGCTGTCCGAAGTTACCCGACTCTACCCTTACTTGTTGTTTGACTTAATTTTAGTGTAGAAAAAAATATTAAAAAAGAAAAAAAAATATTAAAGTTGCATGCATGTACATAAATGCGAAGTTTTATATACCGGTATATATCCAAGGTAATAGAGTTCATCATGCTATGTCTTCAGATCCGTTTCCATTAATTTTTATAATTACAGACAATTTATCACTTAAAAGTCAAGTTTTAAATATGCCCAGCTGTTCAAAGCTTCGATAGCCGAACAAGGTCGTTAGTCAAGGATTCGTTAAGTTTTCTAGTATATTTTAAATCAGATGTGCTATATATTTTTGGCGAAACAAAAGTGAGGAGCTTTTGCAGTGCTAAAGCTCCTCACATTTAGTACGCAAAGATAGCAGTGTTTTGCGTACGACACGTTTGAAATATTAACGTCACGTTAACTAACGACATTGTTAGGTTTGAACATATAGGGGAGAGTCGGGTAACTTCGGACATGGGTGTAAATTCGGACATACCATTGCAAACAGTGAAAATCCTGATGAGACTGCTCATCATGAGCCATCTCATCAGGATTTTTCCTGTTTGGCCTGTTATTTTCGTTTTAGTTCCAAACAACTGACATATAAAGAAAACAATGTTACTGTCCGAATTTGTTTTACTGTATGCATAATTATTTTATCGTTATTATTCAGTGACTAAGAAAAATATATTTGTGCATTCTTATTCCATACTTACATAGTCAGTAAACTATACCGAAAGCCAAATCACCATACTTAGTGAAAGCAACATAGTTTTTTTTTTCTTTTACTTTAATGTGTTCATACAGGGGTATATAAAGATTGTTTTCATGTTTAACATATAACCATGTGTCACAGGGTTTTAACTAAGGAAAAAAAAAAGAGAAATTATAGACAAAGTTTTTAATCGCTACTTGCTTTAATATTTGACTACATATGTTTTACCTTGCCTTTTAAAGAGTTTAATGACTGCTGTATGCAAAATAAAAAGCATTTTATAGTATACGTTCTCAAACATGTTTATCTCTGATTACTTACTTATTTCAGTAAATATGGGCAACGTTCCATACATTGACTTCATTTTAGCTTCTTGTATCTCGAATTATTGTTATCTCAAAGTAAAAATTTTGACATATTTAAGTATATATGAGAAATATTCCATACATTGATTTTATATAAAAGGCGTATAAACCCTTAAAGCGCCAAAAATTAAAATAGTTAAATTTGCAAACAGTGTAGATCTACACTGTTTGCCCTCTAGTGTTCAAATTTTCAATATGATATCACTTGGACGAAACATTTTTTGAAATTCTGCAGACGTAAATTTTGTCCTCTGCATTTTGGCGCATTAAGGGTTAAGGACGCCAGAATGTCAGTTCTGCATCCAAAGGATCTCTTTGCAGATCTGTTTGATCCCGTGAATGCCACATCAGTTGCTCCAAGCTTCATGCTGTATAGTGAATAAACCTGCTCCCGGCTGCTCAAAACTGTCGATGTGGCTAGTTAACGAAGTGCTCATGATGAGCTTTTAGGATACTGTGATGTCCGTCTTACGTGTGGATGTCAGTTTTTGCTTGTGTACACTCTAGATTACTCTAGATTTGTCTCAAATGGAAAATCAGTGGCGTTTAGGTCCCAATCAATTTTTGAGCACATTTGAGTCAATTTGAAGCACTGACGTTATCACAACGGAAATCACAGTATCCTAAAAGCTCACCATGAGCACTTCGTTAACTAGCCACATCGACAGTTATGCATTCGAAGGTTTGTACATATAACGGCAAATGGGTATCACATGGTATAATCGATTCCGCCAATTTTCGCTTCCTGCAGAGACTGTCCGTCATATTTGGCTTCCGCCGAGACTTCTGTACATGATAAATAGCTTCCTGCAGAGACTGTTCGCGTGACTCTGCTTCATGCCGAGGCTCTCGGCAGGAAGCAGAATCACGCGGACAGTCTCGGCAGGAAGCCATTTTTCGAGGACAGTAGTCTCTGCAGGAAGCAAGAGATCGCGGACAGTCTCGGCGGAAGCCAAATATGATGTAAGTCTCTGCAGGAAGCGAAAATTAGCGGAATCGATTATACCCTGTGGATATGTCCAAATTAAAAGAAAAGACAATTTAATTACAGAAGTAAGGGGTGTCTCTCTATATCAAGGTCAGAAATCAGCGTTGTTTGGCACATGACCTGCGTCGTTCGGTCATTCGGCATAGAGCACATCTCGCACAACCCCACCGAAATTTCGTTATGTTGATTATTTCATTCTTCAACAACATAAGTACTATTGCTATAGCTTTTTTGACCAAATCACAAAATATGGCCCAAGTTTTTTCAATTGACAGTGCATATCCTGACCAGACGCCACCAAATGGCGTCTGATCAGGGTCTACACTATTTGCATAACACAAATGGGCATTTCTCGTTAAAATGAAATAAAAATGATAAAAAATAAACTAAACTAGAAATGTTTTTTTCTGAGAAAAACTGCTGTCCCCCCCCCCCCCCACCAGCCCATTTCCCATCCCCTCTAATGAATAAAAAGCCCGAAGAAGTAAAATTTCTAGTCAAGTTTGGAGAAAATCCATCCACTGGTTCTAAAGATATCCTACATAGATGACTATGACCTTGAAAATGAGGTCAAGGTCACCAAAATCTAATCACCGCTTAAACATGTCCCAATGACGTATCCATGCAAGTTTGGTGAAATTCCATCCATTGGTTCAGGAGATATAATGGGTTCAAGAAAATGTCATGTAAGTCCTCCAGTGACCTTGAAAAATGAGGTCAAGGTCACCAAAATCTAATGAGCTCTGAAACTTGTCCCAATGATGTTGCCCTGCAAGTTTGGTGAAATTCCATCCATTAGTTCAGGAGATATAGTGGGTACACGAAATTGTCATGTAAGTCCTCCAATGACCTTGAAAATGAGGTCAAGGTCACCAAAACCTAATCAGCTATTAAACTTGTCCTAATAATGTATCCATGCAAGTTCAGAGAAATTCCATTCATTGGTTCAGGAGATAGAGTGGGTACAAGAAATTGTCCTCTTACTCCTCCAGTGACCTTGAAAATGAGATCAAGGTCACCAAATTCTAATAAGCTCTTAAACTTGTCCCAATAATGTATCCATGCAAGTTCAGAGAAATTTCATTCATTGGTTCAGTGGGATATAGTGGGTACAAGATATTGTTATCTAAGTCCTCCAGTGACCTTGAAAATGAGGTCAAGGTCACCAAAACCTAATCAGCTCTTAAACTTGTCACAATGATTTATCCATGCCAGTTTGGTGAAATTCCATCCATTGGTTCAGGGGATATACTGGTTACAAGAAATTATCATTTAAGTCCTCAAGTGACCTTGAAAATGAGGTCAAGGTCACCAAAATCTAACCAGCTCTTAAACTTGTCCCAATGATGTATCCATGCAAGTTTGGTGAAATTCCATCAATAGGTTCAAGAGATATCGTGCACGCAAGAAATCTGTCACGCCGACGCCGACGCCCGGGATCCGCACTGAAAACAATATGTCCCCCCTCACCTTTGGTGGGGGGACATAACTAGGCACCCTTTAATTGACAAATGGACTCGTCCATAATTGCTACCATCTGAAATGCTATATAGCTCTTGGACCAAATCAAAACTATATGTATTATTTCAGAAGCTTATCTGTATATAGCAAGATTGCTGGCTCTGTTGTTTGTCCATTTGGTGCAGCTAGTGGGGTGTATTGGAGACTTCGAAAAGCACATGATTTCCAGTAATATTCCTAACACTCGATTGTACAGAAAGGTGTAACTTTGATAGTAAGTCACTTTCTGATGACGTAGGTTGTAAGAAGTGAATAGGGTAGATACAGGAATATGCGGACTTTATATGGAAGGATAAGATTGCATGAATGTCATTAGAAAATCTGTCAGAATTACTAGTATGTATTTGTCTTTTTTTGTAAAAAGAAGTGTACTTATATTTAATGCAGCTATCTATATGCTTATCGTTGTCGTATATAAGTATTTGCTACAGAGGAGAACATTTTAATATGCCTTAGCTTCTCAGTGCAATCCTGATGTGTCATGAAATGAGCCACGACGTGAGAAAACCAACAAAGTGGTTGTGCGCCCAGCGCAGACTCAGATCAGCCTGGGCATCCGCCCAGTCTGATCAGAGTCTTCGCTGTCTGCATGAATGTATCTTAGACCCTTAGCTATCCTTTAAGCGCAAAGCGAAGACTCTGATCAGGCTGGACGAATGTCCAGGCTGATCTGAGTCTGCGCTGGGCGCACAACCACATTGTTGGTTTTCTCGTGTCGCGGCTCAAATAAAGATGTCAAGAAAGAGTAAAAACCCTTTTCTGTTGTTACTGAAAATCCCATGCATGTTCCTCTGCAAATATTATGAACCTCGTAAACAGTGGATCTTTTATCACCCCTGGTAAAGGCCAAAATCCATTCCTGCGTGAAAATTCAGGTTTCTACTAATTAATAGTGAGCCATCTTCGCAAGCCAATGGTTCCACATTGTTCCTTACCTACCCTTGGCTTGCGTAGATGATAGTGAGCTAAAAATAATAATGCTATTTGACCCGCATGCAGGTAAACTATATTTGAAACAATTTTTAGCTCACCTGGCCCGAAGGGCCATAGTGAGCTATTGTCATACCAAAGCGTACGGCGTACGTCGTGCGTCGTCCGTCAACACTTGAAAACAAATATTCAAAGATCTTCTTCTGTAAAACTACTGTACCCATGTTTCTCAAATTTCACATGGAGCATGACCTGACTCCAGGGTCTCAGAATTGTAAAATTGGGTCAGGTTGAATATCCAAGATGGCCGCCGTTACTAAAAATAGCAAAAATAACAAAATCATCTTCTTCTCCAGAACCACTGGGTATATTTGTCTGAATTTTTGCATGAAACATCAGTGGAACATTGGTATTCAGAATTGTAAAAATGAAAAAAATCTGTAGCGTAGTTTTGTCGCAGTGACCTACTTTCTGTTTACGAGGGTAATTTTGTTCAAATGCGAATGTCGAAAAACAACTTATTTAAACAACTTCAAACAACTTCTTCTCTAAAACCACTGAACCCATGGGTCTCAAATTTCACATGGAGCATGACCATACTGCAGGGTTTTAAATTTGTAAAAGTGGGTTAGGTTGAGAATCCAAGATGGCCGCCATTTCTAAAAATAGCAAAAACAACAAAATCAACATCTCCACTAGAACCATTGGGTATATTTGGTTGAAAGTTTGCATGGTACATAAGTGGGACCTTGCAATTAATTTTATAAAAATCAAAAAAATCTGTAGTGGAATTAGGTCACAGTGACCTACTTAGCGTTTACAAGACCGAATTCGCTCAAATGTCCATATCTCAAGAAAACACAAATGGATTCTGATAAGGTTTGGTCAGAAATGGTCCTTGAATGGAATTATTTCAAATTTGTGCCAACTGACTATCCAAGATGGCCACCAGGGGGGGGTGCGTTACTAAAAATAGCACAAACATAAAAAATGACAATTTCTCAAGAACCCTTGAATGGAATTGGACTTATTTTGTCTCAGAATGTTCCTTGCATGAAGACGTTTTGATTAATTGCGATTTGGCAATCCAAGATGGCCGCCATCTGCCGTTACTAAAAATAGCACAAAACATGAAAATGACAATATCTCAGTACTGAACCACTGAATGGATTTTGACGAAATTTGTGGCAAAATGATTCTTGCATTGAGGTGTTTCAAACGTAACTAAATATAGACCAGTCATGTTGGCCTATGTTTCTAAAAATAGCAAAATGTGAAAATTCGAAAATGTCAATAGAATTGGACTAATTTTGTGTCAGAATGGTCCTTTCATGAAGCCTTTGCGATTTCTTGCATTTTGGCATTCCAAGATGGCTGCCATCTGCTGTTACAAAAAATAGCACAAAACATGAAACTGACAATATCTCCGTAACCCCTGAATGGATTTTGACGAAATTTGTGGCAAAATGATTCTTGCATTGAGATGTTTCAAGCATAACTTAATATAGACCAGTCATGTTGGCCTCTGTTACTAATTAAGAATAGCAAAATGTGAAAATCAGAAAATCTCAATGGAATTGGACTAATTTTGTGTCAGAATGGTCCGTTCATGAAGCCTTTGCGATTTCTTGCATTTTGGCAATCTTAGATGGCTGCCATCTGTCGTTACTAAAAATAGCACAAAACATGAAAATGACAATATTTCAGTAACCCCTGAATGGATTTTGACAAAATTTGTGGCAAAATGATTCTGGCATTGAGATGTTTCAAAAATTAATAAGTATAGACCCGCCAAATTGGTCTCTTTTACTTAAAATAGAAAAATGTGAAAATTGAAAAATTACAATGGAACTGGACCAGTTTATGTCAGAATGGTCCTTGCATGAAGGCTTTTGATTTTTTGCATTTTGGCATTCCAAGATGGCCTCCATCTGCCATTTCTAAAAATAGCGCAAAACATGAAATGGCAATATCTCAGTGACCACTGAATAGATTTTGATGAAATTTATGGCAAAATGATTCTTGCAAATCTCAAAGTAATTGGACCAATTTTGTGTCAGAATGGTCCGTGGCAAAATAGCCAGGTGAGCGATATCAGGCCCATTTGGGCCTCTTGTTGCTTTGAAAAGCTATAAAGTCATAACTAAACTCCATCGTTTATCTTTAACAAATATGATATGTTTTAACCAATACCTTTGCATATATACGAACATCTTCGCAAGCCATTGGTACATAGTCAACTTTGTTCTTTACGGCAAAAGTTAGGCATGTTTCAGTTTCATTGTGGTTCTGTTACACATCCTGCAGAATAACTGCAAAATATTAGACAACGATATTATTCGTTGACTTTGAAAGACAGTATGCATAGGCATATGTTTGTTGACAGTTTAATTAAAAAAATCCAGTTTTAAGAATTTTGGCGTGCGTAATTGTAATGTATTTTTCTAGTTAAACAGTTAAACACTATTTTTAAATCCTAAATTTCTGCATACATGTAAAATTTCGTGCTACATTAGATAAAAGACTATGTAACTGATGTTTTTCATATAAAGTTTGAAGTTCCAATATCAAAGACTACCATTTTTTTCTTAAGACAAAAATGCTAAGAATGTACAGGAAAATTGCAATATCAGTCATTTTGGGACTAAACGTTTTGACAAGTTTGCCTCTGATATCCGAATTCGAAAGGACATGACCACAATCAAAGATAACGTTTTGTCTATAGGGTATGCTAGTTTGGTAAATTTGGCGATGTTTTGGACACAATTTTTAAAAAGGTCAAAAATTGTCACTGAAATACAGTGGTCTTGACTTTTGGCACTGTGTATCCAAACAACTGCTGAGTTTCAAAATTCCAGTGCCTCGGCATCTTTTGTTAACTTTATGACATCGGATAAGCACAATGATGACAACTCTTTATCACATCAGAAGTTCTATGTATCAGTTATATCTGCTGCTTAGTTTACCATTGATTATGCTAAACTTTTGGCGAGGAGTATATATGCTGCACTGCAGGTGTCAGAAGACTTATAGCAGGTACCAACACTGAATTATGATAATTTTAGAATGAAGAATTGAACTTCCTGCGAGAGCAATCCCGGCGGGAACATGGCATTTAAATGACGTCGTTCTTACATCTATGAGACGTCAATGACGTCGCATCACGTTAGGCCGATGTCATTTCATGTGCCTGCTGGGATGCTGAAAACTTCGTACATTAAGAGCACCGCAAGCGGGGCAACATACGCCCCTTTCTGAGTTAGTATGGGCCCAGGTAGTGCCTTGGGCAGATCTATATCCCTGACAATCAGCCATAAACAGGTAATGTGTGCACAAAAACAGTCTGTAATAAATACTTACTCCAAAATTAATTTCCATACTCAACACATAGTATCAAGCTAATGCACATTGCTATAGAGTGTCATCAAGATATCAAAAACAATTACCTAGTAATGGCGCCTGTCAGAGAGTGTTTTTTCCCCCTTTCCCCCCGGAAAAATGGCTATAGGAAGGACGGCTATATAGTGGATTGTCCGGACCTCATAGAGCCACTTTTCCCCCATAGTCCTTTTTCCCCCACCGGGAAATTGGCTATAAGTGAATTTTGTATGGATTTTGGTATTTTACGGAACGGAACGAAATGAAACAGAGACATTTTACGGAATTAATAGTATAAGAAATGTATCAGTTCTTCAAGGGAGGTAATAACGTGATTAATTACAAAAAATCAATATGCAAATTTAGCAACCATATTTTTATAATAATCTATAATTACTAATTTAAGGAACGCGCAGAGAGTGATTGCTTCCCATCGCAGATTTAAAAACTCACTCATACGCATGCAAGCAGGAAGATGTACGAACGAGTGCTTTGTCCAGTCATGTTTGATTTAGTAGGGAGTTTATAACATTGAAAATGATAATGGAACGTGTGTCCCGATGGGAGTCGAGCCCACGACTCCTGCTTGAAAGGCGAACACTAGTCCAGGCCCTCCGCTGCGCGCACGCACAGATGAACGCTTGTACAAACACAAGATTATACATGTACATATTTACGCACACAACCGCATACACTCATAGCCTTTTTTGGCTAACATGGAAAATCAAAATGCCTACCTGCATTCCCAAAACAAAAATAAGACAGACTGTTGGACACATGCGTGCGTTCTAGCATCTGTTATCCATCGATATTTTACGGTCAGATACTCGTATTTTCGTTTCAGTTATGAACCTCACTATTATGATTGGAGAAGGAGCAATTCCACTATGTAGCGTATTCCCCTGTAGTCATATTAGCAGGGGGAAAATCCACTATAGAGGGGAAAAAACGGCTATGCAAAAACACGTATAGTAGATTTTCCCCGGGGAAAATTGGCTATACACTCAGCAAAATTTCTAATTGGTCAGTTTTCTAATATGCAGAAATATGATTTTTAAACTGTATTTCTGAATATAATTATAATCGCAATTTTGGACTGTTATCTACTAATTAAAAGTCAATGTTATAATCGAAACTTTATTGTAGTATTAGAGTTATGACCCCTTCTATCTAAACAATAGAATGCTTTGAAAACATAAATAGGCCGCACCAATCTTCCACAAAAGCATGATATTTGAGAAGTAAATAAAGTTTTTCATCATAAAAACATGATGTATGATTTTAGTCTTCATGCATTTTTCAGCTGTATTAATTTTAATATTGACGTTTTCAAATTACCTCCCTTTCAATGTTTATGTAAATCCTAATAAATGCCTCGAATTGATGTGAGTCATTTTGCAAAAGCATGACGCTTGTGCTGCTTGTAAAATACAAGAATATCTGTACATTTGTTCATCCTAGTTAGTAGCCAGGGTAATCTAAATCTGCTTAATGTTTAAATCTATGGCAAAAAGTGACCAATTAGAAATTTTGTTCAGTGTATAGTCATATTTCCGGGGGGAAATTTTACTATATAGCCATTTTTCCGGTGGGAAATTCTACTATGGAAAAATCATAGCCATTTTTCCGGGGGGGGGAAACTACTAGGGGGGAAAAGCTACTCTCTGACAGCGCCCACATAGTCTAAGAAATAATAAATGGGACGAAACTCTGAAAGTAAGTAATGAGGGGCATGCAACCATTCTAATATGACAAACACCGTTTCATCCTAGTCGTCATTGCTATTAAGTTTATCAAGATAGTCAAAACGTTAGGACTCTCACTAGGAAAGCATTAAAAAGTAATCAAAGGGATGTAACTCCCAAAATAAGTAAGGGGAAGCAATTATTGTCTTATAAGATATACTGTCTCAACCTAATACACATTGCTATAACGTTTCGTCAAGATATTCCATATAGTTACCTAGTAATGACTTACACAAGAACAGCCGTACAAAATAAAGCAAAGGGGCGTAACTCCGAAAATAAGGAAGGGGAAGCAATTATTCTTATATAAGCCTGAATCTAATACACATTGCTATAAATTTTCATCAAGCTGTTCCATAGAGTTGCCTATTTATGCCTTGCACAAGAACAGCCTTAGAAATTATTCAAAGACAGGTTACTCCAAAAAAGTAAGGGGAGACAGTCATTCTTATATGTGACATTCAGTGTCAACCTAATATACATTACTATTAAGTTTTATCATTATAGTCCAAATGGTAGCCTAGTTATGGGGTGTACAAATATTAAACTGGTTCCTCCGTTGTCCACAGTGTGTATGACAATGGTAAGGACTACTGTTGCAACGGCTTTCATTGGATAATGCATTAGCCAATCAGCTAGTCCGTAACAAATGAAATTACCCTTAGTAATACTATCGACACACTACGAAGCAAATCTTTGATGGTTGAGGTAGATCTATAAAATCTCGCTAAATTCTCTCTAGATCTCACGGGCAGATTTTTGACCGTTTGGATTAGTCATTACCTGTCCCTATATGCGGTAGCTATAAGGGGAGAGAACCAGTCTATACAAATATGGTCTAGCAAAATAATCAAAGGGTCGTAACTCAAAAACTAAGTAATGGGGGTATCCATTCTTGTATGAGACATGTTGTCTTAACCTCATATACATTGCTATTACGTTTCATTATGAGTAACCTAGTTATGGAAGCCCAACGATTGCCATACAAACTTCCATAGTCGAGTTTTTTCAAAGGCTGTAACTTTGCTAAAAATAACCAGAGCGCAACCTCCAAACAATATGCGCTACTCCACATCGTAGTCTTACTATTTACAAAGTTTCAGCTTAACTGTAGGAAAACTGTAAGAGGAGTTATCCGGAAACAAACACCCCGAAAAATCTAAGTAAAGGGCTGTAACTCCGCTAAAATCATTGGAGCGTAACATCGAAACGATATGCGCTGGTCCACTTCATAGTCTAACTATATACCAAGTATCAGCTCGATCAAATGTAAACTGTAGGAGGAGTTATCCGCAAACGAAAGTTACAACGGACAGTCAGACGGACGGACGGACGGACGGACGGACGCCAGCGCCATAATATAATACGTACCGTTTTTCAAACGGGCATATAAAACTACTACATGTAGTTCGAAAGGTACGCTCAAGAAAAATGATTAGCTATAAAGAGACAAGTACATTTATGATATTTTATGCGCGTGCTCCTGATTCATTCCCCTTAGCCCCAAATCTGTTTGTCCCATTTATGAATTCTAGTAATATGTTATTAATTGTTTATCTTTCTTGTTTGTGTGGATCCGTGTCCTTGACTTCTAAAAACAGTCCTGCTGTGAATTCAGAAATACCTGTCTCTTGGAACAGTCTTACTCTCAGCTTTTCTCTTAATTCTTTATGCAATTCACATTCCTCTATAAAATGCTGGACAGTTTCTATCTGGTTACACTGACATAGTTGTGAGTCTCTTAGGCCTAATTTATTCTGCTATTCATTTAGTATGGAGAATCCTGTACGTAGTTTTGTAATCAATCTTACTTGTGTTTTAAGCGTGTGTATAATACCTTGCTTTTCACTGACTGCCTGTATTCATACAAATATCTCCCTTTCTCTGAGGCATCCCACATATTCTGTCATTTCTTCTGACACGATGTCCTTGCTAATCGTGTCACTTCTACCATGGTGGTAAGTGGTAACTGCTGTCATTTCAGACATTTCGTCTGCTTCTACCGCCGCTTCCCTAGCCAGCCTATCTGCAACTTCATTCCCTTTACCTCAGCGTGTTCTAGCTTCCAGTCTATCTCTGTCCCTCTCTCTTCTATCACTCTCCAAAGCTGCTGTATCTCCATCACTGTTGCCCTGTGTTTCTTCTTCTCCCACCCAACACTCAGTACCCCAACCGTTCCCTGGCTATCTGAGAAAACTTTTACGTTCCTGATGTCCATGTTATCTGCTTCTACTTGTGCAAATTTAAGAACCAGTTTTACTGCTACTAGCTCTCCAAGAAGAATTGATGCCCACTTTGCGACCGGTTGTTTCAATTCATCAGTATCTTGGTTGTATAAGAAAATACATGCGCCAGCACCACAAGGGCCAGGGTTACCCCCACATGATCCATCAGTGAAAGCAAAAAATTGTCTTTCTATGTTATCACCTTCTCTTCACTTTCCTTCAATAATGTCTCTGGCTTGTTGCTGCTGATGGCTTTTTCTTGGAATTATTCCAATAATCAGGTGGTCTTTTAGATGGAGCTAAACCTTCTAGGAATGAAAACTCTGGTTCCAACTTAGTTATTTTCTAACCTGTGTTCGACAACATGTCCTGATATTGCATATATGTTTTGCCAAATGGTGTCATCACTGTTCACTGTCAGTAGTGCTTTCTCATTTCGTTCTTTCCATCGCTTGAAGGTTTGGGCAATATACCGTCCTGGGTCTTTTGTCATTATCTTCACTAATTCTTTTATAGCCAGTTCTTCTCTTCTTAGTTGGAATGGAAGTATTCTCGCCTCCACTTCGAGTGTCTCAACCCCTGCTGACATTGGTACGCCAAGACACGCTGCCAGACATTTCCTTTGAACTTTCTGTAAGCAATCACATTCCCCATTTCGCCAGATACACGCTACGTACTCAAGATGTGGTAGCACCAAACTTTTGTACAGCTTAAGCATATTCTTTGTGGTAATACATTCGGTTTTCCTTACTTTGATTATTGATGCCATTGCCTTTGTTGCCTTAAATTCCACCCTTTCAACATGTTGCTTAAAGTTTAATTTACAGTCCTGGACAACCCCTAAGAGTTTTGGATTACTTGTCTGCTTGATCTCCTTTCCCATCATCTTTTTTGTGTATCTGCAAACATTTCCTGCTGCCTTCTGGTGTATATACAGAACTCAGTTTTCCCAACATTAAGCTTCATTCTCCACTTTTTGGTCCACTCTGTAATTCTAACCAGCACTGTTTCTATTTCTCTGACCATTGCACCTTTGTTCTTGCCTGTGCACCAAATCGTCACGTCATCTGCGAACTTCGCTTTTTCATTTTGACACACTTCTTTAAATATATCTTTGACAAACAAGCTGAACAATAATAGTAAGAGTACATATCCCTGAGGTAACCCCATATCTGTTATAAACTGATTCTCTTCTGACCATCCCAGTCGTAGGCAGCAGTCTAGCAGAATGCTTTCCTTTCATCCTATTCCATAGACGTCCCTTTATGCCAATCTGATGTGGCGTATACAAAAGACCCTCCCTCCATACAGAGTCACAGGCTTTCATATCCAAGAATACCGCCAAAGTACTCTCTCCTACATTAACCAGCCATTTCACTCTGAACAAACCTCAGTCAGGCCATTGATGTCCCTCTGAACTTGCTCGTGGTCTAGCAAAATGTTATGTTCCACATAAGTGTATAACCTTAAATACAGGGTACGCTCAAGGCACTTCACCACGATGCTAGTAAGACTTATTCGGACGATAAGAGCTCGGACTATGGTAGTTATTCCCCCCCCCCACACACACCCCCTGTTTCTTCGGGAACTTAACTTTTGCCAATTTCCATCCGTAAGGCACTGCACCTTCCTGGAAAGAATTCCTTTACAGTTCTGTACTAGCTGTCAATACTTCTGCATCTGCTTCTTTCAGCAGGTCTGCATACTGTCAGCAGCTGAATAGCTGCTTCCACCACATCTGCTGTAATTTCCCTGTTTAGAAAATCATCTCCAACTTCACTGTCACCTGATCCCACCTCTTGAACTTCTTCTTGTACTTTTTTTGAAGTCCTCGTCAAACTCCTCTCCCTCTAAGTGTTGCCCGCTAAAAAGACTTTCTGTGACAATTGTGATTTTTCCTCAATATCAATTACTGGGTTTCCATCTTCTGTACCTAACTGGAGGACATTCACAGACTGTTCCTGTTGATACGACGTCAGAGACTTAAAATGGTTCCATTTATCTTTTGAGTCATTGCTTTCGTCTATTTTTCTAGATCTACACGTTTATTAACCCATTGCATTCTGGGTATTTTTTGTCATCTGCTGCAATTGTCGTCTGCATAAAAAAATCAAGAATATTTTGACAATATTTGTCTAAGTAACTCTTTGTGGGGCCTGATCTGAGATCTAAACTGTTTGCTCAGGTATCCCGAATGGATTGTGTTAAATGTGGTTTAACCAAAAATAAATCAATTATGCTTGAGCTATTTCGTTTAGTAGGGCCTTCATCATTTATGCACATACAGCTTTTGTTTGATATGAATGCTTCCAAGAATGATCCTGCCCCGTTTTCCTCCCTGTTGCCCCAAAGATATTTCTCTTAGCATTGAAATCGCCTGTTATAACAATGTTTTTTAGCAGTGCACTGTTCGGCGCATACGTTTTGACGCAGCCTCATTTCCTGTAATTCTTTCCTCGGCATGGGACATTTGGCGAGGTTCTCGCTCATATTTCAGTCGTAGCTACTCGGGAATTGTCGATATCTTCCGATTTAAGCTAGTTTCAGTTTTATTATCTTCGTTTCCAGGAAGTTCACATATGCACATATAGATAGCAGATAACCTGTACATTTTACTTAAGATTGATTTTTGACTTGTGTACTGAATGGAAAATAATGAATAATATTTTTGAAGCGTAGCCTAATTTCAGTTTTCTAATTCTATGAGTTCACTGGAGGTGGAGATATTTAGAGGAGAGTCGGATAACTTCGGACAACGGGTAAATTCGGACAGTGACATTGTTTCCTCTATATGTCAGTTGTTTGGAACTGAAACAAAAATAACTGGCCAAACAGTGAAAATCCAGATGAAACGGCTCATGAGCCGCCTCATCTGGATTCTCACTGTTTGCAACGGTATGTTCGAATTTACCCCCATGTCTGGAGTTACCCGACCCTACCCTATGTCCTCGTGATAAAAACATTCCCCAGTTAGCACACAACTTTGATACAGTGTCTCATCAATCAGTGTCTTATTGATGTGTTTTGTACTTACTCGGTTTAACCTTGAAGAGGATATCAAACAAAACCAAAACGACAGGGTGAGGTTGTTTGATATGCTGCATGGACAAATGTGACTGAATCGTCAAAGTAAGCCTAGTATTTTCTCTTTAATATTTTACACATCGATTATGGCAAATTTCATAAATAGACGAAATCTGTGCGTCTACAACGTTTACTTTCTCTAGACGATTTAACGGGTCAGTGACAGACATAACTGTAACATCTCAAAGACCTGTGACTCTTTTATTGAGTACACATGACAATATAACGGTAGAGAGATGTAATCAGTAGCCGGAAGTGTCAATCAATTTCTGCGCTTGAAAAGATGTTTAGCTGCTTTGACAAGCTAACAAATTCGGATCTGCTACCTTTATTAGATTAATGTGTTGAAAATCAAACCTATTAATTTTTGTCGATGGTGGATGAATCACGATTTTACGCCCTTTTTAACATGATTTCAGCAATATCAGGGCGATGTGTTGGTGATAATGAAAGGCTGTTTATGACTGAAAAGATACCTGCTTCCAACGCGTCTCGAGCCCGGGATTCATGTACGAATGCAGAGTCTAATCCCAGACTGGGCAGCTCGCTAATTTCCCATCGTCCCTTTTACCGACGCGTGAAAGGGCGTTAGGGCATATGTGAGCATTGGTGACTCGGACAAACCTGTGTTTTGTGCACAACAGCTAAAGCATTACTGTTAGCCTGACGACTCTCACGTGTGTTACCGGGGTGGTTGGTGATGCGATGGTGCTGGGTATAACTTCCAATTCCATGGTGTCCTACTGATTTGGATAATGGTGGGGCAAGGGCCTACTGTGCTTGCAGTAGGTGCGGGTGGGACTGTTTGGACATTTGGATTTGGATTTTGATTGTTTCAGTTCCTGGTCTTTGCATACTTTTTACTTTTTTTCTCGCGCTATCACATCTCTCTTCTTTCTTCCTCTCTTTCGGAGACGGCCCGATATAGACGGAAATACTGTCTAAAAGGGCCGTTAAACTCAAAACAACCAACCAACGTGTGTTACCAGAGTTACAGACTTTTGGACTGCACAGTTTTCTAGTGATTTGTGTGTCACGCCGAAGTCCATTTGTTAGAGCGCATAGCTATTGCACAGAAAGTCGCGGCTTCAAACCCGGCCCGGCCAACGATTGAAAATTTTTGTCAACCCAGAGTAAAAAAATAACCTCTTGATGCATGACTACATGCAGCTAAACTGATGACTTCGACTATGGACAACACACTCGCGATATGATAGGCCTCGCCTGAAAATGCAAGCTATGCCATCACGGTATGCATCCTGGCGTTCTGTGTAAAGTGATCAAACTGAACCCTCACTTTTATTCCCCAGTATCAGATTATCTAAGCAATCAGACGGCGCGGAAGCGCTGGCTGATCTTTACCTTCCCTATTCCCTCATTCGTTTTAACGTTCAGTTTCAGGTGATGTTATTCCCAATGTTGCATCGTCTAATTTATTATGGTTTCTTTACACTAACGTGAACAGCTCTTTCCCAAATAGGCGGTCATCAAAAACAACAGTAACATTTAATTTTACCCATTTTCTATTATAAATCACACACATACAGAGAGAGAGAGAGAGAGAGAGAGAGAGCAAAGTGGGAAGCTTTACAGGTGACAATATTGCTAGAAGACCACAGACAAGCGGACCTAAGAACACGTAAAATTGAAGAACCACAACGGAAGTACCGCCTTGGAACGGTCAGTAAATGTTCTTTGCACACAACAAAAGAACTAGACTTCAAATCCATTTGGGAAGAACCGTATTGTCTGGATCCATATTATTTGGCCAGTTTGTTTTGGTTAAGAGTTGATCTTATAATGTATTTTGTACGGCCTTTTGTTATTGCTGAAATTCTTCTGAGAGGAATTTGATATCACCTGTACCCATACCGAAAAATTTCACTTTTGTTCCGGCTCATCCATCTTGTTTCTTCGCCACAAGGACTCTCGTCGCTGTTACGTTAGTTCGAATTAGTTCATAATTGATGTCACGAGAAAGACGATTGTGCGACATTAACGAACGGCAGGGACTCGGCTAAGCCTGTACCTGCCCAAAGCTGATTTTTAGGCTGTTCATTCAAACAAAAAAATACGTTTGAACTGGTACATGTACGATTTCTTTTCAATCAGTTTGCATCATATGCAATTATTTGATACTTGAAATGTATCGTATTACGAAACATTTGGGGTAATAAATAACTAACTAAATACACAAAAAGTGAGCTAATAGGTAATAAATTAGTGATAAAAGTCCAGTCAGCTTCTTACGGTTGAACACATTAATATATGTATAACATTGACAGGTCAATTATGTAAAATGACCTTCTGATACTTAAGAGGGATTTCGGCCATATGCCACACAAAAAACTGCAGACAACTAAGCTATGATTAATGAATAATTAATTCTAAACACGAAAAGTGATCACGCGTTGCATTTTTATATACATAGAGTACCTAGCAGTACAATCTTAAGGTGCCAGAACAAAATAGCTAAATTGGGATTATACGTTACCAGACAGACATAACACTTTGTTCAGAATGGATGAAGCTAATAAATTTCATTATTCAAGCGCAAATATTCTGCTAATTTTCACTCCATGAACTGAATTAAGTTGGTTTTAAACTCATACAACTCGCAAACTATTTCGGATTACAAACAATGTAAGTATAATCAAGGGAGTGCATTAGGACATGTGCGAACAGCGAAGACTCAGATAATCCTGTCTTGTCAGCGTTACTCATGTCCTCATTTGAGAGTCAAGGAAAATGAAGAGCAAATTTGAGTCGGCTATGTCAGTCTCAGCTTTATATTTTTCGTCGCGCTGCTCAGATACTGATACATTTGAGCCGCGACACGAGAAAACCAACAATGTGGTTGTGCGCCCAGCGCAGACTCCGATCAGCCTGGGTATCCCCCAGTCCGATCAGACTCTTCGTTTAGGGCTTGAAGGATAGGCAAGGGTCTAAGCTACCGCCATGCGGACAGCGAAGACTCTGATCAGACTGGGCGGATGCCCAGGCTGATCTGAGTCTGCGCTGGCCGCACAACCACATTGTTGGTTTTCTCGTGTCGCGGCTCATTTGTACTTCGACACATTTTTTTTCGTTTGGCAAGATTAACAACCCCTTAATATTTTGTCCCGGTTCACGCTTGAGCTTGGGGCTCCCATTATCATGAAATACGAGCATTTTTCACCACCATTTGAAATTAGTTATAGCTACAAGAAAAGAGGAAAATTCGAACCAACTTTACATAGTTATGCCGTAGATATATTTTCATTCGCAGTATTGTGATCCTTACTACATGCAGAGATATGCACACTGTCAAGTTCCCAGCAGACACATAACGTTGAAACACAGTCGTATTGATATCAATGTAACTTTTCATGGCCCCGAGGTTATAAAACTTGAGTATATTCTCAAACTCAAAATAAAGCACACTGACTGGCTGCTTCCGAGCATGTAATAAAGCACACTGATTGACTGCTTCCGAGCACATGCTCGGAAGCAGCCAGTCAGTGTGCTTTATTTTGAGTTTGAGATTATTCTCAAGATTTATAACATCGAACCCTGACGTTGTAGTGACGTTGATATGACGCTGTTTCGATATTTCTTGCCTGCTGGGTTACGTCCTGGGCCAGGTGGTTCAAAGCGTCCCGGTAACATCAAGAGTGTTGCTCCAAAAAGAAAAAAATGTGAATAACTTTTGAAAAGCTTGTCAGATTTTTTTCATCAAGAGCAGCAACGTTTTTTCGAAGGCCTATCATATATTTGCAAATCTTACGCCTCGTTCACCAACGCCATCGTTGGTTTTCAACAATCGGACCCTGGAGAAATGATGCCACCAGCCTACTATAGACGACAGTCATAGCCAACCCATTATTTAATGATATGTTCTGTACTTCGAAACAATATATGAATACTGAGTACACAGCTGGGTGGCATTTTTGGCCCTTCTGCACAGTTATTAAGTAGTTTTGGTAAAACAACAACAACAACAAAAAAAAAACAGCAACAATAACAATACCATCATCCCTGCCTATTGCGACCTTGACTTTGTTAGTGTCTCAGCAGAAGATGCACAGAAAACAAAGGTCGCAGAAAGAGTTCCATCAAACAAACAAATGAATTTTTAAACTATGGATCAATGCTCCAGATAAGAAGAGGTAATAGGGATAATCGAGGGATAATTATCCTCCGTTCTCCGCAAAAGCATGTGTTGTGACCTCTCAGTAGAACCGTCTCTGCGAGACGATTCTAACGAGGGGTCAAAATGACTCGGCGAGGGGTCACAACGTATTTTTATTGATAAATACGAAAAAAAATCTCAGAATTATCGAATTATTTTAAAATGTTGTCTGACTCAAAGTACATTGTTTGACTCAGCGTACATTTTCCTGCCAAAAGTTCCGACGGTCATGTCTCTTACGAGACAGCAGATTGACGGTTTGTGTGGTTTACAGGTCAAGTTCTGCCGCTATGATAAGATCATATTCACTCATGATCGGCTTCCACAGCTTTTTATCCACGAGTTGGTTTTCAACACCCAAATGTGGGCATACAAGTTAAACAATGCTAGGACGAAAATGGAGACTACACTAAAAGGCAAGAATTCGCCAGGAAAGCAACTTCTATTCTTCAAAAAGATGATCCTTTTGAGAAGAATACCGAAACGAAACTACGTCAATGGCGTACTCCTGCACTGTCTGAGGTTGAACAGAGCCTTCGTTGTTCGCATTTTTGCCAACAGCAAAACTTCATATCAGACTTGAGTGAATGCTCAGGCTGAGTTCATTCTTCGCAGTTTGCACACTTATCCCAAATAGCTGTTTTCGGCGAAGTTAAGCCCCAGTGATGTATGCAAAACGGTGCTCATGTCATACACAACAAAAACAGACTCAGTTATATAAGCCTGCGCAGCGGCACAGTCTGATTAGAACTCTGTCGTCCATACACACCATGTATGGTTTTTGATGAAACTGAAGGCTATATGCAAAGCTATGGTCAGACAGCACTGATCCAGACTGGTTTGAGTCTTGTGTGTTAGCAGATACGTTAAGCACCCATTTTGCTTGTTGCAGCTCAGTTTATATCGGACGGTAACAGGACAATGCACAAGACGTGCTTTGGTATGGATTTAACTGCTCTTGCAAGAGTATTTCTCATACATCTAGTCCATCGGTAGGCACGGGAGAAAACTGATCTTCTGGTAGCGGAACAGGTCCACCAGAAGCACGGCGTCAAAATGACATCATACCAACGTCGCTGTGACATTGCGACGTCACATCGACGTCGGGATGACGTCAATTGGACGTTATGTGCCAGCTGGGGGGGGGGGGGGGCATTTCGACGACACACGGGCGAGACTCGCAGCACAACACTTTACCACTAAGCCGAGGGCTCGCTGACAAGACAGAATTGCTTTTGCTTTAGTTGCCACAGACAGAAAGAGAAAGAGTTTGTGTCATTCAGTTTTTGAGAGAGACTTTGGCTTCGCTTGAAACTTCACTAATCATTCATTTCAAAGAGAGAATAAGAGAGAGAGGGAGAGAGAGGGAGAAAAGAAAGCGTGGCATCACGGGCTTAAAAAGTATTAATTCTGAAATAACAAAACATTCCTTCGGAAGCTTAATTCCACTCACTTTACGATATTGATTATAACAACCTTTGTAAAGTACATTTTAGGTATTTTTGCCTGAAGCGATATCGGGAACGACCTGTCTTAAGGTGAATGGGCACACTTTTCGGGGAAGCAACACTGTCATTTTCATTTTTACATCCCTTTCAGAATGGGGCAAATTCTTTTCTTAAATTGTTGACCCTATGAAAATGACATCATTTGGTTTCAAGCCGCGTCGTTGCCGAAACAAGCCTATATGTAAAAACAGCATGCTCATGATAGGCACATGTTGCAGGATAGGCGAATCATACGGTGCATACTGCATACTCTTGCAGGATAGGCGAATCATACGGTGCATACTCTGACCAGACTGTACAGTAAACTGCGCAAATACACATAACATGCAGACCTTTTTAATAACGTTCCAAAAGTTGAGTCGTCTTCCCCGACGGGTAAAATATTCATAATGAAGAAGTCGGGGTATCGAATCCAGCCGAGTTCGTGACTCTCCTTGGATTGTTACTTTATAATCCAATCAATTAAAATGACAGCTCAGGTAGGGGTATTCACCAGTATTACCATTATGTACCCCGGTCTGGTCACATACTTTCGTTTCTCCTTCCGCTGATTCAAGAAGGGCAGTTGTCAGTTACTGGCGAAAGTATGTGCACTTAGTACTGGTTAACCGCTTAGGAGGTCTAAGCCTGCCCAGGAATAGTGTGGTTAGGTTAACTGACCGTCCCGACATGACCTTAGTTGTTTACCGTGGACGTTAAGCATCAAATCAACCAACCAACCAACCATTATGTACACGGGCGGCGAATTATGTTATCTTTATTGCCCGAGTGTCTTATTCTTGCAGATTGTTTCATCCTTACCCATTACTGCTAAACTATCACCGCCGTTTTAAACCACCAGGAACTCTGCACTTTTCTATCAAATAATAATAATAATAACAACAATGCCTTTTCTCATTTTATAGCGCATTATTTACGCAGTCGGGCTTGACTCTTATCCTTTTTCACTATTATTATTCGATTGATTTCATCGTATGTTGAAGAGCATTGCCACGTGTTTTGTGATTTATGTGTTAATAATACAGCTGACAGGTACCGTTAAGTTTGTGACAAGACGGTTTGCTTTGAAGCTAAAATACCGTTGTACACCTGCACTTTAGTAGCGGAGAAACCCGTTATCCTGTCTAATTCAGTCTAAAAAGAGAAACATTTCAGACAGTCAGATTTTTCAAATTAATGAAAACTGCCATAATGCGTCACTAAATCTAGTCCACATCTTCTCGATTCTGGGGTCGAGTCGGGTAACTTCGGACAGCGGGTAAATTACCATTGCAAACAGTGAAAATTCAGATGAGACGTCTCATCAGGGTTTTCACTGTTTACTCAGTTAATTTCGTTTTAATTCCAAACCACTGGCATAGATCTAAAGGAAACCATGTCACTGTCCGAATTTACCTGCTGTCCGAATTTATCTTATTGACCCTAATGGCACTTTGATGGAACCATTAAGATTCAAAGACTTTGTCGCAAGATTTCATTTAGAAAATTATCGAAACTAAAATGGTGGCGTAAATCTGCAAGGATGTCAGCTGCAATTTGTGATAGAGTCCTTTGCCTAAAACACGAATCCTTGTGATGTGAACTAAAGATAAAGATGAAGCTTGATTTAACGTCGCATATTTACGTCGTGAACTGGAAAGTGGTGCATTTCTCAGCGAGTGCAAAATATTTGAAAGAGAAAGAACAAGCTGACATAAACCAAGGTCACTCACAGCCTCACGGTCACAGTCATTTCCCCTCGCAGCTTATCATAACAAAAACCACGTGACCCCCACCTTGATTGTGTACCCGTACATTGATTGTGCACTTGTACATGATATCAACACACCGGGTAGGCGGCAATCCTGAACATCACGGCAATCCAGAACGCGGTTCAAAAAAACCTAAGCGGCTGTTTAGTGTGGGCTGACAAAACCTCTCTTTTGAGCTAGAAGAATGTGTTAAAACTTAGGGTAACTATTTCACGATTTTTAGATATGTTCAAAGATATGCCTCACGAATTTTGGTCGTTGAATCCTTATTAATTTGCATGTAGTTTAAGCGTAAATGCAAAATTTGTGACTTTTCAACCCCACAAACAACAAAATATACCAAAATCCTCAAGTTTGATACACGTTGTGATCGTTTTCGCGATAGTCAGATAAAATTGAATGTGTTCTGGATAGACTGTGCGTATTCAACTGACTCTGTCTTGTACACAAACGAAGTGACATCGATTTGAAAATGACAGGGTAGAAAACGGTGGCAATCGAAAACGATGTTCATGGCAATCGCCTAACGTCAAACAACCATTTGACAGACAATCGATGAACATTTATACCTTCAGCAGTTTTGATTCGTCTTTTTTCATACAAACGTAACCAAGAATCAGTAGAATGAGTTTATATATTTCTTAATTTATTTATTTATACAAAATGCTCCAGGCATTAAACATGCAACACATGTGCACTTGGGATAAATACGTCAGACGTCCTACTATTGTGGTAAATGTTGTTTCCAAAACTAATAAACTTCTGGAATCAACACAATAAAACATCAAACTTATTCAACCATCAACATTTTGACCCATTTGGCTAATACTCCTGTACTCCTGATAAATGGACCTTGTAAGGTTCTCTCAAAACATAAGCTGTGGTACTCATCATAACTGCCCCATTGAGACGTTGAATGAGTACCAACCATGTATGCTTTGAGTGGAAATTATAGAAAATAATATTCAAATCTGCAAACCCCTACTGTCTCTGTACGTTACAGGAAAACGTGGGCTAGTCATTAATGTAATGTACTGTTTGTTTTGTAGGACAATCAATTCATTTGTATTCTCGTATTCTCGTTTGAAATTCAAACTGAAGACACACGTATCAGGTACCAGTGAATAGCATAGAATTCGCCATTTGACGTGTAAGTGGTGTCGCCCCGTGTGGTACTGGCTAGTATGTGGCTTGCCATTGATGAGCCCCATGCATGGTATACGATTCCTACACGTAAATATGTCATTCCAAGGCATGATATTCTAAATTCAATCGTGGTATTGCCAAGCATTTTACTGGCTTGCATGTTGTTTTCTTTTTTTCCCCTAAAATATTCGAATCACATGTATGGTATTGCCCACCATCGTATTTGCTAGCCCCTGATCACCATTTGACTACTCCAGTGCATAGTATTGGTCAGCATCGTATTGGCTAGCACAAGTTTGTAATTCGACGAATCCCATGCTTGGTATTCAAATACCATGCATGCAATTACCATCCATGGTATATAGTAGCATGTGGTTCTTCATTCGGCAAATACCATGCATGTTATTCGATCCATGCATGACACTGCCCAGCATGGTATCGGTTAGCATGGGGTTTAAAGTTCAACGAACTCCATGCGTGTTATTTGAATCCCATTCTTGGTATAGCTATGCATGGTATTAGCTAGCATGAAGCCACTCACAATTTGACGAATCCCATTATTGGCTTGCATGTGTTCCATGGTGGAATAATTATGCATAGGATGCTGGCCAATACCATACATGTAAATCATCAGATGGTGATCGTAGGCTAGCAAATACGATGGTGGGCAACACCATGCATGGTATTCGTCGTATGGAAAATCCCGTACTTCCAATACCATGCTGGGAAAACCATGAATGGGATTCGAATACTATATATGCACGGGATTCGTCGATTGCCAATTCCGTGCTAGCCAGTATCAAACTGGGCAATGTTATGCATGGCATTCGAAAACCATATATGGGATTCGTCGAAAGGCAAACAAAATTTAAGACAATACCATACTTGGCAAACTCACCAATAGGACTTGAATAACATACCTGGGATTCGTGGTGAGGCAAATCCCATGCTAGCCAATACCATGATGGACAATATCATGTAAATGATTCGAATATCGTACGTGGAACTCGTCAAACTTCCATCTCAAGGCTAGTCTATGCACGGAACTGCCCAGCATGGTATAACTGGCATAGGATGATTTGTCAGTTGACGAATCCTATGCACAGAACCCAATCCCATGGGAAGTACTGCTCAGCAGAATTGTGAGTAGCCCTGGGTTCACCATTTGAGGAATGTCATGCATGGTATCCGAATAGCATACGTGTATGTGTTATGCCCAGTATGGTATCGGGTTCGAATACCATGCATGGGTTTAATCAAATGGCTAATACCATGCTAGCCAATACCATGCTTCATGCTTGGCAATACTTCGCATGAGATTTAGATACCATACATAAGATTCGTCGAATAGCCAAAACGTGCTTCCCAAAAAGGTATTGAACAATTCCATTTTGGAATTCGAGTACCCGTACCATGCATGGGATTCATCAAATGTCAAAAAGCAAACATACGACCCAATGTCATGCTGTTCATTCAAATTCCATGCATGGATTTCATCAAACGATGAATCCCGAGCTAGCCAATACCTTGCTAAGCAATACTACGCATGGGATTTGAATACTGGTATGCATGAGAGTTGTCGACTGGCAAACTCCATATTAGCCAATAACAAGCTGGGTAATACCATGCAGGGGATCCGTCGAATGGCGAACCCCATGTTATCAAATACCATGCTGGGCAATACTATGTATCAATTTCGAATACCATGAATAATGAACCTCTAGTAGACATCATGTCGTGCAATTTCATGCATGGGATTTAAATACCATTCATGGTATTCATCAAATGGCGAATCCAATACTATCCAATACAATGCATAAGATTCATGAACCATGCATTGGATTTGTCGAATGGCAAACCTTATGGTATTTGATACCAAGCTTGTCAATACCATTCATGAGATTCGTCGTTAAATGGCAACTCCCATGCTAGCAAACTGATGGAGGGAATTGGAATACTGATCTCATTGTGTTTTAGGGGAGAGAGCCTGACAACAGCTATAACAATAATCACAACAGCAACCATAGTAGAGGAGAAAGATGGGTAGTTACAGCAATAATACATGTACTGCGCTTCGTTGTGTTTTTCGAGAGTCTGATTTGGACAAATACCGTAAACAAAGACAGCAATAATTACAACGGCTTCCACAACAAGTCAATATCACGAACAACAATTTCAGCGACAAAAACAAGCAAAAGGCTTTTACCCATATAAAATGTATTTGAATGTTTCCAGGCATAAATCTTCTTCAAGACATACATGGATTTCAATGCAATCTCGTGTCTGTTAGCAGAAACACTCAATCCTGAGGGTGTATGTCATTAAATGCAAAATAATGCAGCCTATTTTAATCTAGAAACAGTTTGTTTATACAGCATTTCCGTCATCGATTGCCACGCCCTGCGTTAGTCGATTGCAACCGAGTTTAGGAAAAGACGTTTTCGATTGCCAGAAATTTTCACCCTTGCATTTTCATCCCCCTCCCAGTATGGTCAAAATTTAACTTAGACCCTAAAACTTTTACAGGTGTTTAAGGAAGACATTCAAGTATATCAGAAGACTATGCTTTATTTAATTTGACCTTGAATAATTTAGAATATGAGTCAGAAAACCGAATTTGCCAGCCTAAAATTGCATGGTTAAAATGTAAGTAGGCACTGCGACATTTAGTAAAGACCTTGTGAAGTAAATTCTTTTTTGAGGGAAATTTTCAGACATAATGCTTAAGATCCGTAGTAAATGTTTTACCAAAAACCTTTAGATTAAATGAAATAAAACATGTTAAACTGAGTTACCCTAAACAATCGTGTAAATTTTTGACCCGCGTTCAGGATTGCCGTGAGTGTTCAGGATTGCCGCCTACCCGGTGTGATCAAGCAAAATCAAAACAAATGAAGAACATATTGCAAATGTATGAACTAGCAGAATGATAAACATGACAAATTCAACTATAGGCCATGACAGTATTCTCGAAAAGAACTGTCGCAAAGAATGGCCGCTGTGGACCTGTATATTTGGAAACGTTTGCGGATTAACAAGCACTACTTTATGGTTCCTCGTGTTACTGCCACAGGTGTGGAAGAACTTCCGCCGGAAGTCTGTCGCTGGACTAAGCGTCTTATGGGCTACAGCAAACTTCAGTGCGTCGTTGATAAATTTGTTTTTCGTCTTTTTATATGCCAAGATTCCTACATACGGCCAAATAAGCTCTGTATATTGCCCTGTTTTGGAATTTACTCTTTTAATTCAGTTTTGGATATATGGAACACATCCAAGGAAATCCAAAATTTTGTATGCTTTGTTATGCTTTGTTCTTTGGACAGTTGTTGTGATTGTTGAACTGTTTGCTCGTGTGTACAGTGCCATCGAGTGGATTGCCATCGTACTGTGGTGTATTGAAACCTTTCCACAAGTAAGTGTGCCACGTTTATGAGATAGACATGTTTTTAGTCATAAGTATCAGAATAAATACTGAACAGATAGATAGATAGATGGATATTTTATTTTCCTCCAATACAGGAGAGCATACATATTACAAACGAACAGATATACAATTACAAAGACAAAAGACAAGAACACAAAATGCAAAAAGAAAGGAAAAACATACAAGGTAAATAAAATATCATACAAGCATGATACCCGTACATCATCATAGCCATACAAACACGATACCTATGATATTTATAATTCATATTATTTATTACTGACTATATTACCATTACACGATGTTTAAATGCATTCCATGCGGATGCGAGTGACAGCCCTGACTGCGGCGAGACCAGATTGTCCCTCACATCAGCATAGCCATATAAGCACGATACCTATGATATTTATAATTCACATTATTTATTACTGACTATATTACCATTACACGATGTTTAAATGCATTCCATGCTGATGCGAGTGACAGCCCTGACTGCGGCGAGACCAGATTGTCACTCACATCAGCATGGCCATATAAGCACGATACCTATGATATTTATAATTCATATTATTTATTACTGACTATATTACCATTACACGATGTTTAAATGCATTCCATGCTGATGCAAGTGACAGCCCTGACTGCGGCGAGACCAGATTGTCACTCACATCAGCATAGCCATATAAGCACGATGCCTATGATATTTATAATTCATATTATTTATTACTGACTATATTACCAGAACAGAACAGAACAGAACATACCTTTATTAAATCTCAGGTCATATATACATGACATATGAGTAAATACAACAAAAAGATATTAAAGAAGCATGGAAGACGTTTTGTAAACGGAACACGGTGGTTGCAATAACCATATATCACCTCGGGTAATTATAAGGGGGCCTGATGCTGGCAAGCGTTGGAAATTTTTAGCATTACTTCCAACGGCTGCCAGTCCCAGGTCCCTATAATATGGTTATCATGTACTGCAGGTAAACAGGTAAGTTTGGAAATTTCTTGGTGGGGGTTAAAACTAGCTAACAAATAGAGAAGAAAAAACATGGGTATAAACTTCAAAGCGAGATAACAAAACATTGAAATAATTATTTACTTTGAGTGGGTTACGTCCCATAAGCTAATTCATAACTGCTGCGGTCATGTGCATTGAACCGTACTGGAGGTAACCTTGCACGGGGTTTCCTTGAGTACGGCTCAATGCACAGATAGAATGAATGAATAGAAGAATTTTAACTCAGTTTAAGCTACGCATGTGCTTTAGGATTACGCATTACTATTCTGTGTGTGTTTTTTTTTCACTAAATGGAATTATGTGTTTTACATATATTCAAATTTTAATTCCATTCCCTACTTAATGGATTGTAACAGTAGAAACTACAACAAATGCGGACGTACCCGGCTGCCTTTAGATTTAAGAGGTAACTTCTTCCCTCGAGTTTAAACTGATCCGATCAACACCAGTCACATACCAACCCAAGTGAGATTCATTACATGCTCAGTGCCAGTCCAGTGGTTGAAATGGCACTGCGCGTGCAAAGAACCATATCCATAAGCGGAACGGCTAGAGCCGTAACTTGCCTGTTAGGGTCGGATCTGTTTATTTTCGGGTGGGTAGGGCGTTATGATACAACAAACCACAGACGCCTGGGAGGGGCTCGATTCATTACCTTACATGTCTGGACCCGTGGGACCAAGATGCAACATCTGAGTCCCCCTGGATCTGACACTCTTACTTTGGACGCCTAAACCTCAGGAGTCTGTTTATCAAGAGAAGACATGTGATTCTAAGATATGCTCATCCGAAGAATGCACTTGACGCTGAACCAGCGTCGCACCAACGTCAAAGTGACGTCATTATATCGCTCTGATGCTGGTGCGACGCGATTTTAGGACACCATAAGTGTCATTTCGTAATTTGATCATTTTGCGCCATGGATGGGCTGTTTCAAACAACTTTATACAAACAGTCGAATTTGAGCTTGCCATACCGCTTCTAGTTGCTGTCCTCCAGACTGCTAAACTCAAGCAACGGCTCGGGGTCAGACACTAGAAGCTCTGTGTGGGCAAATCGAGGTGTGTTTTTTTATGCGATTTGAGAAATGAGAACAAAACAACCGTCTAAGCCAACTAGGAAAATCATGAGCTGAAAATTCCGGTTACACAGAATGTGCCACGCACCACGCTTATCAGCGCTGAATCAACAACGATTAAGCGCTGATTCAGCTTGCGTGTCTCCTGAAGTATTCCCAGCCTATATAATACGGTGTATTCATCGGAACTTTCAGCTTTATCAAACAAACTTTATACAGAGATCTGAGCTTGCTGTACAGCTCCCAGTTGCAGACCCCATTCTGTGTGGCTTAAGCAGACTGAGGGCAAACTACGTGTACATGTAACAAGAGCCCAGTGTAGAGCAAGTCGAGTCTATTTTTTTATGCATTCCAGAAAATCAGAACAAAAATTCTAGCTGTACAGAACGTTCCGGACACAACGTTTAATCAATGTGAAATCCAGTGATTCAACGTTGCCTGCCGCCGGGGTTTTACTGGTCTGTGTTTCTTAGAGTTTGTATGTATGTAGAAAAAATTTAATACAGAGATATACAATCGAATCCGTTTTTATGCGTTTTGGAAAATCAAAACAAATTAACCGTCTTAACTACGTTGTACATGTACTAGGATAATCATGGACTGAAGATTCTGGTTGTACAGAATCTTCCACCGGGATCACAACGTCGAATCCACGCTGAATCGGCGTTGTTTCAACGTCGCGGCATTGACTCAACGCCGATCCAACGCCGACAGCGTTGTGTGCCACCTGGGATATTACTGGACTGTGTTAATTAGAATTTTCGCAAAGATGGATAGGTTTTTCAGTTTTATCTCATTTTCGCAGTTCATTAATTCTTTGAATTTTAATACATTCGGATTGCGGAAAAAATGTCTATCAATAAACTTGTTTCTTTCTTCAATGAAGAAAGGGCATTTGAGCACATAGTGAAATTCATCACCAATTTCATCCAAATTGCAAAGGGTGCATTTTCTCTCAGATAAATCAATTCCAAGCCAACGTCCGCGTTCACACGGGAATTTATGGTTTCCTGCTCTTAATTTTGCCATATTCAAGTAGAGATTTATAGGTAATTTTAAAAAATAAGATTCAAGGCTTATATCTTGCTTGAAAATTCTGTAATTCAATCCTTTTGAAGATTTGTCAAGTTTTGAGCACCAGTTTTGAAAAAATTGGTCTTTTAAATTTTGTTTGATTATGTTTCCATAATTTGGGTTTGGGGTTTCATTAATCCAAATATCGGTTCTACCACTTTCTTGTAATATTTGTTGAATGTGTAAAATCCATTTTGAATTTATCTGTGTGGTAGTACGCAATTTTTGGTATAACAGGAAAACTAATTTATTAGGTTTACTACATATTACTCTATTCCAATACCTTATCATTCTACTTTTAATGGTTATTTCTATCGGATATCTTCCAAGTTCCCCATAAAGCATATACAATGGAGTACTTTTACGAGCGTGAATTATAGATCGGAGAAACTGTGTATGAATAGATTCTAGAAGTCCGCAGTTTTCATAACCCCAAATCTCGCAAGAGTAAGTCAAAATTGGTAATATAGTTTGGTCAAATAACTTTAACTGAAGATCAACTGGGAGATGTAAATTTCTAATTCTAGTATGTAATAAGTGCATGGCTTTTCTAGCTTGCTCTGCTATATGTTTCCGCGCGGTCAAAAAGCTTCTTGATTTAGAAAAATAAGTGCCTAAGTATTTGTAAGTGTCGACTATTTCTAGTATTGAGTTTCCAATCTTGAATGAATAGGAATTAGTTCTGCGTGCCCCAAAAATAACCACTTTAGTTTTACTTTCATTAACCTTAAGTTTCCAGTCGGAACAATAATGAGAAAAGGAATCTAGGCTTTTTTGAAGATCTTCGGCCATTACACGATGTTTAAATGCATTCCATGCTGATGCGAGTGACAGCCCTGACTGCGGCGAGACCAGATTGTCACTCACATCAGCATAGCCATATAAGCACGATACCTATGATAGGCCCTATTTATAATTCATATTATTTATTACTGACTATATTACCATTACACGATGTTTAAATGCATTCCATGCTGATGCGAGTGACAGCCTTGACTGCGGCGAGACCAGATTGTCACTCAACATCAGCATGGACATATGAGTATGATACTCAGGATACTATTAAATACGACTATACTACCATAACATGAACTTCGAGCGTATCCAGAAGTGATGTCACATCTCACATGAATTTGTACACTCGCAAAATACTGAAATAAAATTTACCTACATGATTCACTCTCAGTGCCAAGACTGATTGTTGCATTAATAAATTGCATATGCGAATTCGAGTTGATGAAAATACGGTCAGATAGAACAATTCATGATTTTATATGCTTTTCTTTTCACTTTTTGGTTCACCACATCCCCAGCCCTCTTCAACCCCTGCTGATTTGTAGCATTATGATTTAAAATTGCAGGTGATACTGAACATGAGGATACAGTCGACGAGTGGACAAGCAAACTTGTCTGTCTTTATTGCTATGATGGGCAAGACAACTGACTTCTTGGGAAACTACATCCTGGTACTTCCCAAACAGTATGTTGTGATGACCTATTTCTCCAGCAGTGTCGCCTATGTCAACGGTCTACAAGTGTTGTGGTACTACGAAAAAGATCGAGAGCGCTCAAGAAATTCTGCGGATGATGAGTCACGTGACAATGCCTTGTCCAGTCCAACAAACAGTGATATTGGCGACAGCACAGAGTATATATACAAAGTTCCTTTTACAACATCTGTGTATAGTTTTCAGTGTTCGGTTTCTGTTGCCGTTCGTCTGGTTCTTAGTTTTGTGGTGTTCTCCCTGCTAGCTGCCTGTCTGGCGGGGCTTGCTTGGAATTTCGGAATGTTTGGACTATTCTTTCCTGTTGCAATTCTGGGCGTACTTTGTGTAACATATCTGACAAGGGGCAAGTCTTGTGGGCAGCGACGATCAAGCCAATAGATTCTGTTTCCAATTTCTTTATGGTGATGATTTGTTTTGAATCTGTCAAAAAGAAAAATACTGATCTATATGATGTTAAAAAAACTTTTCCCACATTGCTTAGCAGACTTCGGCCTTTTGATGTTCTCCTCAGTTAATAATACAAAACTGAGTGGCATGTTGAGTAAATGGGTTAGGCCTATATAAGAAAAAGATAAAAGGGTTATTTGTTGCACAAAAAATTCAGTTGTAGGTCTGAAGGTACTTAAGTGCATTGAAAGTATTGGCCTATCAATTATTTTTCCAACCCATTCACAAATTATCAGGTATCAGTGTGGCGGTCGGTAATTATTGCAGTGTTGATGAATATCGACGGTGGCGTCCTCCTTGTCAACCTTAAAAAAGTAAGCTCCTTTGTTATCTATTTACTCACAATAAAATTCGGGAACAGACTACTTCTTGTTTATCTGTTCAACCTGATAATTTGTGATAGGACGTGAAACTTTGAAAAAATAACTGAAAGGACATACTTTTTCAGCTTTTATGCAGATTTATGTTCACGACAAATCGCCGCCCTGAATGCCATTGTTGTTACAGTTATAACTGTCTTCTAAGAATATTGCTCGAATAAAGACTACTAGTAGTACCACAAAAAGACTGTATTGATCACTGCCTTGTGTTAAGCTACATTTTCAACAAACATTCGGGTTAGGTAAGATTAAGATTGCACGGCCCGGCAATATTGGTCGATAGACTAATTTAATGTAGTGCTCTATACCGGTATTTAAGCCTAGTTTGTATCGGTTTTGAGAAGAGTTATTGGTTCCTAAACATCTGTTTTGCATGGTCACAATGCACCAAACCTCCAAGTGTGGTACCCTCTCCAGAATACTACCGTTGTTCTATAACGGAAACCTCGATAAACGTCGGGCACCAAGATACGCACCACGGTAGTAAATTTACCGGAAAATCTGTTTTTCATTGGTCACTATGCACCACATCCCCAAAATGCGGCCCATAAAATAGCCGAAACACCGGATCGAACCTGAATTTACCGAAACGAAACACCGGATCGAACCTGAATTTACCGAAACGCACTTAAAATACGCCTATTACTTTGGGGCAGACTGTGCGGGCCGTGCACAGCTGCAATAGCTGGTTTATTCAGGAATTAAGATCATTTAACTAACTAACATGTAATATCTATGAGCGATGTTTGAAATTAAAATTTAAGAATTAATAAACAAGTATTTAAGAGCACGCTTAAATGAATTCATGAATATATCTATATGAGTTAATTTTTAAAAAAAATTATCACAGTGAATTTTACTAGAACTTAAGAAGTTTTGGAATTGGCTAGGCTGCTAGAAGTAAAAACTAACACCCACACCCATTTTCACTGATTCGAAAGATTCGATATTAATACCCATGGATAGCCCATAAAGCCAAAATGGCTTATTTTCAATGGGGCCATTTAGGTACTAGCAAGACTTTGTCACAGAAAAGTATGAAATATTGCACAGGTAAACACTGAAAGCTCCATAAAAGTAACGAGTTTTATCATCGAAAAATGCTCGGAAAAGAAAGACTAAACCAACGCTCACATCTGTCTCATACACAAGTGGACCAAGGGAACGAACTCGCTGGCCATCACATACTGACCCGTCAAGGAACTGGAACCGGAGAGTCACATAAAGCCTCTCCACGAACCACCCCGTATCTCGAGGAACGTTGTGCCCAGAGCATACGGTGGGCCAAGCGTGTGTGCTACAGGCATGATAGCAGTATTAGTGATTGCCTTTGACGGTGCATGCGCATCTCCACAGGGTATAATCGATTCCGCCAATTTTCGCTTCCTGCAGAGACTGTCCGTCATATTTGGCTTCCGCCGAGACTGTCCGTGAACTCTTGCTTCCTGCAGAGACTACTGTCAGCGTGATTCTGCTTCCTGCCGAGACTGTCCGCGTGACTCTGCTTCCTGCCGAGAGCCTCGGCAGGAAGCAGAATCACGCGGACAGTCTCTGCAGGAAGCCATTTATCATGTACAGAAGTCTCGGCAGGAAGCTAGAGATCGCGGACAGTCTCGGCGGAAGCCAAATATGATGAACAGTCTCTGCAGGAAGCGAAAATTAGCGGAATCGATTATACCCTGTGATCTCTGTATCATGGTTCCTGCTAATGTATCTTTCTATAGAAACTTCAGCCGCTGTGCCTCAGAGACGAGAAACCAAAGTCACCAAACTAAGCGATGCCTGGAATTTGGGTGTCTTGAAACAACACAAACCTAAGACGTGTTGTCTGAACGTGATCACTGAAGATCTGCTCGAAAACTTATACGACTTATGTGTAGGTTCGGACAGCGGGTAAATTCGGACATACCATTGCAAACAGTGAAAATCCAGATGAGACGGCTCATAATGAGCCGCCTCATTAGGAATTTCACTGTCTGCACAATACCCAGTTAATTTTGTTTTAAATTCCAAACAACTGACATATAAAGAAAACAATGTCACTGTCCGAATTTACCCGCTGTCCGAATTTACCCGACTTGACCCTAATTTGTACATCGCACTGCACACTGTAAAAGAATCCGTAGATTTTACGGTAGAGTAACTGGAAACCAGCTGCCAGTCCTTTTCCCGTTATTTTTACGGGCGTTTGCCTTTAAGACATTGTTGTAAATCACGAAATGGAAGTGTTATGTTAATAGCCGCACTCGAAAATAACATTATATTGTTGAAGGGCTATCTGGCCAAAACGACAACTGTTCTATGCTGCCCCACTCTGCTTGATGATTCCTGCAATTTTTACGGGCGCCCGTAAAAATAGCGGGAAAAGGACTTACCGCTGGTTGCCAGTTATTCTACCGTAAAATCTACGGATATTTTTTACAGTGCAGCTGTGTTCTGCGACAGCAATTTTGCACATACGCAAGGGCATGCGCACATGCTGGCTACAGTACTGGCTACTGTTCACTGTCTTTTATAGTGTTCCTGCCCAGTGTGTGCAGTGTTCTTTCTCCTGTTTACTGTGTCCTGTCCTCTGTCTATTGCGATATTTTGAGAGCATGCGCTGGTAATAATACATCTAACTTTTGATATATTTTAATGCTCTTGTTATTGGGCAAATGCATCAGTTTCGCAGTTGACACAATAGAGAGAACACAGTCTGTATGTGCGCATGCTCATGAACATGCGCCAAAGTCAGTGTACTCTATAAAAAAAATCCGCAGATTTTACGGTAGAATACCTGGCAACCAGCTGCCAGTCCATTTTCCGTTATTTTACGGGCGCCCGTAAACATTTGCGGAATCATCACGCAGAGCAGGGTAGAATAAGGCAGGTATTGGTTTGGTCATATAGCCCATCAACACTATAAAGGTATTTTCGAGTGCGGTCAGTTAGCATAGCTCTGCCATACCGAGATTTCTAAAATGTTTTACAGGCAAACACTGTAAAACACTGAATGGGAAATGGACTGGCAGCTCTGGTTGTCAGGTATTCTATCGTAAAATCTACGGAAATTTTTTACAGTGTGCTTACAGACGTTTGCATCAAGCATTTTGAATGTGAATGTATCATTCAAAGACGAACGTTGTAACTAAAATAGCGAAACATGAAAATGATCAACTCCATGTTTTGTTGTCTTTTGTGTGTTTCTTTATGTGACTCTACTTATTTTCTCTGCAGTGTAAAAAATCCGTAAATTTTACGGTAGAATAACTGGCAAGCAGCTGCCAGTCCATTTCCTGTTACTTTTACGGTCGCCCGTAAATATTTGCAGGAATCATATCGCAAGTAGGGTGGAATAAGACATGTATTGTTTTAGCTATATAGCCCTTCAACACTGTTTAGGTATTTTTGGGTGCGGTCAGATAATAAAACTCTACCATATCTTGATCTCCACAAATTGTTCCACAGGCAGACGCCCGTAAAAATAACGGTAAATGAACTGGCAGCCGGATCCAGATATTTTACCGTAAAATCTACGGAATTTCTTTTACAGTGTGGGCGTTGATATGAACTTTACAAAAACAATTTAGCATAAAGGCTCAGATAACAGATTTAGGCCATCTTAATCCTCTTTTTATCCTCCGCCGAAGGCGGAGGGATATAGTTTCGTCCATGTCCGTCCGTCCGTCTTTCCATCCGTCCGTCTGGAGCCATTACTAAGTAACCATTGAACGAAATTTCATGAAACTTAAAATAAATGTATATCACCATAAGGCGCTGATGCACGTGAAGTTTGCTCACACTGGCTTTAGTAGTGCATGAGTTATTGCCCTTGAATTGTTTTCAAAATGATAAAATGAGCCATAACTAAGTAACCAGTGATCAGAATTTTATGAAACTTAAAATAAATGTGTATCACATTAAACAGCTGTGCACAGTTTTGTCAGAATGACATTTGTAGTGCATGAGTTATTGCCCTTGAATCAATTTAAAATTGACAAATTTAGCCATAACTAAGTAATCAATGAATAGAATTCTGTGATACTTATACTAAATATGTATTATTATAACAGGGTGATACATGTTAAGTTTTGTTGGACTTGCTTCAGTAATGCATGAGTTAGTGCCCTTGAATTGCTTTAAAATAGACACATTGAATCATAACTTAATAACCAACGAACGTAATTTCACGAAACTTAAAACAATTATGTATCATCATAACATGGCAGTGCAAATCAATTTTTGTCATGATGGCATCAGTAATGCATGAGTTACTACCCTTGATTTGATTTAAAATACACAAATAAGTCATAACTAAGTTGCCAATGAACAAAATTTCTTGAAACTAGATATAAAGATATCATCACAGCGCGGTGATGCTGAGGCACGTTGTTTAGAATGGCCTCACTTATACTTGGGTTATTGCCCCTAGATTTAAAGTTCACAGCTTCAGCCGTAACTAAGTAACCAGTGAACAAAATTTTATCAAACTGAAATAAGCCATTAACAAATCCGCCATTTCGGCAGGGGATATAAAAATTCAGTGAATTTACTTGTTCCTTTCACTTTTTGTCTTATTTTCTTTTCTTTCAGGCCGCGTAGCGCAGTCTGTAGTCTGACTCAAGAGCAGAGGTCGCGGGTTCGATACCCGGTCCGGCCACTTACTTTAGTGGAGATTCATTCTGGCCCCTTCTGCTGATTCAAGAAAGGCGGTTGTCAGTTACTGGCGAAAGTGTGTGCACTTAGTACTGATTAACCGCTAAGGAAGTCTAAGCCTGCCCAGGAATAGGGTTAACTTACCGTCCCGACATGACCATAGCTGTTTACCGTGGACGTAAAGCAACAACACAACAAACAACTTTTGTATATATGGCACTCTTGTGCTTGTAAGAAGACATTTGAGCCGCGACACGACAAAACCAACAAAATGGCATGTGCGCCCAGTGCAGTTTCAGATCAGCCTGGGCATCCGCCCAGTCTGATCAGAGTCTTCGCTAATCGCATGGAGGTAGCTTAGACCCTTAGCTACCCTTTAAGTGCTTAGCGAAGAGTGTGATCAGAATGGGCGCATGCCCGGGCTGATCTGAGTCTGCGCTGGGCGCACAACCACTTTGTTCTCGTGTCGCGGCTTATTTTTTGCAGTTTCAGTAACCTGCATGATAACATTTGCAGTTTTTTTCTGCCATGCCTGGTAAAAGCACAATTCCATTTCCACCTGGATATTATAAATTCAATCTTAGGCACAGCATATGAAAGGCGGAGTCTATTCCTCTCCTTCCCTGGTTCGAAACAGGTATCCATTTACTGCTGGGTTGACAGAGAGTTTTCCAGTCGCCGGATGACCCGAATGCAGGACATTTCGGACACGGACGTTTCGGCCACGGACATTTCGGCCTAGGACAGTTCGGCCATGGACAGGCCGGGCCGCGTAGCGCAATCGGTAGGGCACCTGACTCATAAGTCAGAGGTCCTGGGTGCGAAACCCGGTCTGGCCACATACTTTCGTTTCTCCTTCCGCTGATTCAAGAAGGGCAGTTGTCAGTTACTGGCGAAAGTATGTGCACTTAGTACTGGTTAACCGCTTAGGAGGTCAAAGCCTGCCCAGGAATAGTGTGGTTAGGTTAACTGACCGTCCCGACATGACCATAGTTGTTTACCGTGGACGTTAAGCAACAAATCAATCAATCAATCGGCCATGGACATTTCATCCACGGACATTTTGGCCATGGACGTTTCGGCCAAATCTGAAAAAAAATTGGGACATGAAAACATGCTACTGTAAACCTTTTAAAGGTAGGTTCCTGGGCTAGCGATGTCAATTATGTCCACAAAATAATTTCGTCTTTTTCTGAGCAGTATTGAATTCTCTTATTTTTCTGAATTTGCTGCTACTGAGAAACTCGTCAGATGTTAGAGAAAATAGTCGTTTTCCCTTTTGGTTTATTTTCTTTCGATGGAATTCCAGTTCTAAAAATAACTATGTTTATTATGTCTATAAGTGCGCGATTTCTGATGCCATTCTCCAAAGGTCAATTTTCCTTGACGTGAGCTCTCCTGGAGGTCCTGGCATAGCGGATGGGTTAAAACTATCCAAAAATGCAATGCAGCATGACATCAGCTGCGTTATCTATTTTTGGCGCGAACTAAAAATAGCGCTAACTGGTGTGCGAAGCAGAGTTAGGAAATCCCTTGCAAAACAACTTTTCTAATACTTTTTTGATTTACACTTTTTAGTGAAACTTATTAATTCCCTTTTTATAAGTGCTTTCCAACAACTTAGATGAAAGTTCATCAAAATTATGATGCATTCCAAAGTACAGGAACCTACCTTTAAATGACATATATGTTTTTTCTGCACCCATGACACCAAAATACGTGACTGGGCTCAAAATAGCTCCAACCATATATCTTAAAGCCAAAATATGGGTGCACCATTGGTTAAAGTAGCTGAAATAGTTGCGCACCCTGTTTCGCATTTAGATGCTCACAATAACCTTAAAGATGTTGAAGGTCCATAAAAACATCAAGACAACAACAACATCTCATTGGCATTTATTAAGACTTAGCTTTAAGATACTCATATGACTCCTTAATTTAAATTATAAAAAGTTATTTTTGGATAAAGGCCGAATTGTCCATCCGTGACAATTTCTGTGGCCGAAATGTCTGTGGCCGAACTGTCCTAGGCCGAAATGTCCGTGGCCGAAATGTCCGAGCACCGGATGACCCAACCTTGGTTAGAATCTGCGATTTTCCGATTATCTTTTGTATCATAACCGAGTCGCTCTAACCACTCGCCCACGGCGCCTCTTTCAAAATTAAAGTTTGTGAAAATGATGGCCAAAATGTAGCACTGCTATTCGACTCATATTTGTTTAAAGTCATTAGTATACTTTTTTCAAAGATTAATTGGTGGAGCTTTCACAAAATACCCTAGGCCTGAAAGTGGCCAAACCGAAATTTTGCTTTTCTTTGGCCGCTCCATCATTTCTTTTACCTCTTATCCAAAGCCGGGCCGCGTGTCGCAATCGGTAGGGCACCCGACTCATAAGTCAGAGGTCCTGGGTTCGAAACCCGGTCTGGCCGCATACTTTCGTTTCTCCTTCAGCTGATTCAAGAAGGGCAGTTGTCAGTCACTGGCGACAGTATATACACTTAGTACTGGTTAACCGCTTAGGAGGTCTAAGCCTGCCCAGGAATAGTGTGCCGACATGACCTTAGCTGTTTACCATGGACGCTAAACATCAAATCAACCAACCAACCTCTCATCCAAAACTGTGAGCAAATAAACTTTACAAACATAAAGGTGAATTCTGTTGGATCATTTATGTATTTCTGAATATGACTTCAGGTTTTCAGCAACTATAAGAGTGGGGCGAGGAGAGGGGTAGTGGGGGAGGGGTGTGGGCTGCGGAGGCTTATGCGTTCTATTTTAACGTCTTGCCAACGGAAACATGTGTCTCCATGCACATGGATTACAAATAAACTATTCTATTTGTTATTCTTATTATTCACATATTGCGTTGAGGTTAAAAACATTCTTTTATTATCGTTATTATTGATTTTTTTTTATTACTATTATTTTTTTTTTTTTTTTTTTTTTTGGTGGGGGGGGGGGATTTTTTTTTCCATTTACTTATATTAATTTTTTATTATTATTACTGTTTTTTTTATTATTATTATTATTATTTCCAACGCGTTTAAACAAGCGAGACAAGACACCTTAAGGCAAAAGCCAGGACAATGTGAAGACTCGTCCTTAGCCTGCACCTAAGCACAGTCTTTTCAAATAAGACGCTGTTTCAAAAACTAATTAGATTGTTCCGACATGGCAGGCTTATCTGAGTCTCTTCCTGCCTGCACATGACACAAGATCCACGAACTTATAAATATTGAGTCAGACTTGTCTAAGCAAGCAGTGCAGGTCCTGATCAGACTGCTCAAAGACTGCTCAAAGAGCAGTCTGATCAGGGTCTACACTGTTTGCCATTTCATCCGCATCTCTTGGATATGTACCTGTATAGAACAATAAAGTATTCATTTTAGGTGTCCCAATTCATAAGATTTTGATGGTATACACGACCATATGATGGGGAAATTAAGGGCTTGGGATTAACGTGATGATCAGTGTCCATAACTGGCTTGTTTGGAAAGAGCATATTAAAATGTATTGTTTACCAATCACGGATTAAGTGGTTCTAATCACTGAATGTTTTCTTTAAACTGGTCGGCCGTTTTGAAGACAAAGCTGTCGGCAGATCAAACACTTTAGAACATGCCCTATTGCAATTAAAGAACAAAAGGTCATCACGTGTTTGTTGAAATAATCTTTTGGAGAAATATTCGTAGAATCACAACTTCATTTGAGTGAAAACTTGAGAAGTGGATGTTAACAGAAATACAAGCCATGTAAGTATATATTTTTACTCACAGTGCCTAGCCTGGTGGAGTCCCGCAAATGGTCGTTGGTTCGACCGCACGGGTGGCATATGCCCGATCAGTTTCGTCAATTCAATAGACCTGGAAAGGCGCACCTGTCGTGTCCTGAGCTGAAAAAAAAGTTTGTCGCTTCTCTTGTTCCCATACAAAATTCCTGTATTCTGTTAGACCATGCTCATATTTTTACCCATTTCAGAACGATATGTCATGTTCTATGTCACCGCTTCTATATATTATTTTCATTTCATCAAAGCTCTTGTATTTCTTTTTGATTTTAACCTTAGTTTATTATTATCATCATTATTGAATTTTGTTTATTTATAATGGATTTGTTGTTTCTTGTATTGGAGAAACAAAAAATCCATTATAAATAAACAAAATTCAATAATGATAATAATAATAAACTAAGGTTAAAATCAGGGCTGTGGAAATACTATGCCCGATTTGTCCTACTTGCCCAGTTTTACTTTGGACAAGTCAGAAATTTCAGTTTACTTACCCTGGGACAAGTATTCAAAGTGTCATCTGTGGAAGTATTTCAGGATGATTTAGTGATATTTTTTTTATGAAAACATATGTTGTGGGCACCTGTTAGAATTGCCTCATAATGAAATCCAATTAACTTAACGTGCAAATTTTATGACGTCACTTTCATTTCACGTTTTGTGACGTCAACGTCGCACCTCCACAAGGCTCAAAATCCCAGGCACTGTCACATATATATGCATGCAAGCTTACAGGCAGATGATCAAATGCGCCGATGAACGGGTGCTTTGTCCAGTCGTGTTTGATTTAGCAAAGCCATAACAGACACATCACATTACATTCCGCAGCATGAAAGGCGAACACTAGCCCAGGCACTCCGCTGCGCGCGAATGTAGGACATTTCGGCCACGGACGTTTCGGCCACGGACATTTCGGCCTAGGACAGTTCGGCCATGGACATTTCGGCCACGGACATTTCGGCCATGGACGCTTCGGCCAAATCTGAAAAAATTGGGGAAATGAAAATATGCTACTGTAAACCATTTAAAGTCACAAAGATGGTTTTCTGCACAAATGGCACAAAAAAATGTGTGATTGGACTCATAATAACTCCAATCATATCTCTTTAAAGTCAAAAATGGGTGCACCACAGATTCATCAGCCATGTGTTTGTATATAAAGTTACTATAAGCATTTCATCAATGATAAAGGCCACACCAGCCTATGAGTGGGGATGGCATATGAGCCAGATTATGCTCAAAATGACTTTGCAAGTATTTAAGGGTTATAGCTTAACAAAACAATTTACCAAATATCATATAAGGCGCTTCTTCAAATTGCTGAAATAGGTGTTCACGGTGTTTTTTGCCTTTAAATGCTCAAAATGACCTTAAAGATGTTGAAAGTTCATAAAACATCAAGAGAACAACAAAAAATCATTGGACTTCATTAAGACTAGCTTTAAGTTACTCATATGAGAACTTAATTTAATTATAGGAAGTAATTTTTGGATAAAGGCCGAAATGTCCACCCTTGACAATTTCTGTGGCCGAAATGTCCGTGGCCGAACTGTCCTAGGCCGAAATGTCCGTGGCCGAAATGTCCGAGCACCGCTGCGCGCACGCACAGATGAACGCTTGTAACACACAAAATATTACAACTTTAAGCGCATAACCACGTACACCAATAGCCTTTTTTGGCTGGCACGGAAAAGCAAAATGCCAACTTGTTTCCCACAAAACAAAACTAATTCTGATGGACGAATTTGGGACATAACGGACCATGGACAAAACGGACCACGCTCAGGACGAAACGCACCACGTTTAAGGACAAAAGGAAATAACCATATACCACGTTTTTAGACATACCGGACCATCTTAATGGATACATTTGAATTAAAAATACATAAAAGATCTTCCCGTAGCCTTGAGAAAGCATATTTCATTTATGTTTAAGTTGCAACACTTACAAAGAAATTTGCTTGTTAGTAAGATAAAATCTCATCCCTTTATCCATGTACTAAATCGAGTATAAATCCATTTTTGCGAACTACGTTCTGTTTGAATATATCATGGGCAACTTTTTTCCTCAGCCCCGTATAATCTACCTGTAAACGACGATATCGCGTGAGCTTGAAATAGCATTGAATTAGATAGGACATTGACAGTTTTTCTTTTTTTTTTTTGTCTTCCCTGAATAAAAAATGAAAAATGTTGTGTTAGGTCAATATAGTGCTCTTTTTTAGCTGCACATAGATATTTTTTTCAAAATTTTAAGTTTACATTTAATGCGGTCATTTTTGCTCTGATTGATATGGCCATCATTTCCTAATAGTATATAGGGAAAATAGAGAAAATGAGCAAAAAGTTACTCAGTTTTCTACGTTTTTCTTAAAGCACGGATCTTAAGTCAAAAATGTTGTGTTATACTAGTATTCTACACTATCTTACAAATCTTTTGATATATTTTGTAGGAAAATCAAAGAAATATAAGTGCGGTCATTTTTTACAAACTTTATACTACCCTACATCCAAAAACTGAATTTTCAGTACCGCGCGTGACTATATCGAGGTGAGGAGAATTGTTGGGGACGAGTCCAGGTGGCGTAGAAAGTTGCGGACGCTAAAGGCGTTCTACAAGGGGAATATTCCAGTGCTCACTGTCTTATATGATCCGGTTGCTCTTGTAAGGGGAGGAGAGTTGGGGGGGGGGGGGGGGGTGGGGGGAGGACGGTCCGGGGGGGAGGACCGTCCTCCCTGGATTTTTCAAATAAATAATACTATAAGATAAGATGAACAGGACATATATAATATCATTAATCTTACTGTTTTCTTCAGAAAAAATGCGTTTTTTCTACCAAATTGTCTGCTCGGTAACGTTTGTTTTCCGCTGAAATGCATTAATTTCGTCCGACATATAAGTTCGGCAAAACCAATGTTTGGCTTCTGAGACCAGAGTTGTTAGCTCGGTTTGACAAGCTGATTACCATATTAATTCGGCCATAAGAGGAGTTTCATCCCCCCCCCCCCCCCCACACACACACACACAAATATAATGACCCCAAACATCTGAAACCTACAGTAATTGTGCTGTAAGACGGGATTTCTCTTGCGGTCTAAAAAAACTCAAGATCCATCTTAAAAGATGGACCTAGAATTTTGTCTTCTTCTTTGGAGGATATCCCGTCTTATAACTGAATAAAAGTTTCATTATGTGCGAACAGAGAAGATTCAATTCCAACATTTATGAGAAGGTTGTTCTGTAATGTGCGTTATTAGCTCTTGGATTGGGAACCTGACTGCCAGATTAATTCGGCTATAAGACGGGGCTTCCCTCCCCACTCCCCCCCCCCCCCCCACCCACCCAGTAAAAAACCCACACACAACAACCTCCAATGCGTTCAATAGTAATTTTGCTATAAAACCGTTAATCTCGTACAGTCTAAAGCCTACATCCATTTTAAAAAGATGGAACTAGAATTTTGTCTACTTCCTTGGAGGGAAATCCGCGTCTTATTACCGAATAAAGACATATATCATGTGCTATTAGCAAAGACTATGATCCGACTCATATGTACAGTCTGTTCTGTGATGAACGGTTTGTATATTCCAAAACGCATGCACAAATCAAAATTAAACATTTCAGGCGCGTCATGAAAAATGTATATGCATACATAGGATAAACGCACGAGTTAAGCTTGTCTGAACCAGCCTGTACATGGTACTGCACAGTCTGATCAGACCTGCACAGTTCCCTTTCAAAACTGTGCATGCCTAGATATTTTCTTTGCGAAGGTCTCACGCTAAATCAGTATATTTTGTATGTGTGCAGGTTGGCAGTGTTTGTATATGCAGACGGTAGTTTTTGCAGGATGCGGACAATAACACCTTTTAATGTACAAAGTGATAATTAATTTGACGCTCGATTAACTTACCAATATACCTGTCTTCTCGATGCGAATTTGACCTTCCAATAATGCTTTTATTCGCAGTTTGTGATCAGCATGCACAGTTTTTCGAGACTATGTACACTCTCGAAAAAAGGTTAATATGTGCCATGCTGGTCTTTGCTAGGTATTCACCGTATACACTCAAGCAGGATTTCATAGAGGTACTCCCTACATGCAACCATACCAAGCAATTTGATCAGCATGCACAATTTTGTTCGAGACATACATAGACTCTAAAGGCGGCTTTAATTGTTACAACAACATGGTACCGACGTACCGATACAATCAGGCTGCGTCAAAGATGATTGGCACCGCATAAGCGCAGTCTGACTAGAGTGCATATATGCGCTATATTGCATATGCCTCAGGGGAGGCTTTCTTCGGATAAGATAATAAACGGACATTTTTATTAAACAGCAATACACACTTCTAGTAATCATGTCACACTAAAGACAAAATAATCACAGCCGGAAAACCAATACAAATACACACTTTGACAGGTTTGAAACCTGCTCAAATTCATAAAATCAGCAACTTCACCATACACAATCAAATATTAGCAGTTTGGGAATGGAATTGCGCTAATTTTCGCTTCCTGCAGAGACTGAACATCATATTTGGCTTCCGCCGAGACTGTCCGCGATCTCTTGCATCCTGCCGAGACTTCTGTACATGATAAATGGCTTCCTGCAGTTACTGTCCGCGTGAATCTGCTTCCTGCAGAGGCTCTCGGCAGGAAGCAGAGTCACGCGGACAGTCTTGGCAGAAAGCCAATGTTCGAGGACAGTAGTTCCTGCAGGAAGCAAGAGTTCGCGGACAGTCTCGGCGGAAGCCAAATATGATGTACAGTCAAACAAAAATCCCAAATGGGGTCATAACCATAGAAGTTTTTTGCAGTATTTCAGTATGAATACATGATAAATGGCTTCCTGCAGAGACTGTCCGCGTGATTCTGCTTCCTGCCAAGGCTCTCGGCGGCAAGCAGAGTCACGCGGACAGCCTCGGCAGGAAGCCAATGTTCGAGGACAGTGGTCCCTGCAGGAAGCAAGAGTTCGCGGACAGTCTCGGCGGAAGCCAAATATGACGACAGTCTCGGCAGGAAGCGAAAATTAGCGGAATCGATGTGATCAGGCCTATTTCTCTCCACGAAGTTGTCTGCTGTGATTCGACATATTCGCCGTTACTTAGGGGTTTCCTCTGCTGACCACAGGGTTTAATCGATTCCGCCAATTTTCGCTTCCTGCAGAAACTGTCCGTCATATTTGGCTTCCGCCGAGACTGTCTGCTGACTTGCTTACTGCAGGGACTACTGTCCTCGAAAAATGGCTTCCTGCCGAGATTGTCCGCGTGAATCTGCTTCCTGCCGAGAGCCTCGGCAGGATGCAGAATCACGCGGACAGTCTCTGCAGGAAGTCATTTATCATATACAGAAGTCTCGGCAGGAAGCAAGAGTTCGCGGACAGTCTCGGCGGAAGCCAAATATGACGGACAGTCTCTGCAGGAAGCGAAATTAGCGGAATCGATTATACCCTGTGCTGACTGATCCTGACTAGTAAAGCTAACAGCAAATTTTCATAACCAGTTCCAAGCTGAAATAACTACCCTTTCTACAACCTTACAAATTAAAGAAATATTAAAAACCTCAATTTATTGGAGCAACCATGCTTTTTCTAAGCCTCTACCAAAAAATATCATTTTCCTGACCACTGCCAATACGAAACTATCCCGAGACCAACGGTATTTGCAGAGTCAGTAATCTTGTCATGTCTTTCAAAGTTTTACCTTATATTTCAGTAAATTTCACAGCCTAGTGGTTACAGCTCTAGGCTCCTGATCTTCGGGTCGTGAGTTCGAATCTCACCGCTTTTATTTATCTTTTTCATTTTTTTTTCATTAGATTTTTTTATGTTATTATATGATGTTATTAAGTTTTTTTTATCATTTAGCTTCTAATTTTACTTAATAAGTCACATGTATTAGCTTTTGCAACACCACGATTAGATTAACTTCCATGGGCAACTTTTTTCCTCAGCCCCGTATAATCTACCTGTAAACGACGATATCGCGTGAGCTTGAAATAGCATTGAATTAGATAGGACATTGACAGTTTTTCTTCTTTTTTTTTGTCTTCCCTGAATAAAAAATGAAAAATGTTGTGTTAGGTCAATATAGTGCTCTTTTTTAGCTGCACATAGATATTTTTTTTCAAAATTTTAAGTTTACATTTAATGCGGTCATTTTTGCTCTGATTGATATGGCCATCATTTCCTAATAGTATATAGGGAAAATAGAGAAAATGAGCAAAAAGTTACTCAGTTTTCTACGTTTTTCTTAAAGCACGGATCTTAAGTCAAAAATGTTGTGTTATCCTAGTATTCTACACTATCTTACAAATCTTTTGATATATTTTGTAGGAAAATCAAAGAAATATAAGTGCGGTCATTTTTTACAAACTTTATACTACCCTACATCCAAAAACTGAATTTTCAGTACCGCGCGTGACTATATCGAGGTGAGGAGAATTGTTGGGGACGTTATTTTGCTGAATAAAATTTGTTTGCTTGCTTGTTTGTTGTTACACAGATGGCATGCCTTTAAAAGGCATAACTATCCGAACACAACACATAATTTTAATTATCATTAAGATGAAAGAATAAGCATTAACTAGCTTACTATTGTCTGAGAGACTTTTTTCATACTAAGGTGTTCCGATGGGATCAAAAGTCTATGGTGTGATACTAATATTATTTTACATTGAACGTAAATTAATTAACGTCCAACGTAAATTAATTTACGTAAATCATTATAGTCCAACGTAAGTTAGTTTACGTCCAACGTCAATTTTACGTCCAACGTAAATTAATTAACGTTGGACGTCAAATTAACGTTGAACGAAAATAATTTACGTTCGACGTAAATAATTTACGTTCGACGTAAATAATATTAGTGCCACACTAAAAATAGACTTTTGACCCTGTCGAAACACCACCTTTCCCTTTACTTTCCTATTAACGCTAACCGTTTTCATCTTCCCATTGATAATTAAATCATGGTCCGTTTTGTCCTGAAACGTGGTCCGTTTTTGTGCTGAAACGTTGTCCGTTTTGTCCTGAAACATGGTCCGTTTTATCTGGTCCGTTTTGTCCACGGTCCGTTTTGTCCGAGTACCTTATGGACACATGCATGCGGTTCTAACATCTGTTGTCCGGTGGTATTTTTCGGACAGATACTCCCATTTCTGTTTCAATTCTGAACCGCACTAGTATGATTGGGGAGGGAGCAAATTCCAGCATGTAGCGTGTTTTCCTGCCATCATATTACCAGGGGAAAATCCACCATAGAGGGGAAAAACGACTGCAAAAACACGTATAGTAGTTTTTCTCCGGGGAAAATTGGCTATATAGTCAAATTTCCGGGGTGAAAATTCTACTATATCGCCATTTTTCCGGTGGGAAATTCTACTATGGAAAAGATCAGTTATTTTTCCGGGGTGGGGGGGCTACTAGGGGGGGGGGGGGGGGGAGGGGTGGCTACTCTCTGACAGATACTTCACAGTTCACAGTTGCATTTATGATAAAACTTGGATAAGACAGCTCTTGATTTCTTGTGTTACAGCTTTTTTGCATATGCTTTTCAAGCTCAATCGCTTATTTTCTTCTAAGAGCAGGTAGTCCATACGTTTGAGAGTTGTCTTCGTTCTCCTGGTATATCATCTTGCTATGAGAAACGCATCTACAGTCAATGGCCAACAGTATTTCATCATTTTCTAAGAATTCATTTTTCGTTGCGATTGACCTACATGCATTTTTCAGTGTACAGGCAAATTGATTACTTTCAGTCTTCTTCTGTCGATGCTGTTTCAAACAAAAATGGTTATTCCAAAGGGTAATAACTCAGACAGAATTAAGAGTTGTCATTCATTTCCATGACCTGTTCTGCATATCTGTGAAATATCATGATATTTCAAAAGGTATTCAAGTAATTGAGCAAACACATAATCACAGCCAAAACCATAAAGAAGAAATAACTCACAAAGTAAGAAAGCAAGAGTTGTCATCCTTGCGCATAATATATCGCCATGACCTGTTCTACAACTCCGTGAAGTACACTCAAGATAATTAAAAACGCTCCACCAAAACTTTGAAATTCAGAGCTGTTATAATAAAACCAGGACACTAGTTTTTATATATGATGATACATATATCACGACTTCCATTTAACTTTTCATTTATCAGGATACACTACATCTGGTTTGTGACGTCACATATGGCGTCATTTTAATAATGAGGCTATGACTGTTAGTGCACACTTTTCTAGGGCAAAAATTCCTATGAAATTTAATGCGCCAGATGATTTACGTTCCAAAAGACTAGACATTTTGGATCAAGCCTTTATAATGTATTGGCAAAAAAAGGATTTTCCTCGCCACCATTTTGTTTGTTGATAATGATGAGAACACAAAATCCTTATTTTGCCAAAAGATATTCCATTTAACTAAAATGTGATGTAATCAGGCATACTACAGATTCTCGTTTTGTCAGGAAACGAAAATTAGAATTGATTCTTACGTTTAGAAACGCCGTAAACGTAAACGTAAGTGACGTTAAGGTAGGCTGATAGTGACGTTATCCGTAAAGACATAGAGCATATTTGGCTTTTTCAGTGTAAGATCGATTTTTATTCCACCGAATGAACACCAAAAGCAGTATTTTCACGAGTGGCGAAGCCACGAGTGAAAATACCACTTTTGGTGTTCACGAGTGAAATAAAAAATTCATCTTACACTGAAAAAGTCAAATTATGTCTCCCCCCGAAGGGTCGGAGACATATTGTTTTTGCCCTGGTCGTCTGTCTGTCTGTCCGTCTGTCACAAATCGTGTCCGCTCAATAACTCGGTAACCGTTTGAGATAATTTCACGAAACTTGGTACAAATATAAAGCATTATCAGACGACGTGCAGAGAACGAGACCCGTAACTCCACCTACATTTTTACGGAATAATGCCCCTTTGAAAATTTTAGTATGGAAATCGTGTCTGCTCAATAACTCTGTATCCGATTGAGACGATTTCACAAAACATGGTACACATATAAAGCATCATCAGACGACGAACAGAGAGCAAGACTTGTAACTCCACCTACATTTTTACGGAATTATGCCCCTTTGAAAATTTTAGTATGGAAATCGTGTCCGCTCCATAACTCGAAAACTATATGAGATACTTTCATGAAATTCAGTAGAAATATAAAGCATGATCAGAGGATATGCAGAGAACAAGAAACGTAACTCCACCTATATTTTTACGGAATTATGCCCCTTTGAAAATTTTAGTATGGAAATCGTGTCCGCTTTGTAACTCTGTAACCGATTGAGATATTTTCAAAAAACTTGGTACAGATATAAAGCATCAACAGATGACGTGCAGAAAGCAAGACCCTTAACTCCATCTACATTTTTATGGAATTGTGTCCCTGTGTAAATCTTAGTATGGAAATTGTGTCCGCCCCATAACTCTAAAACTATATGAGTTATTTTCATGAAACTTAGTACAAATATAGAGCATGATCAGAGGATGTGCAGAGAACAAGAACCATAACTCTACCTACATTTTATACCGAATTATGCCCCTTTGTAAATTTTAGTATGGAAATTGTGTCCGCTCCATAACTCTGAATCTATATGAGATATTTTCGCATAACTTGGTACAAATATAAAGTATCATGACATGATGGGCAGAGAAAGGGAACGGAGATTCTGCTTAAACTTTCTACAGAATTACGTCCCTTTGAAAATTTTAGTATGGAGCGTGGTACAAATATAAAACACCAGACAATGTGCAGTGAACAAGAACTGTAACTCCATCTATTTTTTTTTTGTGGCATTATGCCCCTTTGTAAATTTTAGTATGGAAATCATGTTTGTTTTATAACTTTAAACTGTTAAAGATATTTTCATCAAACTTTATACGAATATAAAGCATCAGCAGACGATGTGCAGAGAACAAGATCCATATGCTCTGTATCTTAAAAACCTTTAGTGATGTTTTCATGAAACTTTACACAGATGTGAACGAAACAGGACAGATACTCTGGATTTTTCGGAGTTATCCCTTTTGAACATTGAAAATAGTACATTTTGCTTTAATTAAAGATATTTTCATGAAATTTTGTACAATTATAAAGCATCATCAAATGATGTGCAGAAAAACAAGATCGGTAGCTCCGCCTACATTTTCAATGAAATTATGCCCCTTTATAATTTTTCATTATAGAAATGGTGTTCCCTCTGTAACTTTAAAGCCATTGAGATATTTTTACAAAACTTTGTTCAAATATAAACCATCATTAGAAGATTTGCAGAGAAAAGAACCCTACATCCACCTTCATTTTTCACAGAATTATGCACCTTTTAATTTTAATTTGGCGACTGTATCCACCCTTGTAACTTTTCAGCATGGAGATCTTATAACAGTAAAACCACGAAATTTGGTACAAATATAAGAGCATGGTTAGTTAATGTTCAGGGAATAACTCCATCTACATTCCTGGTGAGGGTTGAGGAGAGGGGGTGGGGGGGGGGGGGGGAGACATCTGTTTTTGTTTCAAAAACAAACATCTAGTATTCTATTTTATATGCTTGAAAATCGCAATAATTCTGTTTATTCAAGAACGTCAGCCATGACGACAGAAACACAACTTTTTTCTAGCCGTTTCGCGTCAGATTTGATGCTTCCAGCGTGTTTATTGGCTATAATATTGGTTGTAATCAAAGTTTGCAACTGAAAAATAGCTTCAACTACCACTTTCATAAACAGATCTCAAAAATTTGCCAAGATAGAATGCCTACAGGAGACTTAGGCGGCCTGACGTCGCGTTCAGTAACAATGTTACGTTGGCGCTTTAAGTGACGTCATTAACGTCATAACGATGTGCAAATATGCGTGACGTAATTTTTGTCAAGCCGGAAGCCGGATAAGATTAAGTCAATTAATCAACAAAAAACTTAAGGCTGTTTCACAAAAATCCTATTTCTGAAACACAGTGAAATCGAAAGTGATAATTTCACGGTTTGAAACAGTGAGATTATCAGTTTCGAGTTCACCGAGAAATCTCTATAATTCATTGAAAAGTATAAAAGAAAGGCGAGGTCTGCTGACAACCGGTTGTCACCAGACTTTTTGGACCAAAACCGTCTGCTGACAACCGGTTGTCACCAGACTTTTTGGGCCAAAAACGTCTGCTAACAACCAGCCATATATTTTCTATTAAACAGTTTTAAATAAAGTTTAATTTAACTGAATTTGTATCAGTTTGTTATAAATATGTTTTACTTAAGAAATAGATCAGCTCTAGCAGTAAATTGTTGAGTAATAATTCACTGTTTGGAGGTCAGTTGTTAAGTAGATCATATCACGAGCGCGGAGCGCGAGTGATATATCTACTTACAACTGACCGACAAACAGTGAATTATTAGTCAACAATTCAATGCTAGAACTGAGCTATTTCGATTCTAACACTCAAAAACGCTGAAAAATTATCATTTTCATTCAGATTCTCCCAACCATCTTGCCAGCGCGTTCATGTTCCCGCTTATTTTCTAAACTGTATCTAATATAAATGAACATTTTTATGGCGTTTTTAGAAAGAAAAAGCGACGGTACACTGTCTAACGTCTCAAAATGTCACAAAATTACGTCAGTATTGCCAGTGACGTCAGCAATTAGACTCACGCGCTCCTAAACAGTGAATTGTTGCAGAATAAAACACGGAAACTTCCCATTGCTTCTATAGGCGCACTGTGTTAGAATAATACATAAAGCTTCTCATAGTTAAGGCAAATTACCATTTTTACTTGCATGATTCTTGCACTACATAAAAATGTGGACTGTTTGTACTTTAATGTATGGAAACCAATGAAGTTAAATATCTACACCATTATAAGCCTATATAAAACATACAACCCCCAGGGCAGGCCATTTGACCCCAGGGCCAAAATTTGAACAAACTTCGTAGAGGACCACAAGGTGATGCTACTGACCAAATACCAAGGCTCTACAGACAGTGGTTTTAGACTAGAAGATTTTATGTTTTCCCTATAAAAGCTTGTGTAAAAACGTGACCCCCAGGGCAAGGCCATTTTGGCCCCAGAACCATAATTTGAACCAGCTTGGTAGAGGACCACCAGATGATGATTGTAACATACCAAATAGCAAGGCTCAAGGCCTTGTGGTTACAGATAAGAAAATTTTCAAAGTTCTCATTCCAAAAATCTATTTTAGCTCATTTGACCTAGTTATGCCATGGTCTAGAACCATTTGAATAAGTTTCAGAGAGGGTCATACAAGGTTCATTCCTGCCAAGTCTGGTCAAAATCCAATCACCAGTTTAGGAGACAATGTCCTTTGAAGCAAATTGTTGACGACAGAAAAGGCACAACACACGGCATGACAGACAATAGACATTGACTGATCACAATAGCTCATCTTGAGCCTTTGGCTCAGTACAGGTGAGTTAAACAGATTTTTGAATATTTTCTTATGTATTTCTATGGTACAAACCTAGGACCCAATTGGGCGGGGCCACTTTGGACCCCGAGGCTACCATTTGAACAAGCTGGATAAAAGACCACTAAGCAATGCTACATACCAAATTTCAAGCCCAGCAGTTCTGAAGAAGATTTTTGAATATTTTCCTATGTGTTTCTACGATTCAAACACAGGACCCCCTAGGGCGGCTATTTTGGGCCCTAAGGCCACCATCTAAACAAAGTTGGTAAACGACCACTAGGCAGTGCAACATATCAAAGTTCAAGCATCTGATTCTAGCAGTTCTGGAGAAGAATATTTCTAAGTATAGTTTATTTTGGAATCCAAAACCCCCTGCTACAGGGCCATTTTGAACCCTGGGGTCTTCACTTGAACAAACTTGGTAAAGGTTCACTAGACAGTGCTTTATACCAAATATCGAGCATCTGAGCCCAGCAGTTCTGAAGCAGCAGGTTTTCCATATCATAGCCCTAGGGCCAAATAAAAAAATACCTGTGTTTAGGGTAACCCAACCCTACCTAATTTTTCTAGTGAAACCCAGATTTTCTTTGAAGTTTTATGAAAATATATAACGTAATGCATGTTGAAAGGTATTTCTGTCAAAAAGAAAAAGAAATAAAATAAAATTTCCTTTTAAAAGGAAGGCTTGCCCAGCTAAGACAGTGAAATGTTCATGAGTTGTTTATTCAAGTGAACCCAGATGTTCGTGCACTTTCTGTTGCTAATTTTTATTTAGCAAAGTAAATTTTCTTAACTTCTTAAATGGTGGCATTATCTACAGGTGTGAGGTAAAAACTAGTGTAGAATTTATTTGAAAAACAGATTGAGGAAATATTTAAACACACACACACGGGCCGTGTAGCGCAATCGGTAGGACACCTGACTCATAAGTCAGAGGTCCTGGGTTCGAAACCCGGTCTGGCCACATACTCTCGTTTCTCCTTCCGCTGATTCGAGAAGGGCAGTTGTCAGTTACTGGCGAAAGTATGTGCACTTAGTACTGGTTAACCGCTTGGGCGGTCTAGGCCTGCCCAGGAGTAGTGTGGTTAGGTTAACTGACCGTCCCGACATGACCGTTGCTGTTTACCGTGGACGTTAAGAAACAAATCAATCAATCACACACACACACACACACACACACACACACACACACACACAAAGTTTTGGCCGTTAGGCATGTCTCAAGTAAAATTACTATATGGACCTCTTTCAAGTCTTTTCTATATAGCTGCTAAGTCACATTTAGTTTGAATCAAAATTTTAAGAAAGACTGTTTCAAACCAATGTCTATGGAATCTTTGGACATCTGAACTTGGCATCAAAAGAAGACAAGAAATTTATATCCACTGAACTATATTTTTGGTTTTAGTACTGGAAGAAAATTTTGACACTCTGAGAAGAAAATGCATGCTGCTATTGTTTGAGATAATAACTTGCTTTACAACATTTGGGAACAACAAAGCACGGAACCCATTGCGTTCATACTTCCATGCACTTCCGAAAAATGGAATTTCTCTCTTATATTTATACTATGTTTCCACATCAATTTTGTTACTGATTTGTGAAGTTCTGGCTAATTTTACGCCAAGGAAAGGACGAAGAACAGCTATTTACCAACGTGTTTGATAATGACGTTCAACAGCCGTCACTATGACATGACGTATATCAAACGTTACGTCGGCTTATCAACTTATCGAATTATCCGTGACGTCGCTTACGCGTAACACTGCATGAATGAGTGTTGTTCATGGATGTATTTACATCGTCAGCCCAGTAAAGGTTCATCTAAGGAAATCGTCGACACGTGTAAATATTTCTCTGTACATTTGTGTAGGTGAAATTAAAAGTGTAGGTGTAATTAAAAGGCAACATTAGAGAGTGTTACAAGAAAACATTGATTCAAAGCATCAATACGCCGTGAAAGTCAGTCAAATTTAGCTTCTGCGCCCAGTAGGCCTAACTGTGCACATATACAGGAACCTCGACACTAGCAAAGGTAGCCTAATATAGAGTATGCGGTGTTGTGAAGCTGATTATAGTTTATTGGCTCTCTTCTACTATTGTATACGTCATAAGCATGTGGGCAGGTTCTTGTATCATAATGATGGATTTCTGAGCTGCTCGGATTTATTTTCTATTCAGATAATATTTTAGTTTCGCCTGCTACTAGCAGAAACTATGTAGATCTACATGTGTATTACTTTATACTGTTCCTGCGTCTGCGGCATTTTAAACTCAAAGTTTCATCATATTTTTACTCCATGTAACAGGAGTTAACATGGTTATTTGTTTTGCCCATAAATAACGTAGATTGTTGACGCAGTAATACTGCATAGGACGAGACGTGTATGATGAACTTCAGTTCAGTTTTCATAACGACGTTTCCCAATTGACGGACGCATCATCATACATCATATCGAAGTTACCCCCGCACCTCAGCGGAACGAAGCCGCAGTTACGGGGCGCCGAGCGTCCGTCCAGACTCATTCCAAATTTTTAATTTAATTTATTTATTTTTTATTAGTGAAAGGTGAATATACAGTAATACGTCAAGCTTTCAAAAATATATATATTCTGCTGGCTATCACTCTGATGTGTAATTATTTACGTTCAAATTTGTATATTTATCATGTTGTTAAAAAAATTATCTTTACCTTTAAGAAACTAGTCTACTGAGTACTACAAAATTAACGAAGACTTGTTGCAAATTATATAAGTATTACCTCCCTTGAAACATGCCATTGGTGTTTCATAGGAAAATCCTGCTTTATGCCATATGCGACCAACAAAGGTACCTATCAGAATGCATTTTGCGCAGTCTGACCATTGGGCCTACTATGAAGGCGATCGTATACATTATCTGTTTTCGGATGTGGATAATAAAAATGCACCGAGGCAAAGAAACAGGCGACATTGTATGTATTTTATGACGTACGCGAAGGTACAAAAAAGTTTAGAACGAATCGTCCGGCATATACTAAAATATAAAGTGGAGTCAAACTTTGGAATGGAGCCTTGGAGTGGAGTGTTTCTTATTGTTTTTTTTTTTTTTTTTTTTTCAAACATCCAAGACTTAATGCTGCTGACTCGGATGAATATACAGTATGGCCATAATGTTTGATTATTGTTCCCCAAAGTATACTTGGCCTGGCCTTGCTTGGTTCATAGTATTATGCTTTCAAGCAAGCTATTATGTTATTTCACATAATCTGGCTAGCCCAGGAGAGAAATTAGAACATGCCCCTTTGCATTTTGCAACTGGTCATTGCCCGAATATGGTGAGGCATGGTTTCTTGTCAAGTCATTTTAAGTCCGATAAGTTCACGCAAAATCCCCACTCCAAAATACCATTCCAAAAAACACGCCACTCCATAGGTTGACTCCACTCCATATTTTAGTATATGCCAACTCTCCTGGTATTTTCCGAATGAGCGTGACGTCATTTCTTCCGAAAATAACTCGGTATCACTAAACGACATGAATCCGCAAGCCAAAAAACAGCTGTGCCTACCCTACCTAAAATTTTCAGATCCCGATACCCTGAACACACATATATATTTATTGCCTAGGCCTAACGGTTTCGAAGAAGTTGTAATGTAAAGCGAATTGTTGATGACGGACACACAAGACGGAAGTTGGACACTGACTGATCACAATAGCTCTCCTTGAGCCTATGGCTCATGTAACATCAAATGGAGCAGCAATCTCTTCCATAATGATAATGGATCACAGCTTATCAATTCCAGAACCCGGATATGGGTCCGTGGAAACACCCCAAAACACCCCAAAACACCCGAAACCACCCCAAACCTTTACCAAACCACCCCAATCCAGCCTCCCCGGATGCACATTACCCCCTCACCCCTCCACACATACACCAACACATCTCCCACCCCATTCCAAACAGTATCTAGTCAATATAGATTCAAAATAAAAAGAGTACTTCAATAAGTGATTGCCCCATGATATATATGTATGTAACTTCCAGTTCAAATATTAACAAAATAATAATCACAGTTTAATAAAGTCAATTATTTGTACGTTTGTGTATGTCACGCAGGGTTAGAGGGGAGGGGGGGGGGAGGGGGAGTGGGGCGACCATTTATACCACCCGAAACTGGCCACCCTGGATACAACTGGAACCCTACCCATAGCGCAGCGGCACATTAATTTAAAGAACGAAGAAGGGAGGGGAGGAAAGAAATTATACTATTATTATATGTTGAGTTATACTCGCCAATTGACCTGAGATGTTGGTGTCTTAGTGGGGGAGGGGGTGGGGTTCTAGTTTGTATCCAGGGAGGCTGGTTTGGGTGGTATGAAAGAGGTTTGGGGTGGTTTGGGATGTTTTGGGGTGGTTTGGGGTGTTTCCACGGACCGCCCGGATATGATAGGGTAAGGATGCTGGGGTCTTGGTTGTAATGGTGTAGATATTTGACTTGACTATGCTCAACAGGAGCCATTTTTACTGAGTTGTATATGTTTCAGACGGATAAGTAAAGACCATACATGTATGAATAAAATATGATGCACCTAAATGTCTTAAGTAACTGCTAATTAAACAACTGCTAAATAAACACATTTAATTGAGATATACACCTTTGTTAAAGATCAGAATTTGATTTTCACACCTTAATTTTAGGATTTAATTGTAATAGAAGACAGACCATATAGGTATGATTATCAGCACAAAGCAACAGTGTTAGTTAGACAATATATCACAAACAAGTTACAGGCAATAAATCAGGACTAAATTTAAAGGCAACATTATTTGTTTCCATACATCAAAATACAAACAGTCCACACATATATATAACACAATGCCAAAAAGTGCAAGAGTCATTTGCCTTTATAATGAGAAGATTTATGTTATATTTATAACATATTAATATAAATTTAGTTAAAATAAACCCAATTAAAAACCATTTAATAGAAAATATATGGCTGGTTGTCAGCAGACGTTTTTGGCCCAAAAAGTCTGGTGACAACCGGTTGTCAGCAGACGGTTTTGGTCCAAAAAGTCTGGTGACAACCGGTTGTCAGCAGACACTTCCTAAAAGAAATGTTCTTCTTTTCGATTGCGTATCATTCCAAACAAAGGCTTGTTTGATTCGTGAGCATTTTTTAGTAAACTCAAAGACCCATTGTCGCTATCTAATACTTCAAACAGTATCCCATGTATTTGTCATTGAAAAAGCGTAGCGTTTCTATTTCTCTTGAGCGTATAATGAAAATATTCCAAAGCGTATTCAAGTTATAGAGCGGGCATGAAGCAACAGCTGAAACCATCAAGGGTAAATAACTCACAAAATAAGAAAGCAAGAGTTGTCATTCTTGCATGTGGCACATCGTCATGACCTGTTCTACATATCTATGAAGTATCATGACAATATTTCATGAGTATTCGAGTTATAGAGCGGACATGAAATCAGACCTAAAACCATCGAGGGGAAATAACTCAAAAAGTAAGAAAGCAAGAGTTGTCATTCTTGCACGCGACACATCGTCATGACCTGTTCTAAATATATGTGAATAATCATGAAAACATTTAATAGAGTATTCAAGTTATAAAGGGACAGGAAAACACAGCTGAAACCATCACTAAAACCATCAAGGGGAATTAACTCAAAAAGTAAGAAAGCACGAGTTGTCATGTACGCGACACATCGTCATGACCTGTTCTACATATCTGAATTTAATCATTAAAGTATTCCAAAGGGTTTTCAAGTTACGGAGCCGACACCAATCTGCCGAAAAAGGCACTTAAGGGGAGCTAACTGAACAACTACAGTAGCAAGAGTTGTCATTCTTGTGCGCAACACATCATCTTGACCTGTTCTATGTAGCTTGTATCATGAAAATTCAAGTTATGGAGCGGACAATAAAATGTTTTCGGACGGACGGATCCCAGGCTCATCGCTATATCCCCCGAACCTTTCGGTCGTGGGAACAAAAACTTAAACTAAGAACATCCTAAATTTTAGCATAAAATTTCCAAGATCATGGACCCTGATCTCAAGGCCACTTAGGGGTGGATGGTACTGTGTTTAACTTTAAACTATTATTTAAAATCTATGTAAGTATCAAGTAAATCCATCCAGTGGTTCAGGAGGTATAGGGCTTTCAAAAATTTAAACCAAAACATCCGGCCGCTGACGCAGACACTGACGTCGAGGTGACAACTATAGCAATCCCTGTTCTTTGTAGAGGCAAGCTTTAAAAAAACGTGATCAACAAAAAACAACACACCGACGTCACTGAATCCGCATCGAAACTAATGTTCCGTAGCCCATCACCTTTAGTTTGGGGAACATAGCATTGCTACCTGCGTAGCCCTCCTTCCATGGAGGGAAGGGATCTTATTATTTCTGCATTTACTTTCAGATCAAATATTATAGTTTACCATGGCAACGACAGACACAAGTGCGAAGGTCATCGATAATTTCACAGTTTCAAGACGAAGCCGAATAAGATACACTAACGAGCAGGTAAGAAATAGTGTTATGAGAAATTAAATGGTGTTTTTTCTTGTCCCCGTGACAGCAGTCAGGGGGCATAAAGTTTTGCTCCAGTCTATCTCTGGATAGCTCTTCGTCCATCTGTCCGTCCGTTCATCATACGTTATGGTATAGAGTTTGTGTAATCAACTCCCACAGTTTTCAACAGATATTTTTCAAACTTTGTACACTTGTTGAGGACATAATGAAAATGTGCATGTGACACTTTGAGGGGTACTTTCTTTTCACAATTTGTAATCAACTCCTCCAACAGTTTTCAGTGTATTCTTTTCAAACTTTGTGCATGTTGTGGACATAATTAAGATGTGCATGTGAATTTTTGATGGAGATAGATTAATTTCTGACAGAATCATGGCCTTCTAAACTTAGTTTTGGCAGCTCTATTTAGCACTGTAGGATATAGAGTTTGTGTAATCAACCAAGGTTGGCCGGGTAACTACCGTCCCGGAAAATACTAAAAATGTGGCCAAAATGGGAAATACTGGAATATATGCCAGTTTTAGAGCTGTTTTAGGTTAAATTTTGTTAGAAAATTTTGTCATCGCTGTACCGCCTTTCATCTATAGGCCGATTATGATTTAACTTCACACAAATGTTTAAGAAGACAATGTCTTAGATAAGTTTGCGTTTCAGCATTCTAGGGCCAAGGTCAAGGTCACACTGGATACTTTTACAAAAAAAAAATGTCATTTAAAGACCGAATTTGATTTTACTTTGCACAAATGATAAGTATGACAATATCTTGGATAAGTTTGCGTTTCGGCGTTCTAGGGCCACGGTCGAGGTCGTAATGGCTGTTGTCAGTGCTCTCATGCTTTCATTTTATGGACCGATTTAGATGTAACTTCATACAACTATTAGTATGATAATATCTTGGACAAGTTTGCCTTTCAGCGTTCTACGGCCAAGGTCAAGGTCGCAGTTACTTTTTTTTTTTTTTTGTGAAAAACTTAGTCATTGCTCTGGCCCCTCTTAGCTGCAGACCAATTATAATATAACTACACAAATATTATGAAAATAACTTGCAGAAGTTCGCTTTTCAATGGTCTGTGGTGAAGGTCAATGTCACAGTTGCTTTTTTAGCTCACCCGAGCTGAAGGGTCCGGGTGAGCTTATAGGATAGGCAGGCTCCGTCGTCCGTCTGTCCGTCAACAATTTCAAACAACTTCACCTCTGAAGCTACTGAACCGATTGTAACCAAATTGCATATGTAGCTTCCTGGGGTCATGTGAACGAAAAGTTGCTCTAATGGTCTTCGTCACATGACCAACATGGCCGCCATGCCCATATATGGTAAAACTTTAAAAAATCTTCTTCTCCAGAACCAATAGGCCGATGGCCTTGAAACTTGGTATAAAGCATCAGGTACGCAAGTACTACCAAGATTGTTCAAATTATGACCTTGGGTTGACCTTGACCTATATTACGGTAAGTTCAAATTTCGTCTTTGGCCCTTTTAAATTGGAAAATGCTAGAACATAAGATTTCTTGGAAACTGTTGAAGATTTTGGCCTAAAAAATGGTAAATACAGTCGTCTTAATGAGTTCATGAAGGTTTATTAGTACAAGAGGTCAAGGCCATTTTTATACCATTGATCCAGGTCTCTTATATTTTGACAATTTCAGTCTCCTCAAAAGCCATTGGGTCAATTGTAACCAAACTGCATATGGACTTTCAGGTGTTGAGGGAATGAAATTTTGTTTAAATGTTCTCGGTCACATGACCAATATGGCCGCCACGCCCATATATGGTAAAAACCTTTAAAGGTCTTCTTCTCCAGAACCAATTGACCGATGGCCTTCAAACTTGGTATGTAGCATTGGGTACTCGAGCACTATCAAGATTGTTCAAATGATGACCTTGGGCTGACCTTGACCTTTTTTACGACAAGGTAAAATATATGAAAATGTTAGAACATAAGATTTCATGGAAAATTTGAAGATTTTGGCTTAAAATTTGTATTAACAGGCATCTTAATGAGTACATGAAGATTTTTTAGTACAAGCGGTCAAGGTTTTTCTTTGACCTTTGACCCTAAACTCAGATTTTGACAAGTTCAAATAATCTCCTCAAAAGCCACTGGGCCAATTGTAACCGAATTTCATATAGACCCTCCAGGGTTGAGGGAATGGAAATTTGTTCAAAAGGTCTGGGTCACATGAACATGGTCACCCCACCCATATATAGCAAAAATCTTCTTCTCCAGAACCCACTGACTGATGGCCTTGAAACGTGGTACTCGAGTACATGAAAGGTTGTTCAAATGATGACCTTGGGCTGATCTTGACCTTTTCTAGGACAAGATCAAATATGGGAAAATGCTAGAACATATTAAGATTTCGAGGAAAAGTTTGACAATCTAGGCATAAAATTGGTATATACAGTCATCTTAATGAGTGCATGAGGATTTATGAGTAAACGAGGTCAAGGTCATTCTATTATCTTTGACCCTGAATTTTCATATTTTGACAATTTCAAACTTCTCCTCAAAAGCTAATGGGACAATTATAACTAAATATCATACAGAGCCTCCAGGGGCTGAGAGAATGAAAATTTGTTCAAATGGTCTGGGTCACATGATCAACAGGGCCGCCACACCCATATATGGTAAAAAGCTTTCTTCTCCAGAACCAATTGACAGATGGCCTTGAAACTTGGTATGCAGCATTGAGTACTAGAGAACTATCAAAATCCTTTAAATGATGACCTTGGGTTGACTTTGACCTTTTCAACGGCATAGTCGAATATGGGAAAATGCTAGAACAAAAGATTTCTTGGATTTTTAGCTCACCTGTCAAGGTGAGCTTATAGTATAGCCATGGTCCGTCGTCGGCGTCCACACTTTTAAACACCAATATCTCCTAAACCAGCAGGCCAATCTTGATCAGATTTTATGTGTAGCATTGTTTGGGTGGGGGATTGGCTGCATTAGGTTTAAGGGTAGATTGGGTTGGAACTCTGGTTGCCATGGCAACATATAGCTCCAATAGACTTATACTGGGAAAAACTTCAAAAATCTTCGTCTCTGAAACCATGAGGCCCAGAGCTTACATATTTAGTATGTACCAATGTCTAGTGGTCCCCTACACATATCCTGCCAACCATGCCCCCGGGGCCAAAATTGGCCACGCCCCGGGGGTCATCAGCTCCCATAGACTTACAATGGGAAAATCTAAAAAAAAATCTTCTTCTCTGAAACCATGAGGCCCATAGCTTATATATATAGCACGTATCAATGTCTAGTGATCCCCTACTAAAATCCTGCCACCCATGCCCCTGGGGCTCAAATTGGCCACACCCCAGGGGAACATTTTTATATATAGCTATATAGCTAAAGAACCTTCAAAAATCTTCTTCTTTGGAACCATGAGGCCCAGAGCTTACATATATAGTATGTAGCAATGTTTAGTCGTCCCCTACATAAATCCTCCCAACCAAGCCTCTTGGGTCCAAACTGGCCACTCCCCGGGGGGGTCATAAGCTCCCATAGACTTATAATGGGAAAAACTTCAAAAATCTTCTTCTCTGAAACCATGAGGCCCAGAGCTTACATATTTAGTATGTACCAATGTCTAGTGGTCCCCTACATAAATCCTGCCAACCATGCCCCTGGGGCCCAAATGGGCTACGCCCCGGGGGTCGTTAGCCCCCATAGACTTACAATGGGAAAATCTTAAAAAATCTTCTTCTCTGAGACCATGAGGCCCAAAGCTTATATATATATAGCATGTATCAATGTTTGGTGGTCCCCTACTAAAATCCTGCCACCCATGCCCCTGAGGCTCAAATTGCCACGCCCCAGGGGGTCATTTGGTTATATATATAGCTATATAGTTTAAGAACCTTCAAAAATCTTCTTCTCTGGAACCATGAGGCCCAGAGCTTATATATATAGCATGTAGCAATGTTTAGTGGTCCCCTACTAAAATCCTGCCACCCATGCCCCTGGGGCTCAAATTGCCACGCCCCAGGGGGGGCATTTGTTTATATATAGCCATATAGTTTAAGAACCTTCAAATATCTTCTTCTCTGGAACCATGAGGCCCAGAGCTTATATATATAGCATGTAGCAATGTTTGGTGGTCCCCTACTAAAATCCTGCCACCCATGCCCCTGGGGCTCAAATTGTCACGCCCCAGGGGGGGCATTTGTTTATATATAGCCATATAGTTTAAGAACCTTCGAAAATCTTCTTCTCTGGAACCATGAGGCCCAGAGCTTATATATATAGCATGTAGCAATGTTTAGTGGTCCCCTACTAAAATCCTGCCACCCATGCCCCTGGGGCTCAAATTGCCACGCCCCAGGGGGTCATTTGTTTATAGCTATATAGTTTAAGAACCTTCAAAAATCTTCTTCTCTGGAACCATGAGGCCCAGAGCTTATATATATAGAGCATGTAGCAATGTTTAGTGGTCCCCTACATAAATCCTACCAACCAAGCCTCTGTGGTCCAAACTAGCCACTCCCCAGGGGTCATAAGCTCCCATAGACTCATAATGGGAAAAACTTAAAAAATCCATGAGGCCAAAATCTTATATATTTGGTATGTACCAATGTCTAGTGGTTCCCACATGAATCCTGCCAACCATGCCCCTGGGGCCAAAATTGGCCACGCCCGGGGGGGGGGGGGGGGGTCATTAGCTCCCATAGACTTACAAAAAGAAAATTTTAAAAAAATCTTCTTCTCTGAAACCATGAGGCCCAGAGCTTATAGCATGAAGCAATGCCCAGTGGTGCTCTACATAAATCCTGCCAACCATGCCCTTGGGGTCCAAATTGGCCACACCCTGGGAGTCATAAGTTCCCACAGACTAACAATGAGAAAATCTTGAAAAATCTTCTTCTTTGAAACCATGAGGCCCAGAGCATATATATATAGCATGTAGCAATGTCTAGTGGTCCCCTACATAAATTCTGCCAACCATGCCCCCGGGGTCCAAACTGGCCATGCCCCGGGGGTCATTAGTTCCCAAAGACTAACAACGGGAAAATCTTAAAAAATCTTTCTTAAATCATGAGGCCCAGAGCTAACTTCTTTTGTACATATGTAGCAACGTTTAGTGGTCTCCAACTTAATCCTGCCAACCATGCCCCCTGGGGTTCAAATTGGCCAGGCTGCTCCCAAAGACTTATAATGGGAAAGACTTCAAAAATATTTTCTCTGAAAGCATGAAGCCCAGAGCTTACATATTTAGTATGCAGCAATGTCTAGTGATCCCCTGCATAAATTCTGCCAATCAAGCACCTGCGGTCCAAACTGCCCACGCCCCAGGGGGTTGTTTGTTTATATAGAGCTATATAGCTAAAGAACCTTCAAAAATCTTCTTTTATGAAACCATAAGGCCAAGAGCTTATGTATTTAGTATGTATCGGTGTTAGTAGTCCTCTACATAAATCCTGCCAAGCAAGCCCCTGGGCTTCAAACTTGCCAGACCCCATGGGGTCATAGAATCCTGTAGAATTGCAGCCTGTTAATTAGCTTACCTGAGCTGGAAGCTTACATTTTATAACTCAGGTGAGCGGTCGTTGCCCTTGGGCTACTTGTTTTTAAAGATTTAGGCCTAAAATCTGGTATATAAAATCATCTTAATGAGAACATGAGGATTAGGTGGTACAAGAGGTCAAGGTCATTCTTTGACCTAGGAATCTCATATTTTGACAATTTCAAACAATCTCCTCAAAAGCCACTAGGCAAATTATAACCAAATTTCATAGGTCTACAGGGGCTGAGGGACTTTGATAATTTTTTGGTAAGGTCGAATTTGTTTTCTGGTGCTTTTATAAAGGACAATTGTTATATATAAGAGTTCATGGAACTTGTAGAAAATTTTGGTGCAGAAGTTAATAAATACAATCAAATAAATGAGTACTTGAACATTTTTATCGCACCTGCTTTAGCAAGGTGCGATATAGGAGTTCACTTTTCCGTCCGTCCGTCAGTCATTCCGTCCGTCCGTACGTCCGTCAACAATTACGTCGACCCTAGTGTTTAAGTCCATTTCTCGCACCTGCTTTAGCAAGGTGCGATATAGGAGTTCACTTTTCCGTCCGTCCGTCAGTCATTCCGTCCGTCCGTACGTCCGTCCGTCAACAATTACGTTGACCCTAGTGTTTAAGTCCATTTCTCGCAAACTATGATACCTACAATCATCAAACCTGGCATAAAGCTTCTTCTTAGAATGTTCTCGAGGGCTTTTGCTCTTATTGTCACCCCTGACCTATATTTTATGCACTACTAACTTTGTAAAACAGTCTGTCAACAATTACGTCGACCCTAGCATGTAAGTCCATTTCTCGCAAACTATGATACCGACAATCATCAAACCTGGCATAAAGCTTCTTCTTACAATGTTTTCGAGGACTGTTGCTCTTATTTTTACCCTTGATCTATGTTTCATGCTCTGCTGACTTCGTAAAATGGTCCCTCAACAATTATGTTGACCCTAGCTTTTAAGTCCATTTCTCGCAAACTATGATACCTAGAATCATCAAACCTGGCATCAAGCTTCTTCTAAGAATGTTCTCGAGGGCTGTTGCTCTTATTTTTACTTTGACCTATATTTCATGCTCTGCTGACTTTAAAAAATTTGATATTCAAAATTACGTCGACCCTAGTGTTTAAGTCCATTTCTCACGAACTATGATAGCTAGAATCATCAAACTTGGCATCAAGTTTCTTCATAGAATGTTCTCGAGGGCTGTTGCAATTAATTTACCCTTGACATATATTTAAGGCTCTGCTGACTTTGCAAAATTTTACACCCAAAATTGTGTCGGCCCTAGCGTTTTCGTCCTTTTGTCTGAAAGTATGATACCTGTAGTCATCACACCTGGCATAAAGTTTATTCTTAGAACGTTCACGAGGGATTTTGCAATTATTCTTACCCTTGGCCTATATTCTATGCTCTTCTGACTTAGTAAAATTTTACATTGAAAATTGTGTTGACCCTAGCATTTTTGTCCATTTCTCATACAAATTCTTTTAACTAAAGTCTTTACTACTGTGGAAGCCCAATGCAGGTGCGACATAGCATTCCGCGGAATTCTTGTTGGCAATGGATGTCAAGGTCATTTTGAGCTTTAACCAGTGTCTCTCATATTTTGACAGTTTAAACTATCAGGTTTGTTCAAATGATGATCCTAGTTGCCCATTGATCGTTTTACTCAGGTGAGCGATTCAGGGCCTTGTGGCCCTCTTGTTTTGTTGTTTAACTTGCAATTTGAATGATTATATACTTTCAGCTCAAGAAATTGGAGAATGTATTTATCCAGACCCAGTATCCAGACTCCAGGGCCCAAGAGCAAATTGCTGCTGACTTCGGTGTGCCTATAGAGAAAATACATGTGAGTATATACCTTAAAATTTCTAGAATTTGATAAAAGAGCTAAATTAATAACCTTAATTGTCCTAAACTGGAACAGTTTGGTTTGTGTCCAAAAGATGCAGATGGAATAGAAAATGAGTTGGTCACAGGAAGACTTCATTATGTGAAAATTTCAGGATTTTGATTGTTTAGGGTTTAACGGCTCTTTGAGACAGTATTTCAGTCTATGTCGGGCCGTCTCCCAAAGAGAGGGAGAAAGAAGAGAGAAATGATAGATGAGAGAAAAAACGTCCAAACAACTCCCACCCGCACCTACTGCAAGCACAGCAGGCCCTTGCCCTTCTATAATCCAAATCAGCAGGACGCCCCGGCACTGCAAGAAAATTTCAGGAAAAATTGATAGATTTCTTGGAAGTCTGACTTTGATTCCCACCAAACTTTTGTAGCTATACCTTTGGGATGGTCCCAAGAGTTGACTGTGATTTGGTGACCTTGAACCCATTATTAAGGTCGATAGCCAACTAAAAGTTAAATTTCTTGAACCAATGGATCAGACTTGCATTACATATAATTGTGACTGGTTTAAGTCATTTCTAGTGCTTGGTGACCTTGACCAGTTTTCAAGGTCAAAAATTATGACCCCCCACCACACTTCTCAGCTACCCTTCACACACACTATATTACCCATTTTATGTCAGACTGACATCATAGAAAACCTGTATGAAACACAAAGAACATTTTCTTATTATGTTAATTAATCATGCAGATTAATGGCTTCTTTAAATTTTGTTTGCATTTCTTGCACATTTCTTTCTTATTATGGCCATCCAGAAATGTTTTTTGTCAAATGCTGAATAACTATAACTTTTAATAATATTGATTTGGCATCTGGGGATGGGGGTGGAAGCCACAGTAGTTTTGCTGATGAAAAGGCACCTGGAGAGCTGATATCACAAAGGCAGGCATTAAATTTGAGAAAATCATCTACTCCTGGACCACATGATTTAGCAATTGTATACAGTTCTTACTGGCAAATGAATGAAAAGATCTGTTTTTGGATATGAAGCTGCCCAAGTTTTTGTGCATCATTTTCATAAAAGTCTTTTAGTTTTGAGTTTGAAAGAATAGTCTGAAATTTTAGGAGTAATGGGGGGTCTGGAGGACAAAGCCCCCCAAAGACTGATGGAAGAATTCCGACCCCCCCCCCCCCCCTCAAATGCCTAATAAAATATATGACACCCCTGCTCCAAGGCTTATTGATTTCTGACCCCTTCCCCCCCCCCCCCCCCCCCCCCCAGTACATCTCCAAAACATTCTGACCACCTCTCCACCTCTAAATGTACCCCCCCTACACACACCTCTGATGATAAATGACTCGTCCCTTACTATATCCCTCACACACACACACACCTGATAATAAATGACTTGTCCCTTACTATATAAAATGATTACCATATTTTTTTAGCTCACCTGAGCCTTTAGGCTCATAGGTGAGCTTGTAGTATAGCCAGGCATCCGTCGTTCACCCGTCCGTCGTCAGCATTTTCAAAGATATTCTCCTCTGAAACCACTGGGCCGATTGAAGCCATATTTCATATGGAACCTACCTATGTCGGGGGAACGAAAGTTTGTTCGGGGTATCTGGGTCACATGATCAAGATGGCCACCACGCCCATATATGGTAAAAACCCTTCAAAACTCTTCTTCTCCAATACCAAAGGCATAATGGCTAATTGGGGACTTAGTCCAGTCAAATTGTGGGTAGACCAAAAACAAATTGCAACAAAAGCTTTCCTTGCTGTAATAAGCTCCTAAGACCTACATGTCTAACATACTAAAAGTAGGACAAAATCGGAGAATGCCAAACTTGATTTTTTTCATATGTCTTGTTTTCGAAGGATTTAAACCACTGCACAGCTACTTTTGGTCGGAAAGCCACTTCTAAACATCATTTCTAAACAAGTTAAATCCAAAGAAGTCGTTGATAAAACAGTAATTTAAGTTCTTTAGCTTTTGTCTACCATTAAATTTGCTGATTATGTATAACCGGTCGATCATATAGTATATTACTATTGGTTTACCCCACCCACCAGTGCAAATTTTGTTTTGACCATAACCTGTATCCAGATGGACAATATGGATGGTAATGAAGATATAGTAAACAGAATCAATGTTTTTAAATGAAGACTGTGACAGCACAATAGAAGAAAACAGATTGATGTAACTACTATTTATCAAATGACGGGACATCTGAGAGTGTAGTTTTGTTGCTTCACGTCCACGGTAAACAGCCATGGTCATGTCGGGACGGTCAGTTATCCTTACGATACTATTCTTTGGCCAGCTTAGACCTCCTATGCGGTTAAGCAGTACTAAGTGCACATACTTTCGCCAGTAACTGACAACTGTCCTTCTTGAATCAGCGGAAGGAGAAACGGAAGTAAGTAGCCAGACCGGGTATCGAACACAGGACCTCTGGCTCTTGAGTCAGACGCGCTACCGACTGCACTATGTGGCCCAGCTAAATACTTCATGTGTTGAAAGGATAATCCACTAGAGGGTTAAATATGCAAATAACTTGGACATGCTTTGGGATATTAGATGATGACCTCCATGACATTTTTGCATTCACAAATGGTAAAATGTTTACTTTTCTGGTTCAGAATTTACAAATTATACCTCCTTCCCGCCACCTCCCCACCCTGCCTACTCCTCTGGAAAGAAGTCATTGTTTTAGCTCGCCTGAATGACCTTCAGGAAGAGCTATTGTTGTCACCCCGGTGTTGGCCTCCGCGTTTGCACCCGCGCCCATGTCCACCTTTTGGGTGTTACACCCTTATCTCTTTAACCCATTAAAATTGATACTTTCACTTAAGCTAGATAATGGTCTTACGTTTTACACCCTTATCCCCTCAGTGACTTTGAGGTCAAGGTCATGGAAATGGAAATTTCATGTTAAAATATGGGATGTTCTTTAAGGTTTTAGGGTTATAGTATAGCCTTGGTCGGTAGTCCGTCGTCGTCTTCCACACTTTAAAACATACTTCCTAAACCATCTGCCCAATTTTGATCAAATTTTATGTGTAGCGTTGTTGGGTCGGGGAATCGACTGCATAAGGTTAAAGGGCAGATCAGACTGGAACTCTGGTTGCCATGTCAACATAAAGCTCCCATAGACTTATAATGGGAAAAAAAATCTTCTTCTCTGAAACCATGAGGCCCAGAGCTGATATATTTAGTATGTAGCAATGTTTAGTGGTCCCCTACATCAATCCCGCCAATCCATCCCCTGGGGGTCGAAACTGGCCCCACCCTAGGGGCCCATTGGTTTATATAGGGCTATATAGCTAAAGAACCTTCAAAAATTTTCCACTTTGAAAGCATGAGGCCCAGAGCTTAAATATTTTAGTAGGTAGCAGTGGTTAGAGGTCACGTACATAAATCCTGTCAACCATGCCTCTGGGGTCCAAACTGGCAAGGCCCCAGGGGTCACAAGCTCCCATAGACATAATGAGAAAAACTTAAAAATTCTTCTTCTCTGAAACCATGAGGCCCAGAGCTGATATATTTAGTATGTAGCAGTGTTTAGTGGTCCCCTACATAAATCCTGCCAACCATGCCCCTGGGGTCCAAACTAGTCCATCTTAGGGGGTCATTTGTTTATATAGGGCTACATAGCTAAAGAACCTTCAAAAATTTTCCTCTCTGAAACCATGAGGCCCAGAGCTTACATATTTAATATGTAGCAATGGTAAGTGGTCACGTCCATAAATCCTGCCAAACATGCCTCTAGAGTCCAAATTGGCCACACCCCAGGGGCATTAGCTCCCATAGTCTTATGAAGTGAAAAACTTAAATAAATATTCTCTGAAACCATGAGGCCCAGGGCTTAAACATTTAGTATGTAGCAATGTTTAGTGGTCCCCTGCATAAATCCTGCTAACCATGCCCATGGGGTCCAAACTGGCCCCACCCCGGGTGTCATTTGTTAATATAGGGCTATATAGCTGAGAACCTTCAAAAATCTTGTCTCTGAAACCATGAGGCCCAGAGCTTACATATTTAGTATGTAGCAATGGTTAGCAATGGTTAGTGGTCACGTCCATAAATCCTGCCAACCATGCCACTGGGGTCCAAATCCCCCCCCCCCCAACCCCTGTATCAATCACTGGCTCCCATAGACTTATAATGGGAAAAATTGAAAAAAGCTTCTTCTCTGAAACCATGAGGCCCAGAGCTTATATATTTATTTAGGATGTAGCAATGTTTAGTTGTCCCCTACATAACTCCTCCCAATCAAGCCCATGGGGTCCAAACTGGCCCCACTCCAGGGGTCATTTGTTTATATAAAGCTATATCGCTAAAGAACCTTCAAAAATCTTCTTCCCTGATACATGAGGCCCAGAGCTTACATATTTAGTGTTTAGCAATGTTTAGTTGTCACGTACATAAACCCAGCCAACCATGCCCCTGGGGTCCAAATTGGCCACGCCCCAGGGGTCACTAGCTCCCATGGACTTTAATGGGAAAAACCTTAAATAATCATCTTCCCTGAAACCATGAGGCCCAGAGCTTACATATTTAGTACGTATCAACGTTTAGTGGTCCCCTTCATAAATCCTGCCGAGGAGATTTACAAAGACTGTTTGTGTTATTATACATGCAGTATTCTGTTCTTTGTGCCTTTGTTTCGGGCTTCTCATGCCTTCAGAGATCAGTATTCTAACCTGAAGCATCTTTGTGCTAAGCAAAGTCATCAGTATAACATATTTCTTGTTGGAGTTCAGTTACTGACCTTCAAAAAATCACTTCAGATTTTTAGGCAGAATAAAGTGGGTGGGGTAATTTATACCATTTTTAGACCTAGATGGATTTACATTCAACAAGAAAATGTGCCAAATTCAATCTTAAGCTTCTAGATTCAATTCTGGCAGGGGCCGGATAGGTTCTTAAAAATAAAACTCACAGCAATAATGTTATGTCATATAAAACATTACAGATAATTGGTAAATTTAAGACGCAAATAGGCGCTTGTAAAAATGCAGAAAAAAATATATTTTGCATTATCCGATTTTATCCTACTTTTTATATGTCATATGTGAATGTTAGTTCTCAACAAAAATGCAAAAAAAGCTTTTGTTGCAATTTGTTTTGGGTTTAGGGAAAAAAATAGCCAGTTTGCCTGGACTAACTCGGGTCCATCATAATTTGTACAAATCGTGACCGTGCATTGACCTTGACCTAAGTAATGGCAAGTCAATTTTGGTATGTTTTGCTTTAGTATGGGAAAATGCTTAAACAGTGGATTTCTCAGAAACTATTTAAGCTTAAGGTATGATATTTGGTATATATGGTAAACTAAATGAGCAAATTAAGATATGTTGTTGCTAAAGGTCAAGGTCATTCTTTGACTTTTTTAGCTCACCTGTGGTGAGCTTATAGTATAGACTTGGTCCGTCGTCCGTCGTCGTCGTCGTCGGCGGCGGCGGCGTCGGCGTCCACAATTTAAAACATCTTCTTCTCAGAAACCACTGGGTGGATTGAAGCCAAATTTTATATGGAGCCTTAACAGGATGGGGGAACGAAAGTTTATATATTTGGTCCAGGTCACATGACCAAGATGGCCGCCACGCCCATATATGGTAAAAACCCTTCAAAAATCTTCTTCTCCAGAACCAAAAGGCCTATGACCTTGAAACTTGGTATGTAGCATCGGGCATGCGGGCCCATCATAATTTATATAAATCGTGACCTTGTGATGACCTTGACCTAATTTATGACATGGTCAACTTTGGTATGTTAGGGTTTTATATGGGAAAACGCTTAAACGGTGGATTTCTCAGAAACTATTTAAGTCTAAGGTACAATACTTGGTATACATGGTTGACTAAATGACCAGATGAAGATATTATGTCACTAAAGGTCAAGGTCATTCCGTCGGACCATCCGTCGTCAAGATTTTCAAATATCTTCTCCTCTGAAACCACTGGGCCGATTGAAGCCAAATTTCATATGGAGTCTCAGTGGGATGGGGGAATGAAAGTTTATATATTTGGTCCAGGTCACATGACCAAGATGGCCGCCATGCCCATATATGGTAAAAACCCTTCAAAAATCTTCTTCTCGTGAACCAAAAGGCCCATGACCTTGAAACTTGGTATGTAGCATCGGGCATGCGGGCCCATCATATTTTATACAAATCATGATCTTGCGTTGACCTTGACCTAATTTACGGGATGGTCAACTTTGGTACGTTAGGCTTTTATATGGGAAAACGCTTAAACAGTGGATTTCTCAGAAACTATTTAAGTATTAGGTACAATACTTGGTATACATGGTCGACTAAATGACCAGATGAAGATATTATGTCACTAAAGGTCAAGGTCATTCCGTCGGACCATCCGTCGTCAAGATTTTCAAACATCTTCTCCTCTGAAACCACTGGGCCGATTGAAGCCAAATTTCATATGGAGTCTCAGTGGGATTGGGGAACGAAAGTTTATACGCGGGGTCTGGGTCACATGACCAAGATAGCCACCATGCCCATATATGGTAAAAACCCTTCAAAAATCTTCTTCTCTAGAACCAAAAGGCCTATGACCTTGAAACTTGGTATGTAGCATCGGGCATGCTGGCCTATCATAGTTTATACAAATGATGACCATGTGTTGACCTTGAATTAATTGACGACATGGTCAACTTTGGTATGTTAGGCTTTTATATGGGAAAACGCTTATACAGTGGATTTCTCAGAAACTATTTAAGTCTTAGGTACAATACATGGTATATATGGTCAACTAAATGACCAGATGAAGATATTTTGTCACTGAAAGGTCAAGGTCATTTTGTCGGTCTGTCCGTCATCAAGATTTTCAAAACATCTACTCCTCTGAAACCACTGGTCTGATTGAAGCGAAATTTCATATGGAGTCTAAGTGTGATCAGGGAATAAAAGTTTGTTCTCAGGGTCTTGACCAAGATGGCCGCCATGCCATATATGGTTAAAACCCTTCAAAATCTTCTTCTCCAGAACCAAAAGGTGTATGACCTTGAAACTTGGTATGTAGCTTTGGGCACTCAAGCCCATCATAAACATTAAAATATATATCAGGACCAAGTGTCAGGTGAGCTACAGGACCATTGGTCCTCTTGTTTTCAAAGTCACTGAGATTCTCTCATCATCAACATTTTCAAACATCTTCTCCTCTGAAGCCACTGGGCAATTGAAGCGATATTTTATATGGAGCTTCACTTGGTCAAAGGAATCAAAGGGGTCAGATGGTCTTGGTCACATGACTTAAATGGCCTCCATGCCCATATATGGTAAAAACCCTTCAGATATCTTTTTCTTTAGAACCGAAAGGCCTATGACCTTGCAACTTGGTATGTAGTATTGGGGACTCAGGCCCATCATAATTATACAAATCATGGCTGTGCACTGGTTGGTTGGTTGGCTGTTTTGGGTTTAACAGCCCTTTGAGACAGTATTTCAGTCTATATCGGGCCATCTCCCAAGGAGAGGGAGAAAGAAGAGAGAAATGAAAGACGAGAGAAAAAAATGTCCAAACAACCCCCACCTGCACCTACTGCAAGCACAGTAAGCCCTTACCCTACTACTAATCAAGTAAGTAGGACGCCCCGGCACTGGAAGCTACACTCAGCACCTTTGCACCACCCATCCACCCACGACTGTGCACTGACTTTGACCTAATTTATGGCAAGGTCAATTTTGATGCATTATGCTTTTTATATGGGAAAATGCTTAAACAGTGGAATTCTCAAAAACTATTTAAGTGTAAGGGAAAATATTTGGTATATATGTTTAACTAAATGACCAAATGAAGAAATTATGTTGTTTAAGGTCAAGGTCATTCAATGACCTTTGTTCAAGGTCACTGAGTCTGTAGCGTCTCAGTTTCCAAACAGCTTCTCTGAATCCACTGGGCTCATAATTTATGAATAATAGGATCCTTCTGCTAATGGTATAGCATATGGTGCACTAGCAAATGTCTTTCATTAATCCAAAATTGTCTTTCATTAATCCACAATTTCAATGATTTTAAAAATCTCAGAATACATTGTAAAATGTTCATAATTGAGTGGCCCCACAAGAAAACCAACAAAATTGTGCGCCCAGCGCAGACTCAGAACACTTAGCAAAGAGTCTGAGCAGACTGAGCAGATGCCCAGGCTGATCTGAGTCTGCACTGGGCGTACTGTTGGTTTTCTCATGCCGCGGCTCATATCTATTTATTGTTTGCATACTCTTCATCTTCTTTATCAGCATCACTTTAAAATGTAATTTGACTCACTAGGCTATGAAAACTATACTAGTCAAAAGTCCTAACCGACCACTTAGTTTTTAGCATTTTTCCTCAATACTATTCGCAATCTCACAATTCATTTTGCAGTCACAGATAGGCGAATATGTCGGTAAACCATACCACTAAAAGGTTAAGCATTATTCTGTGCACTGAATCCAGGATGCACAGATGAATACAGGTACCCCCATTTTCAAAATTAACAAGAATTTGCATTGGGTGGTGGGGTAAGTTTTAACATTTTGATCCACAGCGGTCACTGTCATGCAGGAAGAGTGTTCATTTCTGCATAAATCTGTTTATTCAGTCATTTGCTTTAGTAATGAAGTGGTTTTGTTCATGAAAACAGGATATTTCAAAAAGTGATTTTTCACAAATTGTAACGAAATGCTTAATTTTGTGAATTTTAAAAATGGGGGTACTTCTGTTCATCGGCACATCCTGGATGTAATGTTAAGAATTTTGTCAAACCTTTTAATGGCTGAGTTGACTGACATATCTGCCTATTTTGGGATGTAAAAAGAACTGTAAGATTGTTTGGGGCTCTGAAGAAAATCGATAAAATGTAAGTGGCCGGTTAGAACTTTTGGCTAGTATATGTCCACCACTTCCTCAGTGTCACTAAAGAGGGTATGGTTCTGGATATGTTCCCATAGAATATGTCATGTCTTCATAGTTCACAACATACATACATAATTTTAAACAATCCACTGAAAATTGTGGGAGGAGTTGATTACACAATCTCAATACCCTGAAATGCAAAAAACTGCCTAAAATGACTAAGTTCAAAAGGCCGTTATTTTGTCAAAATTCATTTTACCTCCATCAAAAAGTAACATGCACATCTTCCTTATGCTCACAATATGTGTATTAATTTTGAAAACCATCCATTGAAAATTGTGGGAGGAGTTGATTAAACTCTGTACCCAAAAGTGTCTAATGGACAGACTGACAGAAAGGAGCAAATCTTAATGCCACCCGACTGTCGTCACGGGGGCATAAAAAAACTTTTCATGGTGATGTACAACTCAAGTGATCAGCATCTCCCATTTGCCCTTAATTGCAAAATAGTTGGGAGTAGATCCAGATGACAGTGGTTCAATATGAGCTGCCTCATCTGGATCTACACTGTTTTCCTCTAGTCTTTGGATGAAACTTTTTTTAAAATCTGCAGTTGTAAATGTTCTCGCCTGATTTTTGTGCTTCAATGGTTAGACCTAGAAAGATGTGCGTTGAATGGTCAATTAAGCACCAGCAGCCCGATTCTGATATACCCAGAATATCTACACACTGTCTTAAAGTGTACCACCAAGTTGCAAAACAGTTGCCTAGCAGTTTCCGAGAAAAGAGTGACGAAAATTCCTATGTAAAGTACTGTATATCTTTCAGATTTGGTTCCAGAACCGTCGTTCAAAGTTCAAGCGGGAGTCCAAGTCAAGCCATGTGATGTGGATGAGAAAACAGATATTTGATAAAGAAGATGACAAAGGTGTTTCATATCCCTTTGGAACACCTCGCCTGCCTGCGCTTACCAGCTCATGTCATGTGCTGAGTCCCCCAGATATGGCCCAGTTTGCAAGACAAGATGCTCCTTGGGAGAGACCATCAGCAAAGTGAGTAATCTTTTTCAGCTCTTAGAACTAGATAGTTTGCAAACAGTGATATTCAGATGAGGCAGCTCATTATGAGCTGCCTCATCTGAATATCACTTTTTGCCGCCTTCTCATCTTTGAATTCTCAATGATATAGCTTGGTCAAAACAGTTAATTTTGCAGGCTTAAAATGTGTGATCTACTCTTTTGAACTTTTAAGTCTAATATGAATAGTGATATCTCATGAAACTCTTTCTGCACTTTAAAGGTTAATATTATACAATTATTGACCTTTGTTGAGGTGAATATGCAGTTTTATTGACCTGCAGACATCATATTGACCGACGTGAAGCGGAGGTCAATATGTTGTGTTTGCAGGTCAATCAAACTGCATATTCACCGAAATAAGGGTCAACAATTGTTTTATTATATGATAATTCTAAAAACAGTTTCTTTTGATATTTATGATGGTACTACAAGTACATGGCATCGTCTCACAATGTTACGCCATTAACATTAACGTACATCAGAAGTTACGTCAAGAAGGTACAATGACATCAGGGAAAAAGTAATATTCACTGACTGGCCGGTGAATATTGCAAAATATTGACTGGTATGTGACGTCAAATCAGCCAATGAAATTGTGTGTTACATCTTGGGTCATATAATAAAAAGTGATATCTCATGAAACTAAGATACATTATCTCAAGGCAATGGTAGCTTTAAGTAATGCAAACAAAGAGATGCAGGTTTAATGTAAAGAGGTATATTTTCAGGGGAAAGCAATTCTGCCATATTTTTTTTGACTCCCTTCTGAATGGGGGTGAACTCTGAAAGGATTAGCCCTCTTAGAAGCAAACTCTTTCCTTTTAGATACCATTTTGAAAAGGCTTTGACCTCAAGAAGAGTAAGCAGGAAGTCACAATTTATTAGCATTTGTAAAAAAAAAAATAACTAACAAGAGGGCCATGGTGGCCCTGAATCGCTCACCTGAGCATTAATCAGTTCACTGGCTCTGGTGAAGATTTATAAGAGTTTTTACCATACATGGGAATGGCGGCCACCTTGGTCATGTGACCAAGATCATTTGAAGAACTTTCAATCCTTTGACCCATGTGCAGGCTCCATATGAAATTTGATCTGCCCAGTGGTTTCAGAGATGTTTGAAAATGTTTATGGATGGATGAAAGAGGCAGCTAACACCAATACTGTAAGGCTCGATCAGGTGAGCTGAAAATGGCAGAGTCGCTTCTCCGAAAAGTTCCCGTTCATGTTGGTTGAGTTCCTTTGATGGATTTCAACTAGACTTAACTAGGCAAACACAGATGATAGAATGGTAGCATCATTATCTCACTGTGGTGAAACTAATGTATTCCAAGGAGTTTGTGGCTGGCATCATTGCAATGTTAGTTCTGATTCTTGCAACATAACTTAATTTAAATTTGACCTAGTGACCTAGTTTTTGACCCGACATGACCCAGTTTCAAACCGGATATTGTAAGAATAAACATTCTGACAAAGTTTCATTGAGATTATATTAACACTGTGCCCTCTGGAGCGTATACAAGGTCGTTCTTATATTTGACCTAGTGACCTAGTTTTTGATCCGACACAAACCAGTTTCAAACTTACCTAGGTTTCATAAAGGTAAACATTCTGACAGAGTTTCATGAAGATTGGATCAAAACTGAGCCCTCTAGGGTGTACACAAAGTTTTTCTTAGATTTGACCTAGTGACCTAGTTTCTGATCTGACGTGACTCAGTTTCATAAGGGGAATATATATGGACAATAAACATTTTGACATAGTTTCATGAAGATTGGATCAAAACTGTTCCTTCTAGTGCGTACACGAGGTTTTTCTAAGATTTGACCTAGTGACCTAGTTTTTGACCTGACATGACCTACTTTCTAACTTGGCCTAGAGTTTATGGAGATAAACATTCTGACACAGTTTCATAAAGATTGGATCAAAACTGTGTCCTCTAGAGCATACAAACGGTTTTTCTATGATTTGACCAAGTGACCTAGTTTTTTACCCTACATGACCCAGTTTCAAATTTGTCCTTCATATTATGAGGATAAACATTCTGATAAAGTTTCATGAACTTTGGATCGAAACTGTGCCTTCTACAGCGTACACAAGGTTTTTCTAAGATTTGACCTAGTGACCTAGTTTTTGACCCTACGTGACCCAATTTCGAACTTGGCCTAGAATTTATGGAGATAAACATTCTGACAATGTTTTATAAAGATTGGATCAAAACTGTGTCCTCTAGAGCGTACACAATGTTTTTCTATGATTTGACCTAGTGACCTAGTTTTTGACCCAACATGACTCAGTTTCGTACTTGTCCTAGATATTATAAAGATAAACATTCTGACAAAGTTTCATGAACTTTGGATGAAAACTGTGCCTTCTAGAGTGTACACAAGGTTTTTCTAAGATTTGACCTAGTGACCTATTTTTGACCCTACATGACCCAGTTTCAAACTTGGCCTAGAGTTTATGGAGATATGTATTCTGACAATGTTTCATATAGATTGGATCAAAACTGTGTCCTCTAGAGCGTACACAAGGTTTTTCTATGATTTGACCTAGTGACCTAGTTTTTGACCCGACGTGACCCAGTTTCAAACTTGTCCTAGATATAATGAGGATAAACATTCTGACTAAGTTTCATGAACTTTGGATGAAAACTGTGCCTTCTAGAGCGTACACAAGGTTTTTCTAAGATTTGACCTAGTGACCTAGTTTTTGACCCGACGTGACCCAGTTTCAAACTTGTCCTAGATATTATAAAGATAAACATTCTGACAAAGTTTCATGAACTTTGGATGAAAACTGTGCCTTCTAGAGTGTACACAAGGTTTTTCTAAGATTTGACCTAGTGACCTAGTTTTTGACCCGACATGACCCAGTTTCGAACTTGGCCTAGAGTTTATGGAGATATATATTCTGACAATGTTTCATATAGATTGGATCAAAACTGTGTCCTCTGTAGCGTACACAAGGTTTTTCTATGATTTGACCTAGTGACCTGGTTTTTGACCCGACGTGACCCAATTTCAAAATTGTCCTAGATATTATGAGGATAAACATTCTGACTAAGTTTCATGAACTTTGGTTGAAAACTGTGCCTTCTAGAGCGTACACAAGGTTTTTCTAAGATTTGACCTAGTGACCTAGTTTTTGACTCGACGTGACCCAGTTTCGAACTTGTCCTAGATATTATAAAGACAAACATTCTGACACAGTTTCATGAACTTTGGATGAAAACTGTGCCTTCTAGAGTGTACACAAGGTTTTTCTAAGATTTGACCTAGTGACCTAGTTTTTGACCCAACATGACCCAGTTTCGAACTTGGCCTAGATTTCATGAAGATAAACATTCTGACAAAGTTTCAGAAAGATTGGATCAAAACTGTGCCCGCTAGAGTGTACACAAGCAAAAGTTGACGGACGTCCGGACGTCCGGACGGACGTCCGGACGTACGACGGACGACGGACATCAGGGTATCCCAAAAGCTCACCCTGAGCACTTCGTGCTCAGGCGAGCTAAAAAATGGAGGTTACACAAATGCCATAATGCCATTTTTCGCTTAAAGGTACCACGCACCACCCCCCCCCCCCACACACACACACACACACACATACAAACATACCCCTTATAAAAAAAAAAAGAATGAATGTTTAGATTATTTAAGATGCTCAACCCTGATAAGGGTATACAGCGTCTAAACATCGAGAATTTAAAATATTCCTATATATAAAACGTTCAAAAAACGACCAAATACCCCTTATAAGGGTTTAAATTTTACCTAAATGTTTCTGTTGCAATTTTGTGTTCCAAGGCACAGCTGTTCAGAGCATAGTTACCTAAACAAAGTTGTCAGTCACGGATTTGTTTTGTCTTCTGGTACACACCAAAAGCACTAAAAGTTTTGCTGGAAAAAATTGAGCTTTTATTCCAGCATAAATTGGCAGTTTCTTAGTGCCACTTTTATCACTTCTGCAAAATATTCACCTGTTGCACTTTGCTCAGTTCCTAAGTAACAAGAAGGACTTACACAACTAGGGTCGAGTCGGGTAGTTTCGGACAGTGGGTAAATTTGGACATACCATTGCACACAGTGAAAATCCAGATGAGACGGCTCATAATGAGCCGTCTCATCAGGATTTTTACTGTTTGCCCAGTTTATTTTGTTTTCATTCCAAACAACTGACATATAAAGGAAACAATCTTAGTGTCCGAATTAACCTGCTGTCCCAATTTACCCGACTTGACCCTATTAAGGGTCTAAACTGTTTGCCAATCCATCTGCATCTTTTGGATACATCACTGCATTGCAAAAACCAAACTGTTTCAAGATTTTAATTTCCCAATTTTTATCATTTTTATTCCAATTTCATGGATAAATCTGACAGGCGGGGAAACATTATCAGAACTGACATATAAGACCTCACAATGGAATGCTTTTAATCAGATAACTTGCATCCTTTGTCTTTACTGGGAAAAAAAAGTTACCATTTAATCCTTCAATGTGTTTTATTCCAACAAAATCAAGTTACTAAGAAGCAAAGGTACTTCTTTCATCAAAACGCTGAGGTTATAGTTCAGATGATATAAAGGGGAATAAACACTGAAAACAAATGAAATAGTGTGAAAAGTTTAACTTGTGACATGTGCTAACGGGAAATTTTTGGATTCTGGGGAATTAAGTGTCAAGTGACACTTTAAAATTCCCTAGAATTCAGAAATTGCTGGTTGCACATGCCAGAGGCTGTATGGATACATCCATATTTAGTGGCTGCCAGAGGAAAGAATTCGCTCTTCACAGAGAACAATTTCTTTAAGAGTACTAGTATTCAAAAACCTCGAGCAACTTGGTACTCCCCTCGACCCACATTGGTACATCCCCAGTGGAATTTCTTTTCATGTTTTCTAACATTTTCTATTTCAGTTTGGAGACGCAGCAGTCACCATCAGTTGAGTTCAACCCTATTTTGGATCTTCGAGTATCACCAGAATCAAGATCTACATCAACACCAAATAGTGATTCTGCCCACAATCTGCCAAGACCATTGTCTGCATCAGCCAGCAGTGAAAACCGTTACCCTAGCAACCCATTTTCTGACGTCAGTTTCAGTCCATGCAGATACTCATCTCCATCACCAATGTCAAATCTTCCTCTGATGCCAAAGACACACTTCCCACCAGCTCCAGCACACACATTCCCAAGAAATGTTTTGTCACCTGTCGGATTCCATGGTAACCATTCTGATTTGTACAGACACCATGACAGTCTCTCTTCTAGCAACAGCGGTAGTTTCCATAGCAACAGGAGCAACATCACCTACAGGCCATATCTACCTCAGTGGTTTCCCTCAACTGTGCCTTTGCCTTCAACTGTTTCTACCAGTCTGTCATTCACTACAAAAGAGGAGAAAGATTATCTCAGTGAAATCCAAGATGGAGCGAGCAAGAGAAAACATGATGTAGATAGTGATGATGAGTCTCTGGAACGCAGCATCAAAAGACCTAGATCAAGCACCTATCCTGAACCAGAATTGCAGAAGGGCATACATGAAGAAGGAATCAATCAGGCCATTGCATGTACAAACAATGGACTACAGCTACTCAGTGATGCATGTGCAAGTGCAGAGAAAGAAACGGGAGGTGCCATATTGAACAAGGAGAGAGACTATAATAGTGACAGTAGCACACATGTTGATCTTGACCAGTGGTGCTAGAACAGTTGAACTCCTGTCTCTTTGGATGCAAATTAAAATTCTGTGCTCAATTTAAAAACTTAAGTTCAACTTCCCAGGGAATTTGCTATGAGTGTACTTGAAATTTTAGGCAAACGGTGTAGACCCATATGAAGCGGCTCATTTTGAGATTTGTCAGCTGGATCTACGCCATTTTCAAATTCAGTTATTTTCAGTTTTGGTGCTTTACATTTTAACAGCTATGCTTATAATGGATCTGAGAACAGTAAAGAAACTTGTCTGGGAATACAGGCAGTCTAGCCTTCATTTTGCGCCTGTAGATTTCTCAGAGTTTATTTATGGCTAGTGTGAACAGCAAAGACTCTGACCAGACTGCACAGATCTGTAAGCTCATGTGATCTTTAACTGCTCACATATGCCATGAGCCCCCTTTTTTGTGACACGGCCGGTTTGGTTTTGCAAGTTGAAGTGAAAGACTTAACTGAACTTTAAAATCTGTTAAAATCAATTTTCAAATGCGACCAACTGGAGACATAGCTCTGTTGCAACCTTGCAATTCTCCCAGCCACTGTCTGACATCCCCCTACACAGTACATCTATTTTGTTCACACAGTACTGTAAGTCCTAGGTATTGGAACAGATAGGTCTGAGCAAACAGTACAGACCCAGATTAGACTGCTCCTAGAGGAGCAGACTGATCCGAGTCTACATTGTTTGCCATTCCATCTGAATCTTTTGGATGCATTACTGCATTGTGAAACCAAATGTTGCATGTTTAGGACACTGATGGTAGTTATTTTAATTTTTTATTTTTACAGTAATAATTTTTTTTTTTTTCATTATTATTTACTGCTTAGAAAAACTATAGAAACTAGTTTTTAGACGTTTTGTATTTGTGATTCTCATCACATTTCGAAGATAGGAACACATGTATGACCATTTCCTATTATTTTTGTGACTATTTTCTGATGTTATGGCAGTGTTGCATACCATATTTCTTGGGTCATAAGACAGGGTTTTTTCCCCTTCCAAAACCATACCAAAGATCTAGATCCAGCTTGTAAGATGACCTAGATTTTTGGAATTGTTTGACATGGTATAAACTCATCTCATAGCAGAATTTCATAAGACTGATTTAGATATTTGTTGTCATTCCAGAGAAGGGAAACCCCATCTTATTGCTGAATAAATATGATATCCTTGATTTTCTTTTCATTTTTTTTTTTTTCATTTTTTTTGTACGACTTTAAACTCTAAAAGTTAGAAACTTTACATGTAATAAATTAGTTATTTTAGAACATCAAACACTGTAATGATTATAATCACTGAAAATGACAATATTTCAGTCATGTCACGAGAAAAGTGTCTTTATAACCGATTAAGGTTAACGGGTACTCTGCAATATTCAACAAAGGGAACAACTCCTGTGACTGTTTGCTTCCCCGGTCAACAAAGCCCTTCAAACAGGGTTCTATTCTTACAAGAAAAAATTTGCTCCTAGCCAGCACTATTCTATCCTTTAAGAGTTGACCTATATTGAGAAGGCAGACACATATAAACCACAGAAAGCTATGCCTTTCTGTCAGCTAATTGTCTCCATGTACTTAAGACGACTATATATATAAATTTTTAGGCTAAAATCATCAAAACTTCCCATGAAATCTTAGTACTAGCATTTTTCTCATATTTGACCTCGTTGTAGTAAGGGTCAAGGTCAACCAAAGATCATCATTTGAACAATCTTGGTAGTACTTCAGTACCCAATGACACTTACCAAGTTTCAAGGTCTGTGGTCAGTTGGTTGTGGAGAAATCTTTGAAGGTTATTACCATATATGGACGTGGCAGCCATATTGGTCAAGTGACACAGACCGTTTGAACAAATTTTCGTTCCCTCAGCCCCTGGAGGTTCTAAATGAGATCTGGTTACTATTGGCCCAGTGGCTTTTGAGATGTTTTGAAATTGTCAAAATATGAGACCTTGGTCAAAAGTCATAGAATGACCTGGACGTCTTGTACTCATAAATTTTCATGAACTCATTAAGATAACTGTATATACCAATTTCTAGGGCAAAAGCTTCAACACTTTCCAAGAAATCTTATGTTCCAGCATTTTCTTATATAAAAGCACCAGAAAGCAAATTTGACCTTACCGTAAAAAAGGTCAAGGTCAACCCAAGGTCATGATTTGAACAATCTTGTTCGAACTCGTGTACTCCATGCTACAAACCAAGTTTCAAGGCCATCAGCCTATTGGTTCTGGAGAACAAGATTTTTTAAAGGGTTTTTACTATATATGGGCATGGCGGCCATCTTAGTCATGTGACCAAGAACAGTTGAACAAAATTCCTTTCCCCGACCCAGGGAGGCTCCATATGAAATATGAATTCAATCAGTCCAGTGGTTTTACAGGAGATGTTTTAAGAGTGTGCACGACAGAGGCCTGTCTATTTATAAACTCACCGTTGAGCCTTCCGCTCAGTTGGTCCCTCAGTGAAACTAGCAGATAAACATGGATGTGCACCCACACACGTTAAGGATAATCTGTCTTAAGCAGCCAATTTTTGTGTGTCCCTTTGGGTGACCCCTTGAGACAGGTTTGACTATATAATCACATTATACATGTATACAGAACCATTTTCAGATTTTTTCCCCTTGATTTTCCTGCATGTATATAACTGAGCCAGCATCATTAGAACAAGGGCTTCGCAAGCGGCGCATAATACGCCCGTTTTAATGTCATAGAGGAGTATGGAATGAACGAGATTGTTTACAAAAGGATGGATAGGCAGACAAACAGGGGCAACCACTTTATAACTAATGACGGCAACATTATTCAAATATTTAACACATCAAATACTATGAGTATACCAAAAATCAGCTTCAAAGTTATTGTGGCTCAAAAGTTGAGTAATGCCATAGTTGAACAAGGGAGATAATTCATAAACTAAATATACTAGATTCTTGGCTCTACTACATTCCCCTGACAAAATCACATGTAGGGTTAAGGAATCACAGAGGAAACAGGAAATTTATGCAAGGGCAGATAATTCAGTAAGCCAGAGTTGTGGTTCTTGCTCGGGATACATTGCCCCATTATTATACATATTCCTACAAAGTTCCATTCTAATATTTCAAAAGGTTAAGGAGATATGGAGTGACTGAGAAATGCCTAAAATTACTTATCAAAGGGAAGTAACTCCAAAATGAAGAAAGGGGGAGCAACCATTCTTGTATGCCACGCATCGTCTTGTGATCATGCACATTGCTATAAAGTTTCATCATGATATTCTAAACGGTTACAAAGTTAAGGTATGCACAAAATATGTATACACAAAAATAACCATAATCAACTAATGAAAGGGATGTAACTCTAAAATGAAGAAAGGGAGAGCAGCCATTTTTGTACGCGACATATCGCTCAGACTTCATACACATTGCTATGAAGTTTCATGAAGAAATCCCAAACGGTTATCTAGTTATGGCACGCACAAGACTGGCAGGGAAAAAATTAATCAAAGGGGCATAACTTGGAAACTAAGGAAGGGGGAGCAACAACTTCTGTACGCGACACGTTCCCCCAACCTAATACATGTTCCTACCAAATATCATGAATATATCCCAAACGGTTAATGAGTTATGGAGCGCACAAGAATGTTTACGGACGGACGGACGGACAGCGCCATGACATAATACGTCCGTTTTTTCAAAACGGGCGTATAAAAAGGACCTTAGGCAAATGGGAACAGCAAATACTTATATCAACCTGAGCATGCTGACCAGTCTTCACTTTCCAACATACAGATTCCTCAGAATTCAAAGATTATGCAAAACAGGAAGACTTATGCAGGTTGATAGGAGTTATGCAGGCTGATAGGAGTTTTCACTGTTTACATAATTACCCTAAAGTGCTTAAGTATTGGAACACCTAAAATCTTTAATTTTCCATTTGTTCCAAATGGAAAATTAATGGTTTTAAGTGTCCCAATATTTAAGCGCTTTAGGATACAACCTAAAGTATTATTTTGTGTGATGCACCTTGACTATAGTGACAGGTATCACTCATTTTGTACAATGTTTTATATTCAGGAACAGTCCAACATTGTTGGACGCTACTGCGGCCAGGAATCAACTGGCCATGCATGCTGCATCTGAAGATAACTGACAATTTTGATGTAGAAAACAATGATTACTGTATTATAAATAAGCATCAGTATTGGGACACCTGAAATAATAAATTTTCCATTTGGGACAAATGGAAAATTAATTATTTTAGGTGTCCCAAAATTTAGGCACATTACAGCATTTTCATACAATAGAGAATTACCTTTCCAGATTGTTTGAACTCTGATTTACATATTTTGGTCATGTATATATACTGAAAGAAATAAGTTTAGCAATTTTTCCAAAGGGTTGTGAAATTTTCTTTGGGATAGTATTCCCAGGTTGTTGATCACATATAGTTAGTTTAAGTTAGGAGACTGCGATTACATCAAACTTGGATGCAAATGGTGACATAACGCACGTTTGACGTCACTTTAAATGGACTCTTAATTTACGCGGGCTGACAAACAATTAAACAAAGAAAATTGTCAAAATGCCTTTGAAAGGTTTCAACTGGGTCCTTGAACAGAAAACCGTAAATGGGTTTGCAAACAAACGCATTAGACGCCAGCAATGGGCACGATAGTTTGACGTTAACTTGCCGAAAAATTCAACCGCCATTTTAAACATTATCAGTTGACGTTTTCACTCAAATCTTTTTGCGCTCTATTACTGTCAACTGTGGGAACACTATCATGCAAAACGATTTCCCCTGGTAATCCATTTGTTTTAATGCTACGACAGAACCTGTCAAGATTTGAATGGAGACGTCAAGTTTACGTTATGACGGAAATTGACAAAATCTGTGGATATGCAATGACCTTTATGCGCACTTAGAGAAGAGAAACTCAAAGTTCAATATTGCTGATGTCAAAAGGATTTTTGATGGTTTTAAAACCTGACGTCAGAATGACGTAACTGTCGAACCTGGTGTGTTTAAATCTGCGGGAATAGTGCCAGTTTACAGGAACAAATTGCTTGAAAGAGTTTTGGTCATTTAGAGGCCTTGCCATTGCAGTTTTGCTTCAAGATTTTGGAACAATTCGTTAACGGTGAGTTTTGCTCAGTCTCAATTGCTTTGTGAATGCCAATTTTGACGGCGTCATAAGCACATTTACGTTTATCATGGTAACAATCTTTTATCACACAACGCTGTGTCCGTGTTCACAAATGTCTATACTGCCGCAAATTGGCCCTGGTGTAAGATTTGAAGATGGAACAGTACCTGAAAAAAGATGAGTTGCATAAAAGATTTATGGCATTTTTTTGGTTAAACCCTTGGGTACAAATGCGACGCGATTTTACTCTATAAAATAAACTTTCGACCTTAATTGTAGGGTTTCTGGTACCCAAAATGATGCCTTAAACAGCGGAAACAATACTATTTCTCACTTTTCAAATAAGTCTGAATTATACGCTGATTTGTAAAAAGTTGCTAAACTTATTTCCCTCAGTATATATTGTACTGTTTAATGTTTTATAAGTGCTATGTACAAAAAAAATTGACGAAAAGAAAAGAATTTCATATAAAAAATGAAGAAACTAATTCACTGTTCTGGTCATTTATTCTATACATGTCCATGCTGCAGCATAACCTAAAATAAATGAGCCGCGACACGAGAAAACCAACTATGTGGTTGTGCACCCAGCACAGACCCGGATAAGCCTGGGCATTCACCCAGTCTGATCAGTCTTCGTTAAGCACTTAAAGGATAGCTAAGGGTCTACACTATCCCCATGCGAACACTGAAGACTCTGATCAGACTGGGTGGATGCCCAGGCTGATCTGAGTCTGGGCTGGCCGCACAACCACTTTGTTGGTTTTCATGTGTCTCCGCTCAAATCTTAATACTTTTTAGAAAGTGCCAAAAATGAAAATTGCTGAATTTGCAAAAGTGAAGATGCAGAGGAGGTGTCTCTTAACGAGCTGCCTTACCTGGATCCACACTGTTTGCTCTCTGTCTTTGAATTCTAAATATGATATAGCTTCTTTTTTTTTTTTTTTTTAATTTTGCATACGTAAATTTTGCTGTTTACTTTTTTGGCGCTTTAAGGGTTTAATAAGATGTTTCAGGGCCATTTTTACAACACAATGTTATCAAAGTAGTATTTGCGCCACAACATGAGAAAACCAACAAAGTGGCATGTGCACCCAGCAAAGACTCGGATCACTCCCTGCATACACTGTCTGATCAGAGCCCTCACTGTATGCTTAAAGAGTAGCTACGGGTCTAAGCTAGCTTGATGGGGACAGCGAAGACTGATCAGACTGGGTGGTTACCCAGGCTGATCTGAGTATTCACTAGGCACACATGCTACTTTGTTGGTTTTATCTTGTAATGGCCAATACTACTTTCCTGGTAAGGGAATCCTTCAAAAAGGCCAGCTACTCTAAAGGGCAAATTCTTTCCTTGAAGAGTAGCCCAATTTGAGAAGGGAGGCAATCACTTCCAGTTCAGAGTGATCCCCCTTGGAGATGTGTTTATACACTTACTGTTCTGACAGTTCTCCTTGCAAAAGAGTGAAATCAATACTGCAACAAAGTCTACAAACAATTAACACAGATTTAGATTGAAAATAGTTTGATTTGTTCATAACTGATAGAACTGGTCTGATCTAATAAGACAAACATGACTAGAATTCACAGATGCACCAAGGTCAATCAACATCAACTACATTAATATCCATTTCAATCTACCATAAAACCAATTTTCTTTGCAGCAATAAGCTTTCATGTTTTGCTGATGCATGATCTGTTCAGTTAGGACCCATATCTGCTTGCAGATCTGTGCAGCCTGATCAGTTCTGTCAAGTTTCATAACATGCAAACAGACCTGAATATGGGATACTGTTAAAATTGTATATATCGAGGCCGACAGGTCTGAGCAAACAGTGCAAATCCAGATCAGACTGCTCCTGATCGGGGTCTACTCTGTTTGCCATTCCATCTCCATCTCTGCACAGTGAAACTATACTGTAATTATTGTAGGCGTCCCAGTTTTTAGAATTTGTAAGGTGCTTATACAGCTTAACTCGTACCCAAGAATGCTCATTTTCTTGCACTCTGTTACTACCGTAATGAACCTAAATATTCGGGCAGATAGGCCTAAGCAAACATTGTAGACTCAGATCAAACTGCTCCTCAAGGAGCAGTTTGAACAGGGTCTACAATGTTTGCCATTCACTAAGCATCATTTGGATGCATTAACATATGTAAAATCCACTTTCTAAAAATTTTGGATCAATAATTATGTCCAACTTCCGCGTGTCCAAAATTTTAGGGTCATTGCGGTATCTTTTGTAAAATGGGAAATCCTTGCACCGGTTACCTTTTTCTTCACATAACTGGTATCACCAATTTTTTTTCCCATCATATATATATTTTATATCATATCACCAATTTTTTTCCCATCATATATATTTCTTTTATACCATACAGCAAAAGGCTGCCACTGATTACCTGATTTAAAAGTTTGTGAGTAATTCTTCTTGAGAATAGTTGCGAAACTGGCTGAAAATATCTCCCATCTAATGTAATACATGTACTGACATAGCAACACAAATTTTTATTTGGTCCCACATGTTATTGTAACAATACATGAACAAAAAATCTTACAAAAACACAAAATCACAGTTGAGCCGCGACACGACAAAACCAACAAAGTGGTTGTGTGCCCAGCGCATACTCAGATCAGTCTGGGCATCTGCCCAGTCTGGGCATCCACCCAGTCTGATCAGAGTCTTTGCTGTCCGCATGGAGGTAGCTTAGACCCTTAGCTACCCTTTAAGCAAAACTCTATCAGACTGGGGGGATGGTCTGGCTGATATGAGTCTACGCTGGGCACACAACCACTTCGTTGGTTTTCTTGTGTCGTGGCTCATTTTGTGAGTAGATACATGACAAGTAGATACATGCTACATCATTTTATATCCAGCAAAACAATATAAAACAAACCTCTATTTCCCATATAAACATTCTGACAAGTCATGGCTGGATGAATGAATGATTTGTGCTTTTACACCCCTTCAACAGTGTGTCTGTCATCTGAGCCAAATGAAGAAATGACACAGTGATAATGAGGATGATTGATTGATTTGATGCTTGTGGTAAACAACTGTGGTTATGTCAGGACGGTGATAATGAGGATGAAATACTCAAAAAGGCGACAGGAGAGACTCATAAACTGGTTGATTTGAACTTAAAATTCTGGGCCTCATTGTTCAAAATTATCAACACTGTTAATGAATGAAATGTTATACAGTCAACCCCCGATATCTCAAACATTGATACCTCAAAATATCTTCTCAAATCAAAGAATATATTTCCTATTCTTATCCTGTTATCTCAAACTACTGATATCTCAAAGTAAATTTTCTGGTACCAGAAAATTTACTTTCAGATATCAGTAGTTTGGGCTGAAATCTGACTTCAAGATATCTAGAGTTGACTGTATTTCGAACATACTGTATGTCTAACAAGAATTCTGCAGAAAGCTGTGTCTCACCTGTCACTGCATGTCACAACACAGAGCTTAACCAGAAAACTTGACCCAAAGTCTGCCTCACCGCCAACAATGGAAAACTAATACCTATGCCTCACTTATGCTAGTTGCAGGCAAGACAAAAAAAAACATCATTTTTTCCCAAAAAGTGAGGAGTGTTTTCAGTGCAAAACTGCCTCACATTACTTCAGCAAAGAGTATCACCCCTGGTTAACTATGTATACGAAGGGCTGTTACGAAACGAAAAAGAGCTGTTATGAAATGAAAAAGGGTCATGACCCTTTTTTGTTTCGTATCAGCTCTTTTTCATTTCGTAACATTCTTGAGAACATAGTTAACCATAGTGAGTCTTTGCATACTTGATTTGATATGGACCATAAGACTAAACAAATCCTTGCGTAGCAACTTCACAGCTTCGATACATGTATTTGCAACAGTTTAAGAGTTACAGAGTAAATGACTCTGTTTACTACTGGACGGAGACAAACAAACTGCAATATGACACAATACATCTGTGCATACAAAAATTACAAAATACATGTATACATTGGTGTTGGAACCGTGCAGACATAAAGTTATCAATGAATTGGATATGATGCATTCAAATGTATTAAATGCACCGTTTACAACCTTGCACTTGTAAGTAATGGCAAAAACAACTATTGCAAAAATTCTTAATATTGAGACAGATAAAACCATGCAGACCCAGACCATACTGCTCTTTCAGACCCCGAGGTTATAAAAAACTTTTTTCGAGCTCAACTCAGCATCAAATTTTCTCTGCTGATAAATATGAAAATGCCAACATTAGTTGGCATTTTCATATTCATTAGCAGAGAAAATTTCATACTCAGCTATTCTGAGTAAGAAAACAACTGTACTTATCAGTAATTTGCTATTTAGTAGCAGGTAAAATTTCATGCTCAGCTGAGTTGAGCATGAAAAAAGTTTTTTAACCTCTGGGCCAGGTCTACTGTGTTTGCCATTCCATCTACAGTAGAACTTCAATGGCTCGAACCCCGATGGCTCGTTAACCCTGCCTGACTAGAACTTTTTCCTTGGTCCCTAGAAGACACTTTATATAGAAACTAACCCTGGATGGCTAGAACTACCCTTGGCTGGAACTAATTTTCACGGTCCCTAGCCTGCTCGAGCCATTAAAGTTCTACTATATATCTTTTAGCTGCATTACTGCATTGTAAAACAAACTTCATTTTCAGGATGGTTAGGGTAATTATCTTAAGTGTCCCAATGTTTACAATCTTTACATTATTAAGGTCTGTAAACAATATCTATAAACACTACAAAGCTATCGCTATCAAATGGACTCTAAAATAAAAACACAAACCACAAGCTACAACACTGACAATCTACAAACGATGAAAACTGTGCACAGAGGATGACAAACTCTTCCTTTTGACTGATATGAAAATATCAACATAAAACATTATCTTAATCCCCTCAAGAGATGGTGCCTCTGATCTCTGACAGACCTGTACTGTGTGTCATGATCAGCAAATTAGCACCATCTAATTCATGATACCTGTCATGAAGTTATTGCTCAATCCCTGAGATTCTTCAAATACTGATTACATACTCCAGATAAGATGGGCTCAAAAGAATATTTTAGGGATAACTTTCTGTATTTTGTCATTAAAACATACCCTAAAGTGCTTAAATGTTGAGACACCTAAAATTATTTATTTTCCGTTTGTCCCAAATGGAAAATTTAATGTTTTTTAGGTGTCTCAATATTGAAGCACATTAGGGTATGTTTTGAACCCTAGTTAGAACTCTCAATGAAAGGGTTCTAATGAGGAGGCATAATGTTTTTTTTTGTTGCAAACTAAGAAAAGTTATCTGTTTTAGAATGATCCATCCCCAGCCTTATCTGGAGCTCTGACTGAATATAAGTTTCGTTAAGTCATTCAATCACTGGGTCACCATTTCTGAAATGGGGCAGTTTTTCCATGGAAGACCTTGAATGTGCCATCCTGTTTATCTGTAAGCTCTGCCCAGAAAAATGCTTTTACTCCCATATACCCTTCTCTTCTGATAATTTCTGCCAAAGGTCTGTAACCTATAGAACAAAATAAGTTAAATCGTATGTTAACAAGCAAATTTGAGCCCTGACATGAGAAAACCAACAAAGTTGCATGCCTACTCAGCAAAGATTCAGATCAGCCTGAGCATCCACCCAGTCTATTCAGAGTCTTTGACTGTCTGCATGGAGCTAGCTTAGACCCTTAGCTTCTCTCTAAGGGCACAGTGAAGACTCTGATCAGAGACTGGGTGGATACCCAGTCTTATCTGTCTTTGCTGGGGGCACATGCCACTTTGTTGGTTTTGTGTGTCCTAGCTCATTTCTTGAATTTTTATCTCCTGCTGAAATGGTTCTCATTTGTATGCTCAGACAAGCTAATATACTCCAACTTGCTGTTTGACTAGGGCATCAGCAAGGTCTAGTTATTACTTGGCTGTTTGAAAAAACTGGGCATATTTTATGGCACTAGCCTCTCGTATTAAGGAATATAGTTTGGACACATTTCCTATTTATGATTTGTCTTTCAATTTTTGTTATCCCAAACTTCTGATATCTCAAAGTAAATTTTCTGTGAATAGAAAATTTACTTTGAGATATCAGTAGTTTGGGATCAACTTCGACTTTTGAGATATCACGAGTTGACTGTATTTTATAAAAGCAACATGGTCTATTTTGGGACAACTATGGTAATTATTTTATGTGTCCCAATTTTTAGGATTTTTACAGTGTTACCTTTCTCTGTGCTGTATATGAAGCCGTCAACCGTTCTGTCAGCATTATATACCATCATCTGATCATTTCCAAAAGCTGGCAAATTATTCTGACCAGGAACTGAAATCAATCAAGGTCAGAAATACCATAAATGAGCCCCGACACGACAAAACCAACAATGTGGTTGTGTGCCCAGCGCAGACTCAGATCAGCCTGGGCATCCGCCCAGTCTGATCAGACTCTTCGATAAGCGCTTAAAGGGTAGCTAGGGGTCTAAGCTACCCTCATGCGGACAGCGAAGACTCTGATCAGACTGGGTGGATACCTAGGCTGATCTGAGTCTGCACTGGGTGCACAACCACATTGTTGGTTTTGTCACGTCGCGGCTCAAATAAGAATTCCTTGAAATGTGGTGTCTCCCCAATCCACACACTGTCACTTAACAGAGCTAAACCTGGAAACTAAACACAAAGTGTATGCTGTCGAAGCTGATGCTGACATAGGGAAAGTATCATCTATGTCTTGCTTCTACTGGTGCAGGCAAGTTAAAAATACAGACAAACATTCAAACTAAAATAGAACAGGAGAACAGCCCACCTTATCTGGAGCTCTGAATTACCTGGTATGGGTAGCTGAACTTTTACTACAAATCTTTTATTTCTTAGAAATTCCATTCTTGTTGGTGCCTCATTAGCCTGTCGAGTATAGACCTTGACTTTCTTCTTGTTGGACCCCATCACATGATAAAATGATGTCTGAATACCTCCAGACTGACCATTGTCTATCAGAGGCCGTGCTATTACAAAACCTGTCAAAGAGAGGAAAAAGACTAGCTAAAATACCATATATAAGGTAATTTTCGCTGTGTTCCATTTTTCACGGTATTTTGCGGTCACTTAGAAACCGCGAATATTAAAATCGCGAATAATTTCCAGTTTCTTTCAAAGTGTCTTCTGTAGACACAGTGTTCATATATTTTGTTTCTGTTTGCTTCGGTAGTTACTGGTATTTTCACACTTGAGCCAGTTCTTTCATTAACCTGCGGCGGCCCTGCCGCAGGTTAATGAACGAACTGACTCAAGTGAAAAAGAAATAGTTTTGCTTTTCGCGCATGTTGCTAACCACGAAAATTAAAAATCGCAAAATTTTTTGTTTATGTTTTCGACCCTTAACAGCAAAAATTTGAACCCGCGAAAATTACTGCATATACGGTACTCCAATTCTGTGATGAACTCAACAACAAAGCCAGAGTTTGTTTTGTTTTGTTTTCTTAATGTCTTTATGACCTTCACAACCACTGCCATAATACAACCAAAATTTTTTTTATATACATTTTCATTAATGGGAAATAAATGCCTCATGAACTTGACTTCACAGTGCAGGTCTTAGCAACCTCAATAACTACATGACTCTGTAATTCAGAGAGGCAACATGATTGATTTATTGATTTGTTGCTTTACGTCCACGGTAAACAACTATGGTCATGTCGGGACTGTCAGTTAACCTAACCACACTATTCCTGGGCAGGCTTAGACCTCCTAAGCTGTTGACCAGTACTAAGTGCACATACTTTCGCCAGTAACTGACAACTGCCCTTCTTGAATCAGCGGAAGGAGAAACAAAAGTATGTGGCCAGACTGGGTTTCGAACCCAAGACCTCTGACTTACGAGTCAGGTGCCAACATGGTCAAATAGTTAAACTGACTATGTAAAGATGCAGATATTTGTGTGTCTGAATCAGATTCAGGCCAGCCGGTGACTGGAAACTGTCAACTCTGCAGTAAATTAGTACTTTTTCTAATTAGGGAAGGATAAGGCAGCAAAAGAGACAGATATGCTTGCCTTTCATATGCTATGCCCCATGATACAGTTTGCCTCTAACCCCCACTGCCCCTACAACTCAGCAACGGGACAACTTTACCTTTACCTATTCCACTTAACATAGAAATGCTACACTCAACAGAGTTCATTCTTTTCTTGTATTTCCCCAGACCTACCGTGACAATTTGCCTTGTGACCACCCATCTTCCAGTGTTTTGCCTGGCACTCTCTACTACAGTACAGTGTCACATGACACTGAGAACAACGCTTCAGGTCTCCGTCTTTTGGACTCTTTCTGCATTGGGCACACACAACTTCTGAAAATGCAAAATATAGCAATACCCTGCAAAATTTATGCTGCAAAACTACATGTTGCATTTAAAATGCAACATGTAGTTTTACAGCATAAATTTAGCTGGGTATGATTTGATTGATTGATTTATTGCTTAACATCAACGGTAAACAACTATGGTCATGTCAGGGCGGTCAGTTAACCTAACCACACTATTCCTGGGCAGGCTTAGACCTCCTAAGCGGTTAACCAGTACTAAGTGCACATACTTTCGCCAGTAGCCGACAACTGCCCTTCTTGAATCAGCGGAAGGAGAAACGAAAGTATGTGGCCAGACCGGGTTTCGAACCCAGGACCTTTGACTTTTGAGTAGCTGGGTATGAAACTTGTCTTGAGTACCATAAAGTTTTCTAATATAATTCTGACTGACTAGTTTTGTCCAACTATAATGCTGGTGTACCATAAAATTCTAACAAGAGGCCCAAATGGGCCTGATATCGCTCACCTGGCTATTGTGCAACGGAACCATTCTGATACAAAATTGGTCCAATTCCACTGAGAATTTCTCATTTTCACATTTTGCTACTTTTAGTAACAGAGGCTAACTTTCCTGGTCTTTATATATTTACTTTTGAAACACCTCAATGCAAGAATCATTTTGCAAAAAATTTCATCAAAATCCATTCAGGGTTTACTGGGATATTGCCAGTTTCATGTTTTGTGCTATTTTTAGTAATGGCAGATGGCGGCCATCTTGGATTGCTAAAATGCAAAAAATCGAAAAGCCTTCATGCAAGGACCATTTTGACACAAATTTGGTCCAATTCCATTGAGATTTTCTGATTTTCACATTTTTCTATTTTTAGTAACAGAGGCCAATATGACTGGTCTTACAGTTAGATATTTTTGAAACATCTCAATGCAAGAATCATTTTGACACAAATTTCGTCAAAATCCATTCAGCGGTTACTGAGATATTGTCATTTTCATGTTTTGTGCTATTTTTAGTAACGGCAAATGGCGGCCATCTTGGAATGCCAAAATGCAAAAAATCGAAAAAGCTTGATGAAAGGACCATTCTGACACAAAATTAACCAACTCCATTGAGATTTTCCAATTTTCACATTTTTCTATGTTTAGTAACAGAGGCCAATATGAATGGTCTACAGTTAGATATTTTTGAAACATCTCAATGCAAGAATCATTTTGACACAAGTTTCGTCAAAATCCATTCAGCGGTTACTGAGATATTTTCAGTTTCATGTTTTGTTCTATTTTTAGTAACGGCAGATGGCGGCCATCTTGGAATGCCAAATTGCAATTAATCAAAACGACTTCATGCAAGGAACATTCTGACACAAAATTGGTCCAATTCCATTCAAGGGTTCTTGAGTAATTGTCATTTTTATGTTTGTGCTATTTTTAGTAACACCAGATGGCGGCCATCTTGGAATGCCAAATTGCAATTAATCGAAACGGCTTCATGCAAGGAACATTCTGACACAAAATTGGTCCAATTCCATTCAAGGGTTCTTGAGTAATTGTCATTTTTATGTTTGTGCTATTTTTAGTAACGGCCCCCATGGTGGCCATCTTGGATAGTCAACTGGCACAAAATTGAAATAATTCCATTCAAGAACCAATTCTGACCAAATCTGGTCAGAATTGGTTGCATTTTCTTTAGATATTGACATTTGAGCAAAATCGGCCTTGTAAACGCTAAGTAGGTCACTGTGACCTAATTCTGCTATAGATTTTTTTTATTTTTATAATTTTTAATACCAAGGTCCCACTTATGTTCCATGCAAACTTTCAACCAAATATACCAACTGGTTCTGGAGAAGAAGTTGATTTTGTTGTTTTTGCTATTTTTAGTTACAGAAGCCATCTTGGATTCTTGACCTGACCCAATTTTACAATTTTGAAACCCTGCAGTCTGGTCATGCTCCATGTGAAATTTGAGATCCATAGGCTCAGTGGCTTTAGAGAAGAAGTTGTTTGAAGTTGTTTAAATAGGTCATTTTTTGACATTGGCATTTGAGCAAAATTACACACGTAAACAGAAAGTAGGTCACTGTGACAAAACTCCGCTACAGATTTTTTTCATTTTTACAATTTTGAATACCAAGGTTTCACTGATGTTCCATGCCAAAATTCAGACAAATATACCCAGTGGTTCTGGAGTAGAAGTTTATTTTGTTGTTTTTGCTATTTTTAGTAACGACGGCCATCTTGGATTTTCAACCTGACCCAATTTTACAATTCTAAGACCCTTGGAGTCAGGTCATGCTCCATGTGAAATTTGAGAACCATGGGACCAGTAGTTTTACAGAAGAAGATGTTTGAATATTTGTTTTTAGGTGTTGACGGACAAATTCCGTGACGACGCACGACGCACGCCGGACGCATTGGTATGACAATAGCTCACTATGGCCCTTCAGGCCAGGTGAGCTAAAAATTGGGACACCTAAAATATAAAATATTCACTGTAACTGTTCTGAAAATGCAGTAATAAGTCTAAAGATGCAGATGGACCAATCGTAGCAGTCTGATCTTGCTCTGCATTGATTTCTCAGACATATCTGTACCAATACTTAGAATGTTAATAGTTAGCTGAGCATGTACATAACATCACTGAGCTTTCACAAGTCATAGCAATAATAAGTAAAGATAGCAAATGAATGCCATAAAATCTTAAATTCTGTCCATTTCTTGAGCTATTAATGAAGCCTCTATTTCATGGTGACTGCTGTAAGTGTGTATTTTGCAAATGTTCCAGTTAATTTTTACAAGATCAAAATCCTGGGGTATAATTACTCCAGTAAAAGGTTAAGGTGTCTTAATGTAGCTGTGACACAAAAAAACAACGAAATGGGATGTGCTTCCAGCAAAGACTCAAATCAGCCTGGGCATCTGCCCAGTCTGATCCGAGTTTTGCTGTCTGCATGGGCTTAGCTTAGAGCCTCAGCTCCTTTTAAGTGCACATCCAAGACTCGTGATCTGACTCAGCAGATGCGCAGGCTGATCTAAGTCATTGCTGGGTGCATATGCTACTTTGTTGGTTTTGTTATGTCGTGGCATGTATACTGTGTAATAAGAGCAAATGGGTAAACCCCAGAGCTGGATCTCACAAGATCTATCAGAAACTCGGCACAGCCTCGTATCTGACACACCCTGTGTATCCTTAGCAGTGCTCCAGATAAGGAGGAGTAACAGGGATAATTTTCCTATTTTTTCCATAAAAACATACATGGTGACCCCTCATTAGAACCGTCTTGCTGAGACGATTCTAATGAGAGGTCACAATGTATGTTTTCGACTAGAAATAAGAAAAATTATCTCTGAATTATCCCTGTTACCCCTTCTTATCTGGAGCTCTGCTTAGTAGTGCACATTTCACCATTTGCCTCTTCTTTGGTGTCTCTCTCTATCATGGCCTCATGTAATATACTGCGGATCTCATCATCCTTTGCAAGGTCAAAGGGCGTGGTACCCTCATTATCTTCTGTTCTTGGGTCAGCTCCATTTGCCAATAACAGCTTCACACATTCTATAATCAAAGCGTGTAATATATCACAATTAGAAAATATCATATATGTACTACAATAAAACTGTTTTGTGTTTGTTCGTTTGTCTGTTTTTTTTGTTTGTTTTTCCCCCCTTCCTTTAAGTTTGCAATGCTACCTCTTTAAGGCTGAACAGTATTTACTGACCTGCACAAATCAGACTGGCAAACCCTCATCCTGTTAACTCTTTAACATATACATGGATACAATCTAAAACTTTTGTTTCAATCTGGAAGTTTTGTTTCAGTGTTAGATAAAAAAAACATGGTCAGACAGCTACTACAGGATAATGAGAATGATGGTTGTTTTTCAAAGAAACAAATTTAACAAACATGGACATTCCACAAAAATCAACATATATTTCCATTGTCTCAACAATGTTATAGTGACCTTGCATGATGTGACAAGCTTCCAGGTATCATACACACATCTACTCAACCACTTCTATATTCCTGCCAAAATATCATCAAAATTTCTCTGTATCTCCAACAAAATAGAAAATAGTTATCAGGAGAGATAACTGATAAATCAAAAACAACATATTTGATTTAATCATTCAGAGCACTATCACTATACCTGTGTTCCCCTGCAGAGCAGCACCATGTAAAGCAGTGGCCCCAGTATCTGTTACTATGTCAACCCTACAGTGTGCACTGTTGATCAGGTAAGAAGCTATATCTGTGTTCGGATAGCGACCTACAATTGAGACAAGAAAGAAACCTGGCTCCGAGTTTATAAAACTTGAGTACATTCTCAAACTCAAAACAAAGCACTCTGATTGGCTCGGAAGCAGTCAATCAGTGTGCTTTATTTTGAGTTCGAGATTATTCTCAAGTTTTATAACCTTGAACCCAGTATTAGGAGGATCTGATGTATACACGAGTTGTGATATGCAAAAGGATACTTAAAGTGAATGGGTGGGAACATTTTTAGGGGAAGCAACTCTGCCATTTTCATTTTTACTTTCCTTTTATGGTACTGGAAGCCAAGCAGTGCCTTGTGAAGGTAGTTAAAACCACCTCCCCTGAGCTGAGTTCACCTGTCTATTAATTAAGGCATGTGCATCATGGATGCTGCAGGCAATGCATCTCTAGAAGATCTGATTACCATCAATGGTGCAATGGAAAAGACAACAGTACATATGAGCCGCGACACAAGAAAACCAACAAAGTGGTTGTGCGCACAACGCAGACTCAGATCAGCCTGGGCATCCACCCTGTCTGATCAGAGTCTTCGCTAAGCGCTTAAATGGTAGCTAAGAGTCTAAGCTACATCCATGCGGACAGCAAACACCCTGATCAGACTGGGCGGATGCCCAGGCTGATCTGAGTGCGCGCTGGGTGCATAACCACTTTGTTGGTTTTCCTGCATCGCGGCTCATTTATATTTGGCTGTCACTTTCTCTTGGCGATACTGGTGGAAAAGAAGAAAATCACTTTAATTAAAAAGCCGCAAATTTGACTGAATATCATGACAGGAATGACAGCTACTGAACATACAAATTAATATCTCCAGCATGATATAAGAGCCAATAAAATTCATATATACAAGCACCTAAGGGATAATCATAATCCGCTTGCTTAAGACAGGTGCTTGCTTAAGGTGGTGATAATCACTGATTTGGGACAAAGACAAAAATCAGCATAAAATACTCAAAGTAACACTGATCTTTCCAAAACTTAGCAGATGCCTTCTTTATGTTGTTTCTCATAATCTAGAATCCCAAAATGCAGCATTTGTTAATGTTAAAAAGTGTTTTTATAAGAGAAGATCAAAGGGTAATTTTCTGCGAATAAATCTGAAAAAATAATATCATTATTGAAAATATACTTAGTGCTTAGAGTACCTTGTTGCATAATGGAGAGCGTCCTAGCAATTATTTTTTCCATCTCTTTCACACATTATCAGGCTGAGCAGTTGAAAAAAGATGCAGTCTGTGTCCAATTTTTTTTGTCAAAACACACAGGTGAGACAGGTGATACTATTTTAACAAGGTTGAACAATTTCATCTACACACCACTGATCATGTCTGTAATGTATTATTTATATTGTAGGTGTTAACATAGGTATGCTTGCCTACCCTATATTTAATAAATGCGTCCAGTGTACATTGACTTTGTACATGGCTGAACATTGAGAAAAAGCTACCGTTTTCATCTGGTCTACATTACAATTTGAGAAAGAGTTGGAATAAATAATTGCTAGGACGCTCTTCATTATGCAATAGTGCACCTTCAGCACTACGTAAATTTTCAATAACGATATTATTTTTTCAGATTTATTCGCAGAAAATTACCCTTTGAACTTTCCTAATAAAAACACTTTTTTAAGCAGCATGTACGTCTATTTTGTATTCTAAACTGTAAAGAACTACGAAAATAAGAAGTCTGCTAGCTTTCAGGGAGATACGTTCCTTTTTTATGGTTTTATGCAGATTTTTACATTTACCATAAATCACCACCTTAATACAGGTACATTTCAATGTATTTGCCTGTTTGGGGAACTGAATACATGCTTAATACAGGTTGCTTACTTAATAGAGGTGGCCACTAAGACAGGTTTTACTGTATTAGGATAAGAAGATACAAAGCAAACGCAGAGCCAAACTTGGAATAGAGGAGTAAAACCCAACAAGATTAAAGAAACCAACCTGTTGCTAGGAAGAGAGGAGTAAAACCCAACATGTCTTTGGTATCAACATCAGCTCCATACCTCAAAAGTAGTATTACTGCAGGTAGCTGAAATAATAGATAACATTTTTAATTATGGATTTTCTCCATAAACATTTTAGACAGAATGCCAAGGAAATGTTGTAGACCCAGAGCAAATGCAATTGTGGACTGACCGAAAGACTGACTGACTGAGCCTAGGGTTGATGCAATTTTGGACATAAAATTTTACTAACTTCAAGTCAGCTGAGTATGAAATTTAGGTCAAGGGTAAAAATAAGTATTTCAACCCTTGAGACCATTCTAAGAAGAAACTTTATGCCATGTTTGATGATTGTAGGTACCATTATAATTTGAGAGAAATGGACTTTAATGCTAGGATTGATGCAATTATGGATGGACAGATGGATGAATGGAATGACTGATGGATAGAAAGATTACCAGATTCCAATATCTCACCTTGCGAAAGCAGATGCAACGAAAATGTATATAAATCCCAAAGCCCTGGTCATAAATCCAGAAAAGATAAATGCAGAGGGAAGTAACAAAATGTGAGCAGAGCTATAGATAAGAGGGAGTATTTGATGATAATTAAAGATAATTTTTCTTATTTCTCAACGAAACCATATGTTGTGACCACTCATCTGAACCGTCTCATGAAGACGGTTCAGATGAGAGGACACAACATATGTTTTTTATCCAGAATTAACAAAAACAAGAGGGCCAAGTGGCCCTGAATCGCTCACCTACGCAAAAAGGTTAAAGGTCAAACTAGGGTCATAATTTGAACAAACCTGATAGTTTGCAACCATTTCCAAATGGTTCTGAAGAAGATTTTTTAATGTTTTTCTATGTATTGCCATGGTTCAAACCCTGGAGCCCCTGGGGCAGGCCCATTTTGGACCCTGGGGCCATCATTTGAATAATCTTGGTAAAGGACAACTAGGCAATGCTAAAAGCTAAATTTCAAGCCTCTTAGCCAAGTGGTTCTGAAGCAGAAGACTTCTGAATATTTTTCTATGTATATCTATGGTTCAAACCCAGGACCCCCTGGGGCGAAGCCATTTTTGACCCTGGCACCATCATTTGAACAAACTTGGTAAGGGACCACTAGGCAATGCATCATACAAAATTTCAAGCATCTGCACTAAGGGGTTCTGGAGAAGAAGGTTTTCAAGTACATTTTAATTTCGAACCCAAGACTGCCTGCCCCATGGCCGTTTTGGATCCCAGGGCCACCATTTACACAAACTTTGTAGGAGTCCACCAGGCAATGCATCATACCAAATTTCAAGCATCTGAGCCAAGTGGTTCTGAAGAAGAAGATTTGTTAATAGTTTCCTATGTATTTCAATGTCTCAAACTCAGGACTCCCTGCCGCAGGGCCATTTTGGACCATGGGGCCATCATTTGAACAAACTTAATAAAGGACAACAAGGCAATGCATCATACCAATCTTCAAGCATCTGAGCCAAGTGGTTCTGAAGAAGAAGATTTTTGAATATTTTTCTATGTAGTTCTATGGTTCAAACCCAGGACCCCCTGGGGCGGGGCCATTTTAGACCCTGGGGTCATCATTTGAACAAACTTGGTAAAAGACTACTAGGCAAAGCTACATACCAAATTTCAAGCATCTGAGCCAAGTGGTTCTGAGGAAGATTTTTTAAATATTTTTCAATATATTTCTATGGTTCAAAGCTAGGACTCCCAGTCGCAGGGCCATTTTGGACCCTGGGGCCATAATTTAAACAAACTTGGTAAAGGACTACTAGGCAATGCTACATACCAAATTTCAAGCATATGAACCTTGCGGTCTGAAGTAGAAGATTTTTTAATATTTTTCTATGTATTTCTATGGTTCAAACCTGGGACTCCCTGCCCCGGGGCCCTTTTGGACCCTGAGGCCACCATTTGAACAAACTTCGTAGAGGACCACTAGGCAATGTTACATACCAAATTTCAAGCATCTGAGGCAAGCAGTTCTGGTGAAGAAGATATTGAAAGTATTTTTTAGTTTCGAACCCAAGACCCCCTGCCCCAGGACCATTTTGGACCCTGGGGCCACCATTTGAACAAACTTGATAGAGGACCACTAGGCAATTCTACAAACCAAATTTCAAGCATCTGAGCTAAGCAAATCTGGAGAAGAAGATTTTTAAGTATTTTTTAGTTTCGAACCCAAGACCCCCTGCCCCAGGGCCATTTTGGACCCTGGGGCCACCATTTGAACAAACTTGGTAGAGGACCACTAGGCAATGCTACATACCAAATTTCAAGCATCTGAGCCAAGCAGTTCTGGAGAAAAAGATTTTTAAGTAATTTTTAGTTTCGAACCCAAGACCCCCTGCCCCAGGGCCATTTTGGACCCTGGGGCCACCATTTGAACAAACTTGGTAGAGGACCACTAGGCAATGCTACATACCAAATTTCAAGCATCTGAGCCAAGCAGTTCTGGAGAAGAAGATTTTTTAAGTATTTTTTAGTTTCGAACCCAAGACCCCCTGCCCCAGGGCCACTTTGGACCCTGAGGCCACCATTTGAACAAACTTGGTAGAGGACCACTAGACAATGCTTCATACCAAATATCAAAGCCCTAGGCCTAGCGGTTTCAGAGAAGATGTCATTTAAAGCAAATTGTTGACGACGCACGACGGACGACGCACAACGCACGACGGACACTGGGTGATCACAATAGCTCACCCTGAGCCTATGGCTCAGGTGAGCTAATTATCCCTAATTATCACCAAATACTCCCTCTTATCTAGGGCTCTGGTGAGTACTTACACTAGCACATGCAATGGCACAATGTAAAGCAGACATTCCAGCACTATCAGTGATGTGAATTTTCTTGGGATCAGCTACGGAAATGTGCTGAAAAAGATAACATACTGTGTTTATTTGGTTATATATGACTACTCTTTTAAGCTTCAAGCCCAGACCCAATTCTTTCATATTTGCTTTTTTTCTACTTTATTAGAATTTTGTCTTTTCTGTATGCTAGTTATCAGAGCCCTAGATAAGAGGGAGTATTTGGCAATAATTAGGGATAATTTGTTAATTCTGGATAAAAACATATGGTGTGACCCCTCATCTGAACCGTCTCGACGAGACAATTCAGATGAGGGGTCACAACATATGGTTTCAATGAGAAATAAAGAAAATTATCCCTCAATTATCATTAAATACCCCTCTTATCTAGAGCTGAGTTATCATCAACAATAATAAACAAGAGGCCTGAGCACCAGATAAGGTAAAAGTTGAAGGATAAGTCTCAAATTAATTCTTATTTGTGACCCCTCATTAGAACAGAGCTCTAGATAAGAGGAAGTATTTGATGATAATTAAGGATAACTTTTCTAATTTCTCATAGAAACCATATGTTGTGACCCCTCATCTGAACCGTCTCATCGAGACTGTTCGGATGAGGGGTCACATCATATATTTTTAAGAATTAACAAAAATTATCTCTAATTATCACCAAATACTCCCTCTTATCTGGAGCTCTGTTATCCAATCAGCTGTCAAAATGTATGTTTCTAAGCAGAAATATAGTAAAGTTATCCACGTAACCCCTTCTTATCTGGAGCAAAGACAGGCCCAAGAAGTCCTCAATCCTACACCAAAGAACTTATGTAATATGATGGTTTTATTTAGCACAGGAAATTTTAAATATATGCAAGACTTCATTTTTTTTCCTTTTAAGTACAATGGGTATTTCTAATACATGTAGCTCTGAATATCCACCATACAATGGTGCATGATTGTCCTTCTTGGTGAATGATTGTCCTTGGACATATCACCAGTAATTATAGCCAAGAAAAGCTCCAGTTAGGGTATATGGGGACACCTTAAGAAATTGCTCTGCCATTCTCACAAAGGGGAACAACTCTTGAAACTTCCTATTGCTTCTGTGCCCCCCCCCCCCCTCCCCCCCCAAACACTGGACAGCGAAGCAAAAAAGCAAAAATAAAAATGACAAAGTTGCTTCCCCTGAAAGTGTATTTATTCACCTGAAATCTGGCTTGTTTTAGCTTTTGAATAATACAATACCTCAAGATAGTCTTTCAGATCTGCATAGGTATCTGTCTCAGCGGCTTTACACACAAGAACAGACAATTCTGTCTCAGGTGTGTGCCTATATGACTCTATCTCTTCAACACTCATCTCTTTCACACTCTTGGGTACTTCATTGTTGTTAACCTCTGTACTAGAATCATTCTTCTTCATGATTGCTCTGTAATGAAACAAGCTAATAGTGAAACACAAACATCAGGGCCAGTTGTTCAAAGCATCGTTAGCCTAACGAGCTCATTAAGAGGTCAACTCGTCAAGTGTTTTATGACTATATAACCAAATACACTGATATTTTTTGTTGACAAAATGTGAGAAGCTTTTGCAGTGCAAAAGCTTCTCACATTTTTTCAACAAAAAAATGTTTGCGTATTTGAGATATTTAGGTTTGAAATTTTAACGAAAAGTTAACTAACGATGTCGTTAGTTTTGAACAACCAGACCCAGGTGAAAAATCTCTCCCAGACACTAAGCCTAAGCTTACCACTTTTTATCAGAGCCTTTCTGTATTGTGTACAACTGTGACTCATTCATGAATACAATCAGTGGCGGATCCAGAGGGGGTTAGGGGGGTTCAAACGAACCCCCTTCTCAGCCAAAAATTATCTTATCTTGATGGGGAATTTCAGGAAAAATTGGTCAAACTGCACAAATCGACCCCCCTCAGCTAATTTGAATCCCCTATCCCAAATTCCAGGATCCGCCTCTGTACAATATTGTTCAAACTCTACCTTTCCAGGTTTTTGGTTTACTGGCTTTTTCCACATTTGGCATACCACAAGTGTGCATAATACTGAAGAAATTAAAAACATACATTGCCTATAGCAGTACTTATGATAAGAATTAGATAGACTAGTTTTATAGATGTGTTTGTGAAACCCTATACCCCCAACCATATGCCCGACCCGAATGCAACATAATGCAACCGAATGATCAGCAGTCGCACGTTGAACACTAATTGTGTACTATTCTGTCAAATTTCTATGAAATTAGCCGAAAGTTAATCAGGTGATCAACACCTTAGCCACTAGCAGTATGCCAAACATGAGCATCCAAGCTTGAACAGTTTTCCTGGGATATTGGGATTCAGAAGGTGAGGAGTTCTTTCTCCTTTGGGCCCTCATTTTTGCTTTTTAAGAAAATAAAGGGTCCCATTCTATTACTTATCTTAAATAAGTGTTTGAAAATAGGTGTTCTGTGCTTTATTCTGTAAATAAATAAGTAATATTTGGTTAATTCAGTAACTGAAACCGTTTCTGACACCAGAACTTATAATCTGTTTATGATGTACCCTAAATCTGAGAATCCCAGATGACTCTCTAGATTTTTTCTTGGAGTCCAAGGAATGGCTTTGGGAGTAAATGACACAGAATCAATGGCAACAGAACAGCAAATTACGCATGTGCTATAAAACTCTATTACATGCATGTGCTAAAACTCTATTACATATGGGTATGTTTAGAAGCTTCGGTGGCACAGATTTGTGCTAAAACGTTTTGACAAGGTACACTAACAAACAATACAGTTGACAACTATTCAAATTATCAATTACCCTCGATTAAATCTTGTCTTCTGATATGCCAATCCACGCTCATTGCATTGGCTTCCTAATTGGCAGCTAATTGGCAATGACAAAACAAGCAACCATCTTGAGCTCAATGACACCATTCTAACAGGTAAATCGACGGGGAAAAATGAATGACACAAATACGGACACTAAATGGTAGTACACCGGGACAACATCTATCGATTTGCGTGTTAATAAGAACCTAAATTCTAATCAATTTATTAAAAAGACTGGATTAAAATTATAAGAGAGGCTACTGAACTGGGCCTTTTTTTTGAGAGGAAGAAAGTTGAAATATCGGGGGGGGGGGGGGGGGGGGGGGGGGGGCAAAACACTCTTTGGCCCCCCCTGCAAAATTATTTTGGGGGGCCTGTCCCCCCCCCCCCCCCTCTCCGAAGCCACTGCTATCACAAATACTCTTCAATGTTTCCAGTTGGTCTCCGAGACTTCCGTTTTCATTTGGAAGGAAATAAGAAGTGAATAACGAGAGAAATTTCTGATATTTTATTGCAGAAAAAGACAGGACATTTTCAGCAGGTAATCGATTACTTAATAATAAGCAAAACGAAAACAATTATCGATCGTCGAAATTCATATGTGCCAAAAATTCTCACTCTTTAGTTTTTCGAGTTGTAGCCCCTGGAAGTCGTAAACTGCACGACTGTGCCCTCGAATATCTCGACAACGGAGAAAGGAGAATTTAAGTTAATTTTGTTGATCGATAATTGTTTTTGTTTTGCTTATCGACCAATTAACCGATATTTCGATTAATCGTGCCAGCCCAAGCACATGCATAATTTGCTGTTCTGTTGCCAGTGCACGGAATCCACCATCAGGGAAACCCCTGAAACTCATCTTTTTGCACTCACACCCAAACTAAACTGGTTCTGATTACTAATAGCGCAGTCCAAAACAAGACTAACAAGCAAATTCGGGAATTTATATCCCCCGCCGAAGTGGCCCTGATTCGTTTATGGGTTATTTTAAGTTTCATAAAATTTTGTTCACTGGTTACTTAGTTAAGGCTGAACTTGTGGATTGAATATAAAATCAAGGGCAATTACTAAAGGGTGATAACTCAGTGTTCCCATTCACATAGAATTGTGCGTGAATCACGCGGAAATCGTTCTAATCACGCATAAATTTTGGGGCAAGAACGTGCATTCACGCGTATATGTTTCTCTCAAAAATATTAAAAAATCATCATTTTCCTTCATTCTATTGCGAGTCTGCCAGGCCTGATGATTTTTGTAGCCGAGAAGAGAGTCAGAAGTCGCTGTTTTGATCTGAAATGCGGGCCGTAGTAAGATACCATGCTTTCATTCATGTCCGTCACATCCGTTCTACGGCCAATCAAATTCATTATTGGAAAACACTAGCACTAATCGGCTGCATGAATATTAATGACATGCGCGGTCATGTTGCGCACTAGAACTGTCATAATGGCCGACAGAATTTGCCCGTATTTTTGCGTTTATTTTCGCTGTTTCTGTTTGGAAACGGCACTTTCTATTTTTCATTTGGAAAGGAATCCATCAAATGATTAATATTGGATCAGGGCTTTCACTAACTTTCAAAATTTGGAAGTCCAGACTTCCATGGTGTCAGATTTGGACGTATTTAGAGAATTTTTTGGAAGTCAGAAGTTTTTATGAATGTCTTATTATGCATGGTTATTTTTAACTCCACGCCCCCCCCCCCCCCCCCCCACGCTCCTTACGCATCCCTCTCTCTCTCCCATACTGTAGTAAACTTTTTGTTCTACGAAGGGAAGCCTGAACATTTGCGCAGTCTAATCAGAGTCATTCCTGTTTGTTTGTGAACTGTACGCAAGTCGTGAGCACTCTAAAAACTAAAGACTTGCCGTTGCACTGTCTGCTTTTGCATAATATATTCCCTGTCATTGCCGCCGAAAGGGCCGCGTCGGAAATACGGTGACTTACGGAACGTATATTGACTAGCTTCCACCGAAGAACTCGGTTGTCGCTAGGTCGATGTTCATTACCATCCATGTTAGATGCGAACAAGAAAGACCGGTCTGACTGCTTAGTTGCGCTGGCTGATACGATGTTGTTAGTTATCGGTGTGTGTACCGAGGTACCTTTAGCCGTCTCATGGTTAACGGCACGCGTATATACTCGCAGCGGCGTCTTTGATGTTCACATCAAAGAGAAAACTAGCTTGACCCATAAACAAGAAGGTAATTAATTGCATATCAACGCCACCGTTAGTATTATACCGAATATATAATCGCGTAGACCCTGATCAGAATGCGCTATTTCTGTGCACACTGTAGGGCATTATTTTCGCACTTGGTTGCATGACGATACAACTAAGAAATCCGTGAAATGAACGTTTCAGTATAGTACCATTAAACAAAACAATGTATATTACCAGAGCGTAGACCATAACACGTCGGAAATTCGCTTTGAATCAACACTTTTCGCGGAAGAGGTTCGTATTCCTAAAACTCCATTGACGACAGTATGGATCATGACCAGACCTTCCGTTGTAAGGGCAGGCGTTAATATGAATGTTGTGTTTCGTAAAAAACTTCGGACAGAGTTTGTCAATACATGCTTCAGTATTTGTGTGTTATGGATACATTCACAAACTTTTGAAGTCGGCATACAGGTCAGTTACATTCTCGCGATCGTAAAAAAAGATGGACACCTTTCATCCAAAAGCTCAGTCATCGTGATTTGATAAGTTGTTTTGCAGACTGCCGTAAGAGGTTGAATCTACGAGTGGGCGTTATTTTGATAATCGTTTTTGACGGGTAGGCGGTCCTATAGGTGTTACCTGGTTAAGTGCTCCATACTGACAATCTCGATTGGCCCGTAGGCGGTCTTTTCGCCTGGCTAACACCTGCGTTAATCCGATTAATTATGACAGGTGCTAGAATTTTAAAGACAGTGGCGATATTTTATACGTCGGGACAAGATCAAACGGCCGTATGTGACAATTATCGGGCGTATGCCAGACGCCAGAGGTCCCATTTCTCGACGTACGGGAGCAAATCCTGGGCGTAATATACGGCCATACGCCCGTTAACGGAAGCCCTGTTGGATAAAACGAGGACCGGAAAAAGGCATGACATTGACAGCCGTTTTCTTCGTTTTTTTCAGGCTTCAATTGGAAACACATCGGCACTTTAGTGTTTGTAAAAGAAGCGGACCAAGGGTTCCGGGTCATTTCGGCCCATAGCTTTTTCGAGATAAAAAGTCATACCCGTAAATTTTATTTCATACCCGCAAATTTTATAGATAGGGGGTATAAAAACCCTCAGTTTAAAATTTGAGTGGGAACACTGTAACTCATGCATTACTAAAGCCAGCCTGAGAAAACTTCATGTGCATCAGCACATTATAGTGTTATATACTTGTTTTAAGTTTCATGAAATTCCATACAGTGGTTACTTAATTATGGCTCATTTCATTGATTTAAAGTCAATTAAAGGGCAATAACTCATGCGTTACTGAAGCCAGTCTGACGAAACTGCATGTGCAGCAGCGCGTTATAGTGATATATATTTATTTTGAGTTTCATAAACTTCCTTCCAGTGGTTACTTAGTTATGGCTCATTTCATGGATTTTATGTCAATTAAAGGGCAATAACTTGTGTATTACTGAAGCCATCCTGATGAAACTTAATGTGCTTATCTGCATTATAGTGTACATATTCAGTATAAATTTCATGACTTTTTGGTAACTGGTTACTCAGTTATGGCTCATTTCATTGATTTGAAGTCAATTAAAGGGTGATAACTCATGCATTACTGAAGCCAGTCTGAGAAAACTTCATGTGTATCAGCACATTATAGTGATATATACTTGTTTTAAGTTTCATGAAATTCCATCCAGTGGTTACTTAATTATGGCTCATTTCATTGATTTTAAGTCAATTAAAGGGCAATAACTCATGCGTTACTGAAGCCAGTCTGACGAAACTGCATGTGCATCAGCGCATTATAGTGATATATATTTAATTTGAGTTTCATAAAATTCTGTCCAGTGGTTACTTAGTTATGGCTCATTTCATTGATTTTTCATCAATTAAAGGGCAATAACTTGTGTATTACTGAAGCCATTCTGATGAAACTTCATGTGCATCAGCGCATCATAGTGATATATATTTGTTTTAAGTTTCATGAAATTCCATCCAGTGGTTACTCAATTATGGCTCATTTCATTGATTTTAAGTCAATTAAAGGGCAATAACTCATGCATTACTGAAGCCAGTCTGACAAAACTCATGTGCATCAGCGTGTTATAGTGATATATATATCTATTTTGAGTTTCATAAACTTCCCTCCAGTGGTTACATAGTTATGGCTCATTTCATTGATTTTACGTCAATTATAGGGCAATAACTTGTGTATTACTGAAGCCAGTCTGACGGAACATCATGTGCAACAGGGCATTATAGTGATATAATACTTATTTCAAGTTTCATAAAATTCTGTCCAGTGGTTACTTAGTTATGGCTCCTGAAGGATGGACGGAAGGACAGACAGTGGATGGACATAGAGAAAACTATATCCACCCCCCTTCGGCAGGTGAAAAAGAAGTATTATAAATTCAAACAAGAAGATACTTAAATGGGGATAAAGGCTGCTAAGGGGCTTGTGTATGCAAGACAGAGCGCAAAAATCAGGGTTCGAATTTAGACTTGCATACTCGTAAAATGCGACCAAAATTTACAGACTGCGAGTCCAAGAAACCACTACTTGCTTTTCTTTGCGAGTAAAGTTTTCTCGGTGCAAAGAACTAATCCGGAAGTGTAAAGTTTTTGTTTATGTGCAGAACAAGATGCGCAGTCGCAAACTCGTCTTGATCACCCAGGTGCTTGCCTTATATTGATTCCCCAAAACAGTGCCCCTTATCAAGCGTCTGTGCGACCCGCATCTGCAAGCGTCTGTTTTCAGTTTGATCAAAAAGCACATGTTCTCAAATCAATAAACATGGACAGATATTAATTGTGAACTGGAAAAGGGGCCAAATGGGGGATCAGGAAGAAAAACCTTCTGAAAATAAACCCATCAAGACCTACTCTATGGGCCCAAAACCCCAAACTGTCCCTATAAAAACTGCACAGAAGTGGGAGAAAGAGCTCAGAGTTGCTTTGGAATATGAAACTACTCTCTTGTTGAGGCACTCCAGCAAGTGGTTTTTTTGAAGTTTATGCTTAAAGGATAAAGAAACAGCAAATTCCACTTACATGGTTCAGTTTACTACCATTTCTCGTAGTCAGATTTGTCCAGTAGAGTTTTTGAAATTCATTGGCATGTTCTCAAGCATGAAAAGTAATCTCTTGCAATGTATTTTTTTCAGTTTCAAAATGGCCGCCTCAAGATAACCCATATTACTGTAGGGGTGGCATGTTTCAAGCACATTCTTGAAAATTACCATTTCATATAAAATTAACATGAAATCAGTTCAGAAGAATTTATTCTTATATCTTATAGCAGTTATTTTCGTGAGTAATATCTTTTTGGAAAACAAAAAGATGCATAAGTGTAGCTGACATTCCAAGCAACCCTTTGCTGAAATGATCATATTCCAAAACAGATCAGGTGATTAGTGATGACATCATTTCTGTTGTGATGTCATAATGGGTGGTTTCCAGCTTCATAAAAATTAAAATGAACCTCATCAAAGGCTGGAAACCAGAAGGAATATTTTTACTATTGGAAAACCCACCTCCAAACAAAAAATGATAAAAATAGACAAAAGAGGTCACACAATATACTGCAAGTCAGTATTTAGCTACGAGAAATGGTTTGGGGTATGTTAAACCTAAAATTTTGATATTTAAGCATCTTTAAAGAAAAAAGTTCCACTAAAAACCACTTGCTGGAGTGCCTCAACAAGAGAGTAGTAGCTGTGAAGAGAACCTGGTAGGGTGTGTAGGCATGGCTCTTGTGAGGTAAAGCCTCATTGGTAAGATATTTTATATTGTCTGTCAGATAGGGAAAAAGGGAGTATAATGAATGAGAACCACTAGGTCAATATGAGTCACTATGTTCATCCCAGCCTTTTTCCTTTTTTTTCTGTCTTTCCCCAACTTTAACGGCCCATAGATTTGAACTTAGAAAATAGCCTGGGCTAGGGGGCCATATGCCCGATTTTTTTAAAAACTAAAAAGACAGACCACCCAGCTGGGATACATTACTAATTGCATAAACTAACAATACAGGGTATTTAATGGTATAATTACATAAAATTATGGCATTCAGAGAAAAAGCAAGTGGACTTCCTGTTTTAGCAAGTAGAAAAATTGAGCACTTGCTAAATTTAGCAAGTGAGAAAAAAAGTTAATTTCAAACCCTGAAAAATACCGAGGACGAATAAATCGGCGGGGGCGAATCGGCCCTCATACTGAGACATGTTTAGCGTGTTTATTATCAAGTGCTGAAAACAACGAGCAATACAAGACAATACATAATGTAACAACTATGAATTCAGTAGTCTGAAAATAATTTACTATTATTTCTTTCAGTTTTTTTTCTCAAAAACTGTTGAAAATGTGTCCAAAATTTCGACCTCCTCCCGCGGTTTTGGTCACCGGAACCACTTCCTGTCTTCTTGCGTTGGTTATTCCTCCTCTTTCGGGGGTACCACCCATGGCTGGTTCTTCTATTCTATTCTATCCCATAACCTTGTTAGGTCGTTGGGGCACCAAAGATGACTTTGAAACAACCCCCTTCCACATTGTTCTGTTTTAAGCTGCCCTAGTTGAGCTGTCAAAATCCATCCCTGTCCCACTCTTTAATATTGTCTTCCTACCTCTTCTTCTCTCTACCTCTTCTTCTTTTTCCTTTCACTGTGCCCTATACTGTAGAATCGTCTTTGCTAAACCAGAAGACCTCGAGACGTGGCAAAACCACCTTAGTATCCGTTTCTTGACCAGCGTCAGGAGTTCATCATAGTCTCCAATGGCTGCCTGGATCTTTCTGCGAACCTCCTTATTGGTTATATGATCCTTGTAGGAAATGTTCAGTAACCTTCAGTAGCATCTAAACTCAAAGGCCTGCGTTCTTTTCTCTAACTTTGCTGAAAAGGCCCACGAAATATGGAAATGACAAGGGAGCGCATAAGTTTCGCCTTTCATCCAAGAGATATGCTGTTATCTCTCCAAATTGCTTTCAGCTTAGTAAGAGCTGAAGTGGCTTGTGCAATCCTTGATAGAACCTCCTGTTTTGAGCCATCATCTGAGACAACTGCTCGAAGGTATTTAAAGCTTGTTACAGAACCCAGCTTCTTCCCATTTACCTTGATTTCCCTCTGGATGCCAACTGCACTGTTTGTCATCAGTTTGGTCTTCTCAGCACTGATCTCCATCTCTCTCTCTCTCATTCTCTCTCTCTCTCTCTCTCTCTCTCTCTGTATAGCTGGTTAGAGGATACAAAGTCTGTCGCGTCCAAGATAAGACATGAAATCAATTTCTATAAAGAATATACGCGTACAAAGCAGTTTTTAAACGAGAAAAGCATACATGTCAAGAATAATATGAGGTCGGATAGTATCTCTACGGACCCAGGGCTTTTTCTTAAGTATCTCCATAACAGTGTCAGCCACTGCTGCAATGTATATGGTTACCATGGTATCTCTCTCTCTCTCTCTCTCTCTCTCTCTCTCTCTCTCTCTCTCTCTCTCTCTGTGTGTTTGTGTATGTGTGTGTGTGTGTGTGATGGCTTTCTGACCTTCTTCAGAAAAGCTTACACGGACGGTTTCAAGAATTCATTCTTCCCCAGGACAGTTGCAGGTTGCAGGGGCGGTTCCAGGAATTTTGGATAGGGGGTTCAAATTAGCGGAGGGGGTTCGATTTGCGCAGTTCGACCAATTTTTGCTGAAACATGAAATAATTTAGGCTGTAGAGGGGGTTAGTTTGAACCCCACGAACCCCCTCTGGATCCGCCACTGGCTTGGAATGGCTTACAACCGAAGCAAGCTGTCAGAGACAGTTGATGGGCTTAAGGCCAAAATATAATACCCTAGGGTACAGCAGGGGTTAGGCATGGAATGCCTAACCCTGAGGACTTCTTGTAAATTGTTTTAATCTGCTGGTGGTTATGTCACAAATTCATTTTTTTTTTTTTGGATAACTTATGTGCCACACCACAAACCTGCCATCATGGTCATAGTTTGACCGAGTGCAGTATCGGAAGAAAGAAAGAAAAAGCCATTACCACTTTTTGGTCACTTCTAAGCTCCTTGTCCAGCTGATGCTGCATCCTGACCGCAAACGCTTCCTTGCCAATATGTGGAACAAGAAAAAAACTTTTTAAAAAAGACAATCGTCGCAGATTAAATGGAAGTGTGTTTTGCAATATGTCTCTAGTTGAAGAGTTGACAATAACTCTCCTGAATATGACTCACATGAGCTATGTAGAAAGGCACCCACAACCGTAATTTTGACCCTGGGGAGCGACAATGACCTATCTCAAAATTGGGCTGTCTGATTTGAAATTCAAAAAACGATTACATAAAAAAATAACGGGGAACGTTTAAAGAAAAAAAAATTGCAGCCGCCGGGTTTCGATACCGGGCCGCCAGAATGGCAGGCGAGCATTCTACCACTGAACCATCGATGCTCACAATTTAACCGATTTTTAAAGTATATATTATCTATCTATTTATACTGCAATTAAGTATTAAACCGAAAGTAGAAATCAAAAGTAGATCTTCGTCGAAAAAAAAAGTGTTGAATATCTATGTCTGTTTTCGATAATTACAAACCCGAGAAACATTTTGAATTAATATATGACAAAGTGCTAGTATTCACAGTGCATGCGACGGGAAAAACGAAGATTAAATATTCATTGACCTTTGATAGTATTTTGGCTAAATTTTGACATAACGCGTTATTTGACCAATGAAATCTTATGAAATGTGGAGCAATATCTAAATTATACGCGTCTGCGACGCGAAAAAATCTATGACCAGTATAAGTTTATATTGTGTAGTAGCGTCAACAATCTTTCGAACGATAGTTTCTTTAAAGGTACTGACCCGTCTGACGTCTCCATGACACAATCTAACAGGTATTAACAAATGTGACTTTGACTATTCACTTAAATTCTAACTCTCATTCTGATAACTAACGGGGCGCTGTCGGAAAACAAGAGAAAAATGGAAATTTTAAGAGAAAACTGATTGAAAGAACTACCAATACTGAGTTTAAACATAAAATATATCTGAGTCAGTGGGCAGCAGCGAACTCACTTAAGCTGGAGATGGCTTTACTGTTGTAAGGAATATTTTGGCAGTGTTTATTAGTTCTAGGTTTGTGATACTGAGTCATAGAATCTAGTATATCCTGTAACCTTGCAAGGTCGTAGGATCGCCACAGATGACTATATACAACAACCCTTTTCCACCTAGTCTTGTCTTCAGCTGCCCTAAATGTGCTAGCAAAGTCCATCCCTGTCCACTCTTTAACATGGACTTTCCACCCTTGCTTCTGCTTCCCCCATCTGTTTTTTTTTTCACTGTGTCCTGCAGATGGTCTTTTGAGAGATGTTCAGTAATCTTCGGCAACACCTCATCTTAAATGCCTTCATTATTTACTCTAAGTCTACTGTCAAAGTCCATGACTTACAGACATACAAAAATATGGACATGGCAAAGGAGCACATCAGTTTCACGTTTGATCCAAGAGATAATTGAGCCGCGACACGAGAAAACCAACAATGTGGTTGTGCGCCCAGCGCAGACTCAGATCAGCATGGGAATCCGCCCATTCTGACCAGAGTCTTTGCTTTGCGCTTAAAGGGTAACTAAGGGTCTAAGCTACCTTCATGCGGACAGCGAAGACTCTGATCAGACTGGGCGGATGCCCAGGCTGATCTGAGTCTGCGCTGGGCGCACAACCACTTTGTTGGTTTTCACACGTCGCGGCTCATATGTTGTTATCTCGCCACATTAGCTTCAGCTTTGTCAGAGCTGCCGTGGCTTGTTCAATCTTTGAGAGAACCGCTGCTGTTGAGCAATCATCAGACAAGCAATCATCAGAGGCAATTGCTCCAAGGCTTTAAACAATTTGTTACCCTTCACAACTTCTGTTCTGTTACCCTGATCTCCCTCTGTATGCCACTGTTTGCCATCAGTTTGGTCTTCTGAGCACTCATCTCCATTTTATATCTCGAGACTTTCAACTAAAGCTTCTACTTCCTGCTCTTCCTCATAAGAGAGTCAATGACATGGAAAAACCGCAGACTGATTTTATTTCTTTCACATGTGCTTACCTTTTCATCACGTTCCTCCATCGCATCAGACATAATCCCATTGAGAAAAAATATTAAAGAGGCTGTGCCAGAGAAGGCATCTTTCCTATCTCCAACTGTTGTTCTGAACCATTCTTCCGTGGTGTCATTCATCTAAACTGCACTCATAGCCTTTACATAGAGGTGCTCGATGGCGCGTACTAGATTTGCAATCCGTTGTTTTCTTTCCGCATGGTAGACCTTGAAGGTGATTGATGAGGCTGATAGTTCTGTACTTCGCCAGATTTGTCGATTACCCTTTTCAGGGAGTGTAATAATCAACGACTGAGTCCATGGGGTCGGCCATATTCCTGTTCTCCCACATTTTTACAGATACTTGTTAAAATATACGCCATGATCTCCCTGCCTGCTTGAACAAGTTATGCTGGTATATTATCAGCTCTGATGTTGGACCTCCTTTTTTCAGTCTCAATTTCCTCACAAAGGATCCGTTGAAGATCTACTGGATACCGAGAGCATTCCGGAACTGCATTTTAACCACAAGTCTCATGATTGTATAGCTCTGAGCAATATTCTGTCTATCTGCTGAGACTCTCTTCTTATTCTTCTGTTGGACAATTCCGAGACTTAGGGACTGACCATTTGATATTCTGGGGGGGCCTGGTATATTTATCAAAAAAATTCCCTGTCTTTGGATATGCAAGAAAAAAATAACCTGTCTCATAAGGGGGTTAAAAAAAATAATCTGGCCTCAAAAGTAAGAGAAAAAAATAACCTGTCTCCACCCAAAATTTAAAAAAAAAAATATAGTCTGCAGATAATTCCATTGGAATTGAGTTTTTATAATGTCTCTGGCTTCTGGGGGCTGCGCCCCCAGACCCCCATTTTAATATTATCTATAATTGGTTTACACCAGTGGGCCCCCCCCCCCCCCATGTGCATACATTTACAAAAACATCCTATACAACATTCACATACATGTATTATTGACCTGCCACATTACTAAGTAAATGTTTCCACTAAAACTGAATTGCAAAAGAGTCACTAGCTTATGGGAGACAAAACCATTATGGCAAAATAAACACTCTAAAAGGCAAAAGTCCTAATATAAAAACCCTTATTTTTATCATCATTCCTAGTTTTTCTCTATTGTTTCCAGTCTTAAAATTGCCATTGAAATTGGCAATGGCCCCCCTTTGTTAACTTCTTAGCATATAACTTTCGGCCATTTTATTAATTGCCATTCATGTACATGTATAATGTGACTCTATCATGTAAGTAATGTGACTCTATCATGTAAGTATTTATCAAACTTTCTAAAATACGAATAAAGCATGTTTTGGCATATATTGGGATAGAAAAAAACCCTAAATTACTAATGTTAGCCCTAACACTTTGCCAAAATAGCTCTAAATTTTGGCAAAAAGGTCCCTTATTTAAAGCCTAATTTTTTGCCAAACTCATACAGGGATGTCTGTATCTGTACCTTAGATGAAAAGAGTAACATGCTCCAGGCACTGGTTTGCAAAAGCAAGCTAAGCCATGCCCTTGGCCTGTTTAAAGACAGCACCATGTTCTTTTTGTGAGAAAAAAAGGGGTAAAAAATACTGATGTGGGTAAAATAAAAGGATATTAAGGTCAAGTAAACAAGGATCTGATAGTTCAGCTATAAAATTAAAAAAAAAAAATAACCTGTTTGAGTTAGTTTGTAAAAAAATAAATTAGCTCC